>CM031918.1:20122519-20674700 GCA_018703695.1 Prunus fruticosa | reverse complement strand
TCCGCCGATGTGAGTTTACTGCCGATCATGCTGCCCAGGCAGGCGCCCGTTCACGCCATAAAGTTCGGGAGAACCTCAGGAGAGTTTGAGGCCGTACCGTGATGATATGTGGAGTTTGGGAAGACAGTGTTTGGTCCAGCCCTTATCCAGCCATTGTTTGGGAAGAATTGTGGGTGCAAGTGAGAAGGATCAAGGTTGAGATCATCAAGGTGAGTGCATCAGGATGCCATTGTTTTGTTTCTGGATTTTTTGATGTTTTTCCTTTTGAGTTTGCAGGAAGAAATGCTTGGTATCATCCGCTTGTAGAAGATGTGGTTTAAATAGAAATATGCTTGAGAGAGGAGAGCCAACACCACTTCGGATTTCCCGTATGTCCCACTTATCGCTTCAAAGGGGAGCACCTTTACTTTCACTTCACTTTTCTTTTTACTTCCGTGTTTTCTGATGTTTTATGTTTTTGCCCGTTACTTTCATTTTCTAGAGCTTTGGTGTTTTTGCCTTTCCCTTTCATCATCTTTGTTTTACTTAGTTAGGGAACCTGCTTTTCTTTTTTCGTTTATCATTTTTGTTTTATTTTTAAGTTTGGGAAGTGTGCTTTTTTTTTTATCTCTTTCTTTCTCCCTCTGCAACTCTACTCTTTTTTTTCTAAAACCAAAATAACAAAAACAAAAATAAAAACAAAGTAAAAACGGAGAAATCATTTCTTCTAAGACGTCAGGTGTCTCGAACCATAGGAGCTTTGAGTTTGGCCCTCTAGCTGTCCTCTTCCGGGGGCTTCACGCAAGGCCTCTTGGGCTCACCACTGAGCTCCCAAAGGACGGCAATCTTAGCTTGAGCATAACTACTCTCACGATCTCTTTGCGTTTGCCCCATCCGCCCTAGGCTTGATACTCCTCGCATGTCGCGAGAATACAACTCTACCATCTTTGATAGGCTTTTATTTTCGTCCCGCAATCTTTCGCTGGTCTCGATTCACCTCCACTATCCTTGCCCTCTCCCGTCTCAAGCTTTTTGTAGCACTCTGACACTCTTTCAACCATACTTCGGCTCTCGCGCTCATGACCTTTCAGATCTCTACTTCATGGGACTTCTCAGTAGGCGATGACCCAAACTCGCAACACATCCGTACTCTGCCATGCTCAATGCCGAGCATAACACTGAGGGACCCGGTTGTCATCCCTTGTCCCAAACACACGTATATCTTTAGGAGTCACTAAATTTCTGCCAACTTCAATGGCAACATCGTTGTCCAGGAGTATTGAGTGATTGGAGAGTCAAGGGCCCCCGTGCGAGAGGCAAAGTAGGGCCACCGACTGGTGCCACTCTTGGCCCCATGTTGGAGTTGGAATGGAGCTAGGTTGAGATCCAACGAAAATGGGTAGTTAGAGGCCATTTGATTTCTCACTCCCGCTTTTCTTCTTTTCCTTCTTTTCTCTTCTGTGTTTTCAGTAGTTTGTGTTTTTTCATTCCTTTCTTTTCCTTCTTATAGACTTAGTTTGCTAAACCTCAGCCATTGAGGCTAGAGCATTTTCTGAGTTCTAGCATCCCTTAGAGTCCCACAACCTTCTCGCTCTCCAACCATACCCAATTCACATTTATCACGACGTGTCTTTTTTTGAACGGCACGCTCGAGCAAAGTCGTCTTCGCACCTTTCCATGACCGTAATTTGTGCTTGTAGAGTCTCGGCGCCTCTATGCGTAGACACGTGTTTCGCCCTCCAGTTGGTCCCTTCACTGAACTGAGACATCATGACCCATGTTCTTTTAAAATAATAATAATAATAATAATAATAATAATAATAAATAAATAAATAAAAATCAATTGAACATGTGGGCTTCGGACTTCATTGTGGGCTTGGGGTTTTCACTGTTGTTTGAGTTTCAAGATAGGTTAATTTAATTGTGGGGTTTGGGCTTCAAATTTTTTTTGGGTTTTTCAGAATTGTGTGATTAGGGTTTATTGTTTCATTTTTTTTTTTTTCGTTCGTTTGTTTTGTAATTTTTATTTTTGTAATTATTTTATTTGTGTATTTTAATTCTTTGTGTGTTTTGTGATTTATATTTACTTTAGTACCTTTCATTTCTTGTTATGACATTGCTTGTTCATAATTTTTAAACATTGAGGACAATGTTCATTTATAGGTTTGGGGGTATTGAAGTTTAGCAAAATAAATTTGGCTTTTCCTAAATTTTTTTTTTAAATTTTTTCCTAAATTTGGTTTTTGAAGTTTAAAAAAAAAATTTATATATAAAAAATTTAAAAAATTTATTGCTTGTTTTCTTTTATTTTGAGTTTTGTTTTGTTTTGTTTTTGAGTCACTTTCCGAACACATATGATGAGATTGTGATAAATGTTGCATGACTTATTAGAAGACTCGGAATCATGAACCAAAATTCTCCAAGAAAATAGACTTCCGTAGCTTTCCAATGATGTATGGCTCATTATCTGTTCTTCTAGAGTAAGTACAGTACAATCCGTGAAGTTGACTGATCTGAGACACCGTTTGAGCTAATTTGTCTCCAAAATGCAATTCAGTGAGTCTCAAGCTTATTACACTGAAACAAACACAAAACTTATTAAAAGCACAAGTTTAACTCAAAAACATAACCAAATCATAAATTAGAAGGGTACAAAATGATATGTAAATATGCACCGATCAAATACCCCCAAACCTAGATTTTGCTAGTCCTCGAGCAAAACAAAAGGAAAACAAAGATAAAAAACAAATAAGAAGTTAACTAGACCACTTTCGTAGGTGACTCGATTGCATTTAGCGTATGCAATAAGCCTTTAAACCTCTAGGCATCCCTAGTAGGAAGGAGTTGTGTCTCCTGAGGGTTTAACAGAATCGAATACCCACAAACGTTTTTCTAACTCTACAAAACAAAATGGTTAGAAAACTTATTAGATTTGTTAGTCCTTAAGCAAAATAACAAAAACAAAAATAAAAGCAAAATCAAAAATAAAAATAAAAACAATCACAAAACACAAAAAATCAAAATAGAAACTCAAAACAACCTTTCCGAACATTTTCTAAAGAAATGACTCATGCACATGACTCAAAAGTTTTAACAACAAAAGCTCAATTTTAGACATTATTCACAAGGTGGCAAAGTTCAAAACATAATATGCTCAAAGTGTAGTAGTGTGATTGCCAAATGCAACAAATTCCCCAATCTTAGTTTTCACACAATTTCAAAAATCATACAAAGCACAAGTTCAACTTCAAATCTCACCAAAGTTGTCCTCTCACAAATGAATCACTCCTAAGAGGGTTATAATGCAACACTCAGTTATAAACATGAGATTAGAGTTAAACCAAAAAGGACTTAACTCAAAATAGAAAGATGAAGAATTTGCATTAATATGATCTCAAGAAGGATGCCAAACATTTAAAAGTAGAAAAATGTATGCAATTCAACCACATGACTTTTAAGATCAATTTAGGTCTTTAACATAGGTTGTAATGGGGCCAAAGGTGTAAGGTGAGTAAGAAATGAAGGGTATGGATAAAACAAAGTCCAAGGAACTCAAAATATAAGAGCATAAAACAATTGTTTACAAGACTTCGAATCATCACAATGAGAATTTATTTTTACATGATCAAAACTCCTTATACCTTCATTTACAATGATTCACTCCTTTATTGAACAACCACCAATTTATTTTGAAGGCCCAAAAATGAATTTTCAGTCAACCACCACTTAATCACAACTTTACTCTTTTCTTTCACCAATTGTGTGAATATATATTTTTTTGAAATGTAACACCTCTTCCCAAACCGAGTATGAAAAACACATCCCAATTAAAGCTCATGAGTTCCTTAGAAAGGTAAATATTTGTTTTTCAGGGCTAAGGCGGAGGAAATATAATTGGTAAATGAAAGAAAAGGTTTACATGTAGGCTCAAAATGGTTAACAATGGAAAATCATGCTTAAGCATGCATAAGGTTAGCTTGAAAGGCACAAACGATCCAAAGGTAGCCTTAATATCATTTCTTAAATGTCATGGAATCAAATTGCATAAGAATGAATGACTTTTAAGTGTTCAACCAAATCAATGAATAATGAGATCAAACAACAACTTAGATGACAAGAAATTAAGAGTATGTGTATAACACTCAAGAAATGAAGTACAAGGCTCAAAAGCTCACTTTATATGGTTGGTTATATAAGTCTAATTTATGCTTCATACAATTTTTTAGATCATGCAAATCCTTTAATTGGAAAATTATGAAACAAATGGCAAGTGCAAAGAAAGTTTCAAACATATCATGCTAGAACAATGCCAAATTTTATTTATTTATTTAATTTTTTTACTTTTTTTTTAATAAAATAAAATAAAATGAAATGAAATCCAATTTTCATTTAAGTCATGCAACATTTATCACAATCTCATCATATGTGTTCGGAAAGTGACTCAAAAATAAAATAACACAACAGGACTCAAAATTAAAAAAAAAACAAGCAAAAACATTTTTTTTAATTTTTTTAAGACAAACCAAATTTACTTACTAAACTCCAATACCCCCAAACCTAGAAATGAACATTGTCCTCAATGTTTAAAAATTAGCCACAAACAATGTCATAACAAGAAATGAAAGGTACTAAAGTAAATAAAAATCATAAAACACACAAGAATTAAAATACACAAATAAAAATAATAATTACAAAAATAAAAATTACAAAACAAACAAATAAAAATAAAAATGAAACAGTAAAACACTAAAAACAGGTAAGCCCTAGAACGGCAGAAGTCTTACGCAAACTAAAACCCAATTTTATTTTTTTTTGAAAGCCCAAAGCCCACAATGAAATTAACCCACCTTGAAACCCAAAAAACCGACCCAAAATGAAATCCGAAGCCCACACGTTTTTTATTGTTTTAATTTAATTTAATTTTTATTTTTAAGATGAAACGTGAATTGGAAGTGCAAATGCGGGATTTCAGAAAGAGAAAATGTGGTCCTTGATGTTTCGACAGAGTGAGACACGTGTCGACGCATAGAGGCGCCGCAGACTCCACAAGCAGAAATTACGGGATAATGGAAAGGCGCGAAGACTTTTATGAACGCGTCCGTTCGAGAAAGTCACGTGATGATAAATGAGTTGGGTGTGGTTGGAAAGAGAGAAGGTGGTGGGACTGGAGTAATGGCTAGAGATTCAGGAAATGCTAAATGCTTACAATGGCTAGGGTTTGTTAAAGACTATGTCTCTAAGAAGGAAAAAGAAGGGAAAACACACAAACTCAAAAACACAAAAGAGAAAAGAAGCAAGAAAAAGAAAAAAGTGAGAAATCAAATGGCCTCTTCCTACCCATTTTCATTGGATCTCAACCTAGCTCCACCGACTCAACATGGGGCCAAGGGCAACACCAGGATGGGTACCCTACTTTGCCTCCGGCAAGGGGGCTGTGGCTGTCAATGACTCACACCTCCTGGACAACGATGTTGCCATTGGGGCAGAAATTTAGTAACTCCTAAAGATATACGTGTGTTCGGGGCAAGGGATGACAACCGGGTCACGAGTGATGCCCTGGCACTGAGCGTGCAGAGTACAACATGTGTTGCAAGTTTGGGTCATCGCCTACTTGCGAAGTCCCATGAGGTAGAGATTCTGAAAGGTCAGTTAGGCGGAGCGAAGTATGGTTGAAGAGTGTCAGAGTGCTATAAAAAGCTTGAAAAGGGAGAGGGCAAGGATAGTGGAGGTGAATCGACACCAGCTAGAAGTATTGCGGGACGAGAATAAAAGTCTATCAAAGATGGTAGAGTTGTATTCTCGCGACATGCGAAGCAGCTGGAGGACCTAGACCGACCGGGTAAACGCAAGCAAGCAGATCGCGAGAGTAGTTATGCTCAAGCTAAGATTGCGATCTTTGGGAGCTCAAGTGGTGAGCCCCAAGAGGCTGTACGTGAAGCCCCGGAAGAGGACAGCCAGAAGGCCAAGCTCAAAGCTCCTATGGTTGAGACACCTAGCGCTCGAAGAAATGATTTCCACCTGTTTTTTTTTTTTTTTGGTTGTTTTTGTTTTTGTTATTTTGGTTTCAGAAATAAAAGAGTAAAGTTGCAGAAGGAAAAAGAAAGAGACAAAGAAAACACACTTCCCACTTAAATCTAACAAAAACGACAAACGGAAAAAAAAGCAGAGTTCCCTAACTAAAATAAAACAAAGATGATAGCCGAAAGGGAAAGGCAAAAACACAAAGCTCTAGAAAATAAAAGTAACGGGCAAAAACATAAAACACCAAAAACACGGAAAAAGAAAAAAGTAAAGTAAAGGTGCTCCCCCTTGAAGCGATTAGGTCGAGCATGCCCGGGAAATCCGAAATGGTGTTGGCTCTCTCTCATCAGCATATGCGTATTTAAACCACATCTCTGAAGCGGATGATACCCAGCATTTCTTCCTGCAAACTCAAGGAAAAACATCAAAAAATTTAGAAGCAAAACAAATGGCATCCTCATGCACTCACCTTGATGATCTCAACCTTGAGCTATCCCTTGCACCACCGAATGCCCAGATAAGGACTCGTCCAAACCCCGTCTTCCAAAACTCCACATATCATCATGGTACGGCCTCAAACTTTGCCTGAGGTGATACCGAACTTTTCCTGAGGCAGGTGCCGAACAGAGCAGTGCTTGCCTGGGCAGCATGATTGGCAGTAAACTCACATCGGCAGGAATCATCCTGCATGTGGCACAAAGGTCCGACAAGGCTGCAGTGGAGGAGTCCCACGATTTAACTGTGCTCCAAGCGGTCTCGGCTACCAATTTGGGCATGCGACTCCTGGCAAGGACACGAGAGTGTGCCGCTCTGAGCGAGGAAGTGGCTTCCTTGAAGGCTATGGTGGCGGGACCTCCAGAAGCGGCTCTATTGTGCCACTCAGCATGTGGAAGCACTGCAGAGGAAAAATGATGACCATGTAGAACTACTGGAGATCCTACAAGTACGAGACAATAGAGGTAAGCCATGATGATGATGAAGATGAAGAAGATGAAGAAGAAGAAGAAGAAGAAGAAGAAGAAGAAGAAGTTTGTTTTTTTTGTTTTTTAATTTACTTGAATGTTTTTTTGTTTTTTTGTTTTTTTTTTGTTTTTAATCCAGGTATTTGAAATAAAAATGTGTTTCTAACACTTAGAAATAAACTAACTAATCATACCATAAAATTAAAAAAATAAATAAATAAATAAATAAATAAAATAACGACTAAATAAAATAGATACAAAAACTAACTTAACAAAAGAAAAACAAAAACAAAATAAAAACAAAGACTAAACAGAAAATAAAAAAAACTTAGTTTAAAAACACACGAATATACAAGCAACTCACGGATGACCAGCTTAAGGGCCTCAAAAAACGAGCCAGGGGATACGGGAAGGTTGAAGGGGTCACAATGGTCCCGCTTAAAATCCAAACTTCTTAGACACCGAAGGTGTCGCCTAAAGAACTCCTAGACACTGGATTGACGGAAGTGATTACTGGAGTTACCATAAGTTAGCTCATATGAAAAATCTTTTTTAATTTTTAAGATAAGAAACAAAAACAAGTTAAGATAATATGAAACAACAAACCATAAATAAAAATTAACTAAGTACTCTAAACAAATTCAAACAAACGACATAAATTGTTGTACTAAAAGAAACAAACAAAGAAATAAACAGAATTTAAAGAAGAGAAAGGATTGAAATGCTCCCCCTTGAAGCGATTAGGTCGAGCATAGATGCACTTGGAGGTCGCGACTTCTCCCACTGCTCCACACTTCCTATTCTTATGATCGAGGTTGTCATCTCTCTCCATTTTTATTGAGCTGTCGTAAATTGCTAAAACAAGCACACACAAAATCTTGAAACGGAATTAAAAGGATTAGGAAATAAATTTAAAAAAACTAAAAAATGAAAAGGAAAAATCAACACTTCCATGTTTCAAAGTAACAAGCAACAAAGTAAATCAAACTAGTTTATGAAGTTCGTTCTTTCTCAAATATGATTATCCATATGGTGTGTGGTTTTAATCAAGTATTCAGAAAAAGCATTTAGCTATGGTGTTTAGTCTAAACACAAATTCCGAACCCATTAAGAACAAGAAGAACAATAAAGAACCAAGTAGAATTTAAACATGGTGTTTGTCTTCAATATCTACCCATTCATTCACTAATCAGTCCAAGAGTCATATGGTGTTTATGTAAACTTGAACAAGATATTTAGTTAAGAGCAAGAGAATGAAACCATAAATTAGAAATACCCAACATGCTACTTGAACCTCTTTTGTGTTGTGTAAGCTTGGGACTCAAACCCAGTTCTCTTGCTTGTCAGGCAATTGTCCTTGTCCGTTGGACTACAAACACAACTTGTCAATTAACGTCATTAACTTTAAAACATGAAACTGTCTAGTTATATACAAAAAATAAAAATAATAAAAAGTAGGAAAACCAAATAGAATCAAACAATGTTACCGATCCCGGCAACGGCGCCAAAAACTTGTTGCGTAGATTTAGCTGCACCAAAATGGATTCAGCTGCATCCTCAACTTGTGATACTCGCAAGTGCACGAGCCGTTCGGTAGTATAGCATATGTAAGTGCGAGGTCGATTCCACAGGGATTGGTGATTGAATGATCCAATTCAGTTTTCCTACACAAAACAGAAATGAAAACAAAAGAAGCAAAAAGTTTTGTACAACACTTGAGAACATGGAGAGTTTGGATGAGAATAGAGAGAAGTGTTTGAGAAAGAGAAGGGAGAAGAGTTTTGGGAAGTGTTTGAGAACTTTGGAAGAGAAAGGAAAGTGTTTGGGAACTTGAGAATTTGGAAGAGGAAGGAGAAGTGTTTGAGAACATGGAGACTTTTGTGAACTTGGAGAGATGTGTTTGAGAAATGGGGAATTTGGAAGAGAATGTGTGAGAACTTGGGGAATGTTTGTGAACTTGGAGAATTTGAGAACTTAGGGAAGGAAGAGAAAGGTGTTTGTGAAGTGTTTGAGACATGGAGACTTTTAGAGAAGAAAGTAGAGAGATGTTTGAGAACTTTGTGGATTTTGGAAGAACATGTGTTTGAAAGCTTTAGAGAATTTGATGAAGGAAATGGGAGAAGTGTTTGGGAAGTGTTTGGAGAAGAGAGTGTTTGAAGAATTTAGAAGAAGAGAAAGGAAAAATGCTTGAGATTTATAGTACTAGGATCTTGTTACAACAATTGAGAACTACAAAAGAGAAACTAAGAATTTGAGGGAGATAAGGGAAGGGAGCTCTAGAGAAGTGTTTGAGAGCTCCCCCCCTTGGGGTGTGATTACAAGCTTAGAGAACTTCCCTATTTATAGGCCTAGGGGAAGTGAAAATCTGAATTATACAATAGGTTTACCTACCACACTCACTTCACCAACTTACAACACTTAATTCACCTAACACACTATTACATTTGAAAACAATTCCTCTTGTCTTTAAGGCTTAGTGTTGCAACTCCCACTTCATCATCTTTTGGCACATTTGCTGCTGCAAAATTCCACTCAATTAATAGGTATTGAATATGCTTCACCAAACTTTCCCACAATCAACAACACATCATCATGCATATGTCATGCATGACAATGCATTGCAGCCAGCTTGTGGGCTCGTTTTGGGCTTGTGGCTCCATCCTGAAAAATCTGGAAAAATATGGATCTTGAAGCTCTTTGAATTATCTTTCCAAGCATATGCAGCCCAACTCAAGGAAAAATCCGGAAGGCCTTCAAATGTGATTTTTGGCCCAGTAACGCAGATGCTGCCGAATTTGACCTTAAGTTGCCAAAACATGTATAACTTTCTCTAGAAGACTTGGAATCATGAACCGTAAAATTCTACAGAAAATAGACTTCCGTAGATTTCCAATGATGTATGGCTCATTATCTGGTTCTTCTTGAGTAAGTACAGTCCAATCCGTGAAGTTGACTGATCTGCAGACACCGTTTTGAGCTAATTTGTCTCCAAAATGCAATTAGTGAGTCTCAAGCTTATTACACTGAAACAAAAACAAAACTTATTAAAAGCACAAGTTTAACTCAAAAACATAACCAAATCATAAATTAGAAGGGTACAAAATGATATGTAAATTGTTCGGTTCACAATTGTATATCATTTTGTACCCTTCTAGCTTATGATTTCGTTATGTTTTTGAGTTAACCTTGTGCTTTTAACCTCTTTTGTGTTTGTCATTCAGTTCATTGAGCTCTAGGTATCATTTGAGGCATTTGAAGTAAAATGGTGAAAACAATGTGTAAAAGCTGAAGACTGAGTTACAAATTCATTTCGGACATATCTTTTTCATCTGTGCTTGGATTGGGCCAATTCACGTGTGCATGGAAAGAAGACATTTTGAACTTGAAGATGGATAGCTCGAGCTCATCAATTGATTAATCCAAGCCCAATCCGTGAGCCCATCAAATTACACATCATGCTGACTTGCAGATGAGCTCATTGCTTGCTTGGTCATGCTGACATGAGGATGAGCTATTGGTTTCTGGATGGAAGCTTGGTCATGCTGACATGATGATGAGCTATGGCTGCTGGTGGGATTTGTTGGTGAAGTTCACCAACCATTTCTGATTATCTAATGCAAGTGTGTTAGGTAATTGCTATATTCAATTCTGATTTCTCACTTCCCTCCCCCTATAAATACCTCTTCAATTCCAGATTCAAGGAGTGCAAGCCTGGGATTCACAACCCCACAAAACCCTCTCCATCCATCCTCAAACACTCCCATACACTCTGAAGTGCAAGCCTGGGATTCACAACCCCACAATTCAGCCATCCTTCACTCCATCCTCCCTCAAACACTTCCATCATTTTCCCAATACATTCAGAAATCTTCCTCAAACACTCTCACAACCACAAACACTCCAGCAATCAATCCAAAGCTCTAAACAGCCTCAAACCACCAAAACAACTCCAGAAAACCTCTCTTCCATTTCCCTACGAATTTCATCTTTCTTAGCCATCACCACTCACTCAAACTCATCCCAAATCACCTCCATATCCTTCATACATCTTTCTAGAAGTGGGCAAGCTCTTTGACAAGCATTAGAAGTGGAGAAGCACTTGGAGAAGCCTTGGACACCACAAGAACTTCAAAAAAGGGGTTTTTCTACTCTTATTGCATTCATTATGTTTTCTCATTTCTGTTCAAGTCTCTTTCCCATTATGAGTAGCTAAATCCATCACTAGGGCTTCGATGTAACCTAACATGAATATTCTGGGTTTATAAAGTTCAAGTTTCAAGTTTGATTCATGATTCATGTTCTTATTCATTTTGCATACCTGCCTATATGCTGATCAGAATGCCTAGCTACCATTTTGATTTGTGTATCTTGGTTTGAATTAAGAGTATACACCCTACTTTAATTCGAATTGAACTATGAATAGGAAGAGTATGTATGGACATTCGACAACAGGGATTAGATACATACTTGGTTGTTTAAAATGTTCTTCTATGCTTAATGGGTTCCTAATGCTTAATTTTAGGTTAGACAACAAATGATCAAATTAGGGAATTAGGAACACAAGGTTAGGACCAAACACCATGGCTTAATCATACTTTAGCTAGAATCAATCTTTGAATCTGAATTAGACTTGTCACTTAAATCCTTATAACCCAGGAATTGAATTGTTATGGTGAATCGAATGCCCTAGTCTCCAAATCTGTTTTTCAATCTTCAAAACCACCCTTGCTGCACTTGGTATACTTGTTTTGTTTGCAATCTCAGTTTGTTCATTTCCTTTCACAATCACAATCACAATCACTCTCACTTTAAATTCTGTTTTAGACTTAACTTCCTAACTTCTTGAATTCGGTAATCTAAGTGCATAACTAATTTGAACTTCTCAGTCCTCGTGGGTACGACCTCGTTCTTGTCTTTGCTATACTACTGATTGGCACGTACACTTGCGAGTTAACATAATATTAACAACAAATTTTGGCGCCGTTGCCGGGACCGACGAAAGTTCTTCCCTGGTTATGTGCCCAAGGTTACCCTATTCTTTTTAGTGTTTCTAATTAATATCATTTTCTGTTTCAGGTAGTTTATGTCTAATAAGCCATTCCTTGAACAAGTGAGGTCTTCGTTCCAACGTTCCAGGATCTTTGAACGCAGGACCATCATTGCAACCGAATCGTGTGAGCTCTGAAATTCAAAATCGTCTAGAAAGGGAGTTGTCAACTGCAAAAGAGCAAGCTCTTGCTACATTTACAAGTCTTGCTCTCCACACTGAACTTCCTGGTTCTTCACCTTCAAATTCGGAAGCAAGTTCAGACCAAGAAGAAGAAGAAATGATGGCTGCCATTGAGTTCATGGGAGACCTTGATATCCCAACCATTCCAGCATCCCCTTCAAGCATTTCGCTGCCCACTGTAGCTCGAAACTATGAGCTTAAATCTTCTCATCTTAATATGTTACCTTCCTTTTATGGTTTACCTAATGAAGATCCATTAACCCATATAAAGGATATTTTTAATGTTGTTAGCTCTTTTCCCTTGATAGGAGTGACAGAAGATCAACTTCGAATGAGAGTGTTTCCATACACTTTGAAGGATAAGGCGAAATATTGGTTGAATTCTTTGAAGCCGGGATCACTCACTACATGGGCTGCCATTCAAAAGAAGTTCTTGGAGAAATACTTCTCCACGCAAAAGACCAACATGCTTAGGGACAAGATCTTATTATTTGCACAGCAAGATGACGAGTCGTTTTGTGAAGCATGGGAGAGATTCAATGGGCTGCTCAATCAATGTCCTCATCATGGGATTCCGTTGAAGCTTCAAATGCGTATGTTTTATAAAGGACTAACCCCTTCTAGTCATAATATTGTCACAAATTTTGCAGGTGGTTCTTATAAAACCAAAACTCCAGAAGAAACGTATGAACTATTTGAGGGGATAGCAATGGAGACCCAACATACGGATACAAGAGGTAAGCGTGTTGTTAGTGGTTCTAATGATGCTTCTAGTGTGCAGATTTCAAAACTGGAACAAAAGCTAGATGCTCTTCTTGCATTGAACTCAAGAATTCCCCGAAGGAAGTGTGTAGCATCTGTGAAACTCATGACCATGCTACCATAGCTTGTCCACTTGGGGCTGGATATCCAGAATTTGTGCAAGAGCAAGCTAAGTTGGTAAATTCCTACAACCAAGGTCCAAGAAATGATCCATACTCTCAAAGTTATAATCCAGGTTGGAGGAATCATCCAAACTTTTCATGGAGGAATACCCAGAATCAAGCAAATCCCCCTTCATTCCAAAGGCCACAGCAATCATCATCATCATTGGAAGATATAGTGAAGCAGATGGCAATCAATCAATCCAATTTTCAGCAAACTACACAAGCTGCCATCTCCAAATTGGAAGTCCAATTAGGCCAAATAGCTGCTGAAATAACTCAAAGAGAACTTGGGAAATGGCCAAGCCAAACTGAGATCAATCCAAAGAACCATGAAGTCAAGGCCATTCATGTGCTCAGATCAGGTAACATCATTGATAATAAAGTTGATTCTAATCTTTCAAATGATGTTGTTATTGTAGAAGATGAAGAGGAAGAGACCATGGCTACGGAAGGAGAACAACCCAAAACATCCCAATCTGCTCCTAAGGCCAAATCAGATTCTAGGAATCCAAACAATTCCAATTGCATAAAAGGGATTACAAATTTGTGCCACCACATCTTCAAGAAGATAGATACGTGCCACCCGCTCCATATGTTCCACCGATTCCATTTCCAGGCCGTCTTAAGAAAGCAAAGCAAGATAAGGCTTTTAAAGATATTTATGATATTTTGAGTAAAGTTAATATCAATTTGCCTTTGCTTGATCTTATTGAACAGATTCCTGCATACGGAAAATTCATCAAGGACTTGAAAACTCACAAGCTCAATTTCGCTCCAAATGAAGGAGTAAAACTCGACCAGAATGTAAGTGCTGTGTTGCAAAGGAAGCTTCCACCAAAATCAAAAGATCCTGGCAGTTTTGACATTCGAATTAACATTGGAGACAAGAAGGTTGGAAGAGCCATGTTGGACTTAGGAGCAGGCATCAATGTAATGCCATATTCAGTTTATCAAGAGCTTGGCTTAGAAGGGACGAAGAAGACTTCAATTCGTCTTGAACTAGCTGATCATTCTATCAAATATCCAAAAGGTATTGTAGAAGATATTCTAGTTCAAGTTAATACACTAATTCTCCCTGTTGATTTTGTAGTGATGGATATGGAGGACAATCCAAATGGAGATCGTGTTGATCCCATTCTTTAGGACGACCATTCATGGCCACAACAAACACAATTATCAATATGAAAGATGGCACCCTCTCCATGACTGTGTTGGATGAAACTGCTGAATTTAAAGTGTTTGATCCTCCATCTCAACCTTCTATCTCTCTTGATACTTGTTTTTCAATTGATGTTGTGAATGATGAAGTTTCTTCTAAGAGTTTGCAGAAACAGTCCATTGATGCTTTAGAAGTTGTCATTGCACAAGCAGAGGAAGAACAAGTTGAACCAAAGTTCCAAGAAGTGGTAACTGCCCTAGAAGTGTTCCAGCCATTTCCACCAATTTCTGGGTTACCACTTGAGCCCCTTGATCCATGCTCTACGAAGTTGGAACCATCCAATGACATGTTCAAAGTTACACCCCTTGCACACTTGAAGAAAAATAAAAGGAAAAGGAAGAGGAGAAGAAGTTGGGTGAACTATCTTGAGACGATTGATCCAAAACCCCCCAACTCATCATAAGCTGATTGCATAATGTCTTGCCAAGACATTAACTAAGGCGCTTCTTGGGAGGCAACCCATGTGTTCAAGAAGAAGGTGTTTGTTAGCGGTCGACCTAATCGCATCAAGGGGGGAGTCTTTCTCTAAACCTTCTTCTTAACTTTTCCCTTTATCATTTGCATGTTCTCAATCATCTTTTCTATGCTTTAACATTGAGGACAATGTTCAATTCAGGTCTGGGGAGAAGGTTTTCAATTTTCGTTCATTTATGTTTTCAGTTTTCTTTCATTGTGTTTTTCAGTTTTTTGTTCATTTTTTTTAGAAGGTCATACAATCAATATTATGGAGCTACCATTGAGGTTTTCATATCAGAATTTTTGCACTTCACAAAGCTTTTGTTCTTAGAATTCTGGTGGCTAAAGTACCATGCTCAAATTCTTGAAGGAGAATAGTGGAGACTACCCTAGTGAGCCATATCGAGCCTAATTGCTTTCTTGAGAGGGTTTAAAGTGTTCTATTTCTCATCCATTCTTATTTTCTTCAATTCACTCTAATTGATCTCATTTTTCCATTTTGATTGAATACTAAGGATGATTCTCTTTTGCAGATATCATGTGCTTGCTCTCATTCATGAATGAACTCATTGAAGTGATGCTAGGCTATGTGTGTATAACCATTCTATGTGCTTTCTTTTCACCCTACCCATATGTGTGTTCCATTAGCCCTCTTGAAGCCAAACACTTAAAGCCTTTTTCTTCTATCACCCTCATCATTTCCCTACCTTTGTATCTCAATTCTGGGATACTTGACCTATTGTAGCCATACCCTATAGCTTAGAAATATACCAAGGTGTGCCAAGATAAAGTTTGACGCAAGGAAATTGCTGCCATGTGCCTAAATGAAAGATGATGTGAATATGTGCAATGAAGTTAAAGAAGATGCAGATCAAATCAGCAAATAAGAAAGATAAAGAGAAAGTGTGTCGATTTGATCTAAGTGTGAAATATAAGGTCTATGCCATGTGGTACCATGAAGTTTGCAGCCATGCCATTATAAATCAATGATACCTTGCAGATCAATGAAGAATGCAACCTTGGTATGTTCTTAAGTTACTTGTTTTTCCTTCCAATTCTTCCATTTCCCCTAACCTTAGCCTTTCATTACAACCTTGTGAAAGACCTAGCTGATCTTTGAGGATGTATTCATGGGTGCTGGTAAGTATGTGTGTATCTCAATTCTTAGTATTTGATTCCCTTCTTGAGATCTAACAAAAAATTGTGCTTCTATTTCATACACTCACTTATGCTTTCTGAGAGAATTAAACCATAGGTTCTGAGTGATTGAGTGTTATCTGTGAGAATTAGAGTTGAAGCATGTTCTCTATTCAAGGTTTGAGTGTGCTTGCTTTGAAGCCGTGTGCCTTTGAGCTATAGCTTCCACTTGTACACACTGATTGATCACCTATCTTGGCAACTCTATGGTGTTGGAGGTATGACAAAAGTTTTCTTTCATTTTCATTAGTTGATTTCAAAGTTTGTTTTTCTAACCACTTTGTTTTGGAGAGTCAGGAAAGCGTTTATGGGTATCGTTTCTGTTAAACCCATAGGAGACACAACTCCTCCTACTAGGGATGCCTAGAGGTTTAAAGGCTTGTTGCATATGCTCAATGCAATCGAGTAACCTGCGGAAGTGGTCTACTTAACTTCTTGTTTTTGTTTTGTTTTGTTTTGCTCGAGGACTAGCAAAATCTAGGTCTGGGGGTATTTGTTCGGTTCACAATTGTATATCATTTTGTACCCTTCTAGCTTATGATTTCGTTATGTTTTTGAGTTAACCTTGTGCTTTTAACCTCTTTTGTGTTTGTCATTCAGTTCATTGAGCTCTAGGTATCATTTGAGGCATTTGAAGTAAAATGGTGAAAACAATGTGTAAAAGCTGAAGACTGAGTTACAAATTCATTTTGGACATATCTTTTTCATCTGTGCTTGGATTGGGCCAATTCACGTGTGCATGGAAAGAAGACATTTTGAACTTGAAGATGGATAGCTCGAGCTCATCAATTGATTAATCCAAGCCCAATCCGTGAGCCCATCAAATTACACATCATGCTGACTCGCAGATGAGCTCATTGCTTGCTTGGTCATGCCTGACATGAGGATGAGCTATTGGTTTCTGGATGGAAGCTTGGTCATGCTGACATGATGATGAGCTATGGCTGCTGGTGGGATTTGTTGGTGAAGTTCACCAACCATTTCTGATTATCTAATGCAAGTGTGTTAGGTAATTGCTATATTCAATTCTGATTTCTCACTTCCCTCCCCCTATAAATACCTCTTCAATTCCAGATTCAAGGAGTGCAAGCCTGGGATTCACAACCCCACAAAACCCTCTCCATCCATCCTCAAACACTCCCATACACTCTGAGTGCAAGCCTGGGATTCACAACCCCACAATTCAGCCATCCTTCACTCCATCCTCCCTCAAACACTTCCATCATTTTCCCAATACATTCAGAAATCTTCCTCAAACACTCTCACAACCACAAACACTCCAGCAATCAATCCAAAGCTCTAAACAGCCTCAAACCACCAAAACAACTCCAGAAAACCTCTCTTCCATTTCCCTACGAATTTCATCTTTCTTAGCCATCACCACTCACTCAAACTCATCCCAAATCACCTCCATATCCTTCATACATCTTTCTAGAAGTGGGCAAGCTCTTTGACAAGCATTAGAAGTGGAGAAGCACTTGGAGAAGCCTTGGACACCACAAGAACTTCAGAAAAGGGGTTTTTCTACTCTTATTGCATTCATTATGTTTTCTCATTTCTGTTCAAGTCTCTTTCCCATTATGAGTAGCTAAATCCATCACTAGGGCTTCGATGTAACCTAACATGAATATTCTGGGTTTATAAAGTTCAAGTTTCAAGTTTGATTCATGATTCATGTTCTTATTCATTTTGCATACCTGCCTATATGCTGATCAGAATGCCTAGCTACCATTTTGATTTGTGTATCTTGGTTTGAATTAAGAGTATACACCCTACTTTAATTCGAATTGAACTATGAATAGGAAGAGTATGTATGGACATTCGACAACAGGGATTAGATACATACTTGGTTGTTTAAAATGTTCTTCTATGCTTAATGGGTTCCTAATGCTTAATTTTAGGTTAGACAACAAATGATCAAATTAGGGAATTAGGAACACAAGGTTAGGACCAAACACCATGGCTTAATCATACTTTAGCTAGAATCAATCTTTGAATCTGAATTAGACTTGTCACTTAAATCCTTATAACCCAGAATTGAATTGTTATGGTGAATCGAATGCCCTAGTCTCCAAATCTGTTTTTCAATCTTCAAAACCACCCTTGCTGCACTCGTGTACTTGTTTTGTTTGCAATCTCAGTTTGTTCATTTCCTTTCACAATCACAATCACAATCACTCTCACTTTAAATTCTGTTTTAGACTTAACTTCCTAACTTCTTGAATTCGGTAATCTAAGTGCATAACTAATTTGAACTTCTCAGTCCTCGTGGGTACGACCTCGTTCTTGTCTTTGCTATACTACCTGATTGGCACGTACACTTGCGAGTTAACATAATTAAACAACATAAATATGCACCGATCATTTATTAAAAAAATATATATATAAAAAAAGAAGTAAAAATTTAAATTGAAAAAAATAAATAAATAAATTTGGCATTGTTCTAGCATGATATGCTTGAAACCTTCTTTACACTTGTCATTTGTTTCATAATTTTCCAATTAAAGGATTTGCATGATCTAAAGAATTGTATGAAACATAAATTAGACTTATATAACCAACCATATAAAGTGAGCTTTTGAGCCTTGTACTTCATTTCTTGAGTGTTATGTACACATACTCTTAATTTCTTGTCATCTAAGTTGTTGTTTGATCTCATTATTCATTGATTTGGTTGAACACTTAAAAGTCATTTATTCTTATGCAATTTGATTCCATGACATTTAAGAAATGATATTAAGGCCCTCTTTGGATCGTTTGTGCCTTTCAAGCTAACCTTATGCATGCTTAAGCATGATTTTCCATTGTTAACCATTTTGAGCCTACATGTAAACATTTTCTTTCATTTACCAATTATATTTCCTCGCCTTAGACTGAAAAACAAATATTTACCTTTCTAAGGAACTCATGAGCTTTAATTGGGATGTGTTTTTCATACTAGGTTTGGGAAGAGGTGTTACATTTCAAAAAATATATATTCACACAATTGGTGAAAGAAAAGAGTAAAGTTGTGATTAAGTGGTGGTTGATTGAAAATTCATTTTTGGGCCTTCAAAATAAATTGGTGATTGTTCAATAATGGAGTATGAATGGTAAATGAAGGTATAAGGAGTTTTGATCATGTAAAAATAAATTCTCATTGTGATGATTCGAAGTCTTGTAAACAATTGTTTTATGCTCTTATATTTTGAGTTCCTTGGACTTTGTTTTATCCATACCCTTCATTTCTTACTCACCTTACACCCTTGGCCCCATTACAACCTATGTTAAAGACCTAAATTGATCTTAAATGTCATGTGGTTGAATTGCATTCATTTTTCTACTTTTAAGTGTTTGGCATCCTTCTTGAGATCATATTAATGCAAGTTCTTCATCTTTCTATTTCGAGTTAACTCCTTATGGTTTAACTCTAATCTCATGTTTATAACTGAGTGTTGCATTATAACCCTCTTCCGAGTGATTCATTTGTGAGAGGACAACTTTGGTGAGATTTGAAGTTGAACTTGTGCTTTGTATGATTTTTGAAATTGTGTGAAAACTAAGATTGGGGAATTTGTTGCATTTGGCAATCACACTACTACACTTTGAGCATATTATGGTTTGAACTTTGCCACCTTGTGAATAATGTCTAAAATTGAGTTTTTATTGTTAAAACTTTTGAGTCATGTGCATGAGTCATTTCTCTTCAGAAATGTTCGGGAAGATTGTTTTGAGTCTTATTTTTGTTTTGTTTTTATTTTTATTTTTGTTTTTGTTTTTATGTTTGTTTTTGTTATTTTGCTTAAAGGACTAATAAATTCTAATAGGTTTTCTAACTACTTTGTTTTGTAGAGTTAGAAAAACGTTTGTGGGTATTGTAATTCTGTTAAACTCTCAGGAGACAAAACTCCTCCTATTAGGGATGCCTAGAGGTTTAAAGGCTTATTGCATACGCTAAATGCAATCGAGTTACCTACGAAAGTGGTCTAATTAACTTCTTATTTGTTTTTATCTTTATTTTCCTTTTGTTTTGCTCGAGGACTAGCAAAATCTAGGTTTGGGGGTATTTGATCCGTGCATATTTACATATCATTTTGTACCCTTCTAACTTATGATTTAGTTATGTTTTTGAGTTAAACTTGTGTTTTTAATAAGTTTTGTGTTTGTTTCAGTGTAATAAGCTTGAGACTCACTAATTGCATTTTGGAGACAAGTTAGCTCAAAATGGTGTCTGCAGATCAACCAACTTCACGGATTGGACTGGACTTGGTCAAGAAGAACCAGATAATGAGCCATACATCATTGGAAAGCTACAGAAGTCTATTTTCTGTAGAATTTTACGGTTCATGATTCCGAGTCTTCTAGAGAAAGTTATACATATTTTGGCAACTTAAGGTCAAATTCGGCAGCATCTGCGTTCCTGGGCCAAAAATCACATTTGAAGGCCTTCCGGATTTTTCCTTGAGTTGGGCTGCATATTGTTGCGTAGATTCAGCTGCACCAAAATGGGTTCAACTGCATCCTCAACTTGTGATACTCACAAGTGCACGAGCCGTTGGTAGTTTAGCATATGTAAGTGCGAGGTCGATTCCAGGGGATTGGTGATTGAATAATCCAACTCAGTTTTCCTACATAAAACAAAAATGGAAACAAGAGAAACAAAACAAGAAGAAAGAAAAGAACTAAGACAAGATGGTGAGGTTTTAGAATCCACCTTAATTGTTCTAATCATGTTATGGCAGCAAGTAAACAAATTGATTCACTCATGAAGATGCTCACAAATAAGTCCATGGTGTTTGGATCAAATTGTATTGAACATCACAAGGACCCCAAGCATGGTGTTTACATTAGGAGACCTAGAAACCAAATCACCTAAGTTGCTAATGGATGGAATGAAGATGATCTCCAAACCTTCCCAACAAGAGCAAAATGCATAAAACCTCAGGTGATCAATCAAAGGATGCAAAAACAGCTCCATTAAATTAGTGAAGAAGAATTCATGAATGAAATCAAACTTTATAAACTCAAACCATGATACAAGACTAGCAAGATGTTTATTACAACTAATAACAGAAAAACAAAGTAAAACAAAGAAAATACAAGAAGAAAATAAAAGACAAAGGGAGGAGAAGAAGATAAGGACAGCATGCTAGAGATGGAAAAGATTCATCTCCATGGCTGCTAAGAGGCCAAAGCCTCCCAGCTGCTGCCTTCTCCCTTCTCTCCCTTTGTGACTCTCAACTTTCCCTCTCTTTGTGTACAATGGAAGTGTAAAATGATGGAATGAAATTCTCTGGTCTCTAAGCTCTCTAGAGACTCCCTATTTATAGGCACAAGGGTTAGGTGAATCAGATTATACAATTAAGTTCACCAACCACACCTATTTCACCTAACACACTTGCATTAGATAATCAGAAATGGTTGTTGCACTTCACCAACAAATCCCACCAACAGCCATAGCTCATCATTATGTCAGCATGACCAAGCATCCATTAGCTCATCCTTATGTCAGCATGATGGGCATTTTCATGGGCTTCACGAATTGGGCTTGGCTGAATCAAATGACAACTTTAAGATGTCCATTGTGAAGTTCAGAATGTCTCTGATCCAACCACACAAGTATTGGCCCAATCCAAGCTCGGATGAAGAAGATAACGCTGAAATGAACGTCTACCTCAGTCTCCAGCTTTTGCACGTTTTTGCACCATCTTGCTTCATTGGCCTTAACATGCTTTAATTGCATGAATTATGCTCTCTTACTCTATTGGCCTACAAAACACACAAAGAGAGGCAAATAACTCAAAATTCTAAGAAACTAAGCAAAAGAAGTAAGTAAATAGGGTACGTATATGTATGAAATTATGAGCTTAACACACCCCCAAACTTAGATTTTGCTAGTCCTCGAGCAAAACAAAAGAAAAACAAAAACAAAACAAGAAGTTAACTAGACCACTTTCGTAGGTAACTCGATTGCATTGAGTGTATGCAACAAGCCTTTAAACCTCAAGGCATCCCTAGTAGGAGGAGTTGTGTCTCCTGAGGGTTTAACAGATTCGATACCCACAAACGTTTTTCCTGACTCTACAAAACAAAATGGTTAGAAAACTTAATAGATTTGTTAGTCCTTAAGCAAAACAAAAACAAAAACAAAAACAAAGACGTTAACCTTCCAACCGGACAAAAATGTTAAACTTCATAGACATGGCTCAACAAGGAACAAAACAAGCACTAAGGAAGTTCTAAACATTATTCAAGCGCTACCACAATCTCACACAAATCATGTTGAAGGTGTGTGTGTGAAGTAGCCATGAAGATACAACTCATGCTTCTCAAACAACGATATGAATTCCTGCAAGAATGAACACAAGTTTGCCAAGCTAAACCAAAATCAATAGGACTTTACTTATGGATATAATGTAATGGTTAGGAAAGGAATGGATATTGAAACACAAAGTCTAAGGAACAAAGTAGAGCATGTCATATAAACAAGATCATTGACATTTGACATGTAAGGCACATAAATTGAAAAGCTCACAAGACCAGATTTGCAATTGAATCACTTCACAATTTGATTTTGACATTTACACACTTTGTATAATATTTGGCCCAATTTTGCGGCTCTTTACCCCTAGATCACCTTGATTTCTCCTTATATCACCCTAGGGTCGTGACTACATTGGCCACACTTCTTTTCTCTTTTTGTTTTCGTTTTTTTTTAGCTCATTTGTTGCCTTGAATGCATTACAATCTGAAATACAATCATACTCTACATGTCCCCTAGATGGTAGGATGTTTAATGGATGATAAGGTGATAGAAAGAAATGGCTAAGTGTTTGAGCACAAAAGGGTTTACAATGGAATATGTATTGTATGGGTTGATGGAGGAAAAAGAAAGAGGCTTAACAAAGATGGCCTAAATCATATCTTAGTCATAACTTAACATTCCAGTGAATCACCCAAGCAAAAATGGATACAATTGGGTAAGACATGCAAGAGTTGTATAATCATGGCTAAAGTGCATAGAAAGCTCAAGCATAATTATGTGCGACTTAGCTAGCAAAAGAATAAGATTCAGACCTAACACAATGCTTATCAAATTCCTAAAAGCCATATTAGAAGTTAGACTCAAGATTTATCATTGGTGTGGGAAGGAAAACTGAAAATGACTCAAAGAAAAAGAAACAGAAAAGAAAAACGTGAGGTTTCAAATTGCTGTTCTGCTCAATTTCAACATCTAATCTGTTTTGACATGTAACTTTCAAACCACTTGGTCAAATTTAAAGTTCTTTATGTCGTTGGATTCAACATGAAAAAATGAAGAACACAACGCGGACCAAACTTTCAAAACAGTAGCAGAAAAGAAAAATTTGTAGCAATGAAGAAGCCTGCGTTTTCATACACAAACACAAAAACTAAAAAAAACCAAAAAACTTCCTGCACCCCCAAACTTAAATGAAGCATTGACCTCAATGTTTGAATCCATGTAAAGCATGCAATGCACATAAAATCAAGGGTAAAGGAATGAAATGAAAAAAAATAAAAGAAAAAGAGTTTAGAACTTCCCCTTGAAGACAATGAGAGGGAAATGCACATAGTATGGCAGCACATGTTCTTCTTTGAGTATTTGGGTCAGCTGCTCATCATGTTCTCCCACATCAAGGAAAAGAAAACCCTAACAAAAACAAAACAGAAAATGAGAAAAAACTAAGCATGAGTAGCAATTATTATACAAATGAAAGAGATATGATTGGAATGCTCCCTTTGAAGTGATTAGCTGGAGCGTGGTTGGCCATAGCAGCTGGAGGTCGACTTCTCCGCTGCTCCATACTCCATGTTTCTATGGATTGGGTTGTCTCCTCTCTTTCCCTCTTTCTTATTGAGCTACTTCAGAAATGCTTAAAGAAAGACAAGGAAACTTGAAACAGATTTTCAGATTATTTGATTCAGGAAACCAGAACTTAAATGAAAAGGATAAACTAAACTAAAACATCAAGATTAGGGATTCAACTTCACCACAAACATCTAATTCCATCCTTCAAAGTAACAAGCATCAAAGTAAATCAAACTAGCTTATGGAGTTCGTTCTTTCTCAAATATGATTATCCATTTGGTGTGTGGTTGTAATCAAGTATTCAGAACAAGTATTTAGCTATGGTGTTTAGTCTAAACACAAATTCCAAACCCATTAAGAGCAAGAAGAACAATAAAGAACCAAGTAGAATTTAAACATGGTGTTTGTCTTCAATATCTACCCATCCATTCACTAATCAGTCCAAGAGTCATATGGTGTTTATGTAAACTTGAACAAGATATTTAATTAAGAGCAAGTGAATGAAACCAGAAACTAGCAATAATCAACATGCTACTTGAACCCTTTCTTTGGTGTTGTGTAAGCTGGGACTCAAACCCAGTTCTCTTGCTTGTCAGTCAATTGTCCTTGTCCGTTGGACTACAAACACAACTTATCAATTAACCTCATTAACTTTAAAACATGAAACTGTCTAGTTATAAAAAAGATAAAAATAAATAAAAAGTAGCAAAACCAAATAGAATCAAGCAATGTTACCGATCCCGGCAAAGGCGCCAAAAACTTGTTGCGTGGGTCAGCTGCACCAAAATGGGTTCAACTGCATCCTCAACTTGTGATACTCGGAAGTGCACGAGCCGTTGGTAGTTTAGCATATGTAAGTGCGAGGTCGATTCCACAGGGATTGGTGATTGAATAATCCAACTCAGTTTTCCTACATAAAACAAAAATGGAAACAAGAGAAACAAAACAAGAAGAAAGAAAAGAACTAAGACAAGATGGTGAGGTTTTAGAATCCACCCTAATTGTTCTAATCATGTTATGGCAGCAAGTAAACAAATTGATTCACTCATGAAGATGCTCACAAATAAGTCCATGGTGTTTGGATCAAATTGTATTGAACATCACAAGGACCCCAAGCATGGTGTTTACATTAGGAGACCTAGAAACCAAATCACATAAGTTGCTAATGGATGGAATGAAGATGATCTCCAAACCTTCCCAACAAGAGCAAAATGCATAAAACCTCAGGTGATCAATCAAAGGATGCAAAAACAGCTCCATTAAATTAGTGAAGAAGAATTCATGAATGAAATCAAACTTTATAAACTCAAACCATGATACAAGACTAGCAAGATATTTATTACAACTAATAACAGAAAAACAAAGTAAAACAAAGAAAATACAAGAAGAAAATAAAAGACAAAGGGAGGAGAAGAAGATAAGGACAGCATGCTAGAGATGGAAAAGATTCATCTCCATGGCTGCTAAGAGGCCAAAGCCTCCCAGCTGCTGCCTTCTCCCTTCTCTCCCTTTGTGACTCTCAACTTTCCCTCTCTTTGTGTACAATGGAAGTGTAAAATGATGGAATGAAATTTTCTGCTCTCTAAGCTCTCTAGAGACTCCCTATTTATAGGCACAAGGGTTAGGTGAATCAGGTTATACAATTAAGTTCACCAACCACACCTATTTCACCTAACACACTTGCATTAGATAATCAGAAATGGTTGTTGCACTTCACCAACAAATCCCACCAACAGCCATAGCTCATCATTATGTCAGCATGACCAAGCATCCATCAGCTCATCCTTATGTCAGCATGATGGGCATTTTCATGGGCTTCGAATTGGGCTTGGCTGAATCAAATGACAACTTTAAGATGTCCATTGTGAAGTTCAGAATGTCTCTGATCCAACCACACAAGTATTGGCCCAATCCAAGCTCGGATGAAGAAGATAACGCTGAAATGAACGTCTACCTCAGTCTCCAGCTTTTGCACGTTTTTGCACCATCTTGCTTCATTGGCCTTAACATGCTTTAATTGCATGAATTATGCTCTCTTACTCTATTGGCCTACAAAACACACAAAGAGAGGCAAATAACTCAAATTCTAAGAAACTAAGCAAAAGAAGTAAGTAAATAGGGTACGTATATGTATGAAATTATGAGCTTAACACATATGCTTGGAAATATAAGACAAATAGATTCAAGATCCATATTTTTCCAGATTTTTCAGGATGAAGTCACAAGCCCAAAACGAGCCCAAAAGAAGACTGCAATGCATTGTCATGCATGACATATGCATGAGGTGTTATTGATTGTGGGGAAGTTAGGTGAAGCATATTCAATTCCTATAATTGAGTGGAATTTTGCAGCAACAAAATGAATTGAAAGATGTTGAAGTGGATGATGCAACACTAAGCCTAAAGACAAGAGGAATTGTTTTCAAATGCAATTGTGTGTTAGGTTAGGTTGGTGAATTAAGTGTTGTGTGTTAGGTGAAGTTAGTGTGGTTAGTGAATTCAATTGTATATTCAGATTTTCATTTCCCCTAAGCCTATAAATAGGGAAGTTCTCTAAGCTTGTAATCACACCCCAAGGGGGGGAGCTCTCAAACACTTCTCTAGAGCTCCCTTCCCTTCTCTCCCTCAAATTCTCTTAGTTTCCCTTTGTAGTTCTCAATTGTTGTAATAAGATCATTCTACTAAATTTTCTTTGTATTAAATCTCAAACACTTTTCCTTTCTCTTCTTCTAAATTCTTCAAACACTCTCTTCTCCAAACACTTCCCAAACACTTCTCCCATTTCCTTCATCAAATTCTCTAAAGCTTTCAAACACATGTTCTTCCAAAATCCACAAAGTTCTCAAACATCTCTCTACTTTCTTCTCTAAAAGTCTCCATGTCTCAAACACTTCACAAACACCTTTCTCTTCCTTCCCTAAGTTCTCAATTCTCCAAGTTCACAAAGATTCTTAAAGCTCTCAAACACCTTCCATTCTCTTCCATAATCCACAAAGTTCCCAAACACCACTTTCCTTACTCTTCCAAAACTCTCCAAAAACTCTCCATGTTCTCAAGTGTTGTACAAAATCCTTGTTTTATGTTCTTTTGTTTTCATTTCTATTTTGTGTAGGAAAACTAAACAGGATCATTCAATCACCAATCCCTGTGGAATCGACCTCGCACTTACATACGCTAAACTACCAACGGTTCGTGCACTTGCGAGTATCACAAGTTGAGGATGCAACTGAATCCATTTTGGTGCAGCTGTATCTACGCAACAGTTGACTGAATTTCCATTTTTGGGCCTTCAAAATAAATTGGTGGTTGTTCAATAAAGGAGTATAAGGAGTAATTGGTGGTTGTTCAATAAAGGAGTAATTGGTGGTTGACTGAATCATTGTAAATGAAGGTATAAGGAGTTTTGATCATGTAAAAATAAATTCTCATTGTGATGATTCGAAGTCTTGTAAACAATTGTTTTATGCTCTTATATTTTGAGTTCCTTGGACTTTGTTTTATCCATACCCTTCATTTCTTACTCACCTTACACCCTTGGCCCCATTACAACCTATGTTAAAGACCTAAATTGATCTTAAATGTCATGTGGTTGAATTGCATCCATTTTTTTTACTTTTAAGTGTTTGACATCCTTCTTGAGATCATATTAATGCAAGTTCTTCATCTTTCTATTGCGAGTTAAGTCCCTTATGGTTTAACTCTATTCTCATGTTGATAACTGAGTGTTGCATTGTAACCCTCTTCCGAGTGATTCATTTGTGAGAGGACAACTTTGGTGAGATTTGAAGTTGAACTTGTGCTTTGTATGATTTTCAAAATTGTGTGAAAACTACGATTGAGAATTTGTTGCATTTGGCTATCACACTACCACACTTTGAGCATGTTGTGTTTTGAACTTTGCCACCTTGTGAATAATGTCTAAAATTGAGCTTTTGTTGTTAAAACTTTTGAGTCATGTGCATGAGTCATTTCTTTTCAGAAATGTTCGGAAAGATTATTTTGAGTTCTTTTTATTTTTGTTTTGTTTTTATTTTTATTTTTGTTTTTGCTTTTATGTTTATTTTTGTTATTTTGCTTAAGGACTAACAAATCTAATAAGTTTTTAAAACCATTTTGTTTTGTAGAGTTAGAAAAACGTTTGTGGGTATCGTATCTCTTAAACCCTCAGGAGACACAACTCCTCCTACTAGGGATGCCTAGAGGTTTAAAGGCTTGTTGCATACGCTAAATGCAATCGAGTTACCTACGAAAGTGGTCTAGTTAACTTCTTATTTGTTTTTATCTTTGTTTTCCTTTGGGGTGTTATTATAAGCTTAGAGAACTTCCCTATTTATAGGCCTAGGGGAAGTGAAAATCTGAATTATACAATAGAGTTCACTAACCACACTCACTTCACCAACTTACAACACTTAATTCACCTAACACACTATTGCATTTGAAAACAATTCTTCTTGTCATTAAGCTTAGTGTTGCATCATCCACTTCAACTTCAATTAATTCATTTGGCTGCTGCAAAATTCCACTCAAATATAGGTATTGAATATGCTTCACCAAACTTTCCCACAATCAACAACACTTCATCATGCATATGTCATGCATGACAATGCATTGTAGCCAGCTTGTGGGCTCGTTTTGGGCTTGTGGCTTCATTCTAAAAAATCTGGAAAAATATGAATCTTGAATCTCTTTGAATTATCTTTCCAAGCATATGCAGCCCAACTCAAGGAAAAATCGGGAAGGCCTTCAAATGTGATTTTTGGCCCAGTAACGTAGATGCTGCCGAATTTGACCTTAAGTTGCCAAAACATATATAACTTTCTCTAGAAGACTCGGAATCATGAACCGTAAAATTCTACAGAAACTAGACTTCCGTATCTTTCTAATGATATATGGCTCATCATCTGGTTCTTCTTGAGAAAGTACAGTCCAATCCGTGAAGTTGACTGATCTGCAGACACCGTTTTGAGCTAACTTGTCTCCAAAATGCAATTAGTGAGTCCTTAAGCTTATTACACTGAAACAAACACAAAACTTATTAAAAGCACAAGTTTAACTCAAAAGTATAACCAAATCATAAGTTAAAAAGGGTACAAAATGATATGTAATTATGCACCGATCAAATTAGATTCAGCTGCACCAAAATGGATTCAGCTGCATCCTCAACTTGTGATACTCGCAAGTGCACGAGCCGTTGGTAGTTTAGCATATGTAAGTGCGAGGTCGATTCCACAGGGATTGGTGATTGAATGATCCAATTTAGTTTTCCTACAGAAAACAGAAATGAAAACAAAAGAAGCAAAAGTTTTGTACAACACTTGAGAACATGGAGAGTTTGGATGAGAATAGAGAGAAGTGTTTGAGAAAGAGAAGGGAGAAGAGTTTTGGGAAGTGTTTGAGAACTTTGAGAATTTGGAAGAGAAGGTGTTTGGGAAGCTTTGAAGATTGTGGAAAAGAAAGGAAAGTGTTTGGGAAGCTTGAGGATTTTGGAAGGGAATGTGTTTGAAAACTTGGGAAATTTGGAAGAGAAAGGAAAGTGTTTGGGAAGCTTGAGGATTTTGGAAGAGAAAATGTTTGAGAACTTTAAGAATCTTTGTGAACTTGGAGAATTGAGAACTTAGGGAAGGGAGAGAAAAGTGTTTGTGAAGTGTTTGAGACATGGAGACTTTGATGAAGGAATGGAGAAGTGTTTGAAGAAATTTAGAAGAAGAGAAAATTTGGTAGAATGATCTTATTACAACAATTGAGAACTACAAAGGGAAACTAAGAGAATTTTAGGGAGAGAATGGAAGGGAGCTCTAGAGAAGTGCTTGAGAGCTCCCCCCTTGGGGTGTGATTACAAGCTTAGAGAACTTCCCTATTTATAGGCCTAGGGGAAGTGAAAATCTGAATTATACAATAGGTTTACCTACCACACTCACTTCACCAACTTACAACACTTAATTCACCTAACACACTATTACATTTGAAAACAATTCCTCTTGTCTTTAGGCTTAGTGTTGCAACTCCCACTTCATCATCTTTTGGCTCATTTGGCTGCTGCAAAATTCCATTCAAATATAGGTATTGAATATGCTTCACCAAACTTTCCCACAATCAACAACACTTCATCATGCATATGTCATGCATGACAAAGCATTGCAGCCAGCTTGTGGGCTCGTTTTGGGCTTGTGGCTCCAATATGAAAAATCTGGAAAAATCTGGATCTTGAAGCTCTTTGTCTTATCTTTCCAAGCATATGCAGCCCAGCTCAAGGAAAAATCGGGAAGGTCTTCAAATGTGATTTTTGGCCCAGTAACGCAGATGCTGCCGAATTTGACCTTAAGTTGCCAAAACATGTTTAACTTTCTCTAGAAGACTCGGAATCATGAACCGTAAAATTCTACAGAAACTAGACTTCCGTATATTTCCAATGATGTATGGCTCATTATCTGGTTCTTCTTGAGTAAGTACAGTCCAATCCGTGAAGTTGACTGATCTGCAGACACCCTTTTGAGCTAATTTGTCTCCAAAATGCAATTAGTGAGTCTTTAAGCTTAAAACACTGAAAAAAAACACAAACCTTATTAAAAGCACAAGTTTAACTCAAAAACATAACCAAATCATAAGTTAGAATGGTACAAAATGATATGTAATTATGCACCGATCAAATACCCCCAAACCTAGATTTTGCTAGTCCTCGAGCAAAACAAACGGAAAACAAAGATAAAATAAATAAGAAGTTAATTAGACCACTTTCGTAGGTAACTCGATTGCATTTAGCGTATGCAACAAGCTTTTAAACCTCTAGGCATCCCTAGTAGGAGGAGTTGTGTCTCCTGAGGGTTTAACAATTATCAATACCCACAAACGTTTTTCTAACTCTACAAAACAAAGTAGTTAGAAAACCTATTAGAATTTATTAGTCCTTTAAGCAAAATAACAAAAACAAACATAAAAACAAAAACAAAAATAAAAATAAAAACAAAACAAAAATAAGACTCAAAACAATCTTCCCGAACATTTCTGAAAGAGAAATGACTCATGCACATGACTCAAAAGTTTTAACAATAAAAACTCAATTTTAGACATTATTCACAAGGTGGCAAAGTTCAAACCATAATATGCTCAAAGTGTGGTAGTGTGATTGCCAAATGCAACAAATTTCCCAATCTTAGTTTTCACACAATTTCAAAAATCATACAAAGCACAAGTTCAACTTCAAATCTCACCAAAGTTGTCCTCTCACAAATGAATCACTCGGAAGAGGGTTATAATGCAACACTCAGTTATAAACATGAGATTAGAGTTAAACCATAAGGAGTTAACTCGAAATAGAAAGATGAAGAACTTGCATTAATATGATCTCAAGAAGGATGCCAAACACTTAAAAGTAGAAAAATGAATGCAATTCAACCACATGACATTTAAGATCAATTTAGGTCTTTAACATAGGTTGTAATGGGGCCAAGGGTGTAAGGTGAGTAAGAAATGAAGGGTATGGATAAAACAAAGTCCAAGGAACTCAAAATATAAGAGCATAAAACAATTGTTTACAAGACTTCGAATCATCACAATGAGAATTTATTTTTACATGATCAAAACTCCTTATACCTTCATTTCCAATGATTCAGATCAACCACCAATTACTCCTTTATTGAACAACCACCAATTACTCCTTATACTCCTTTATTGAACAACCACCAATTTATTTTGAAGGCCCAAAAATGGAAATTCAGTCAACTGTTGCGTAGATACAGCTGCACCAAAATGGATTCAGTTGCATCCTCAACTTGTGATACTCGCAAGTGCACGAACCGTTGGTAGTTTAGCGTATGTAAGTGCGAGGTCGATTCCACAGGGATTGGTGATTGAATGCTCCAACTCAGTTTTCCTACACAAAACAAAAATGAAAACAAAAGAAACGAAACAAGAAGAAAGAAAGTAACTAACCAAACGACTTTTACTTTCTTACAGGAGTGGTTGGTCTATTCCGTAGTTCTAGCTATTGGATTTCACTCAAAACTCACCAAACGACTCCTCCCACCATATTATGATGATGCCCAAGTTTTGGGCTCGAATGGAAATCAATAGGGGTAAGAAATTGGACAATTCAGGTTCAAAGGCAGTTCGTTCCTTATAGGAGTGGTTGGTGTATTCGGTAGTTCTAGCGATTGGATTTCACTCAAGACTCACCAAACGACTCCTCCCACCATATTATGATGATGCCCAAGTTTTGGGCTCGAATGGGAAATCAATAGGGGTAAGAAATTGGACAATTCAGGGTCAAAGGAAGTTCGTTCCTTCAGGAGTGGTTGGTCTATTTCGTAGTTCTAGCGATTGGATTTCACTCAAAACTCACCAAATGACTCCTCCCACCATATTATGATCATGCCCAAGTTTTGGGCTCGAATATCGGAAATCAATAGGGGTAAGAAATTGGACAATTCAGGTTCAAAGGCAGTTCGTTCCTTACAGGAGTGGTTTTTCTATTCCGTAGTTCTAGCGATTGGATTTCACTCAAAACTCACCAAACGACTCCTCCCACCATATTATGATGATGCCAAAGTTTTGGCCTCGAATCGGAAATCAATAGGGGTAAGAAATTGGACAATTCAAGTTCAAACGCAGTTCGTTACGAATTGGAGTGGTTAGTGTATTCCGTAGTTCTAGCGATTGGATTTCACTCAAAACTCACCAAACGACTCCTCCCACCATATTATGATGATGCCCAAGTTTTGGGCTCGAAATCGGAAATCAATAGGGGTAAGAAATTGGACAATTCAGGTTCAAAGGCAGTTCGTTCCATACAGGAGTGGTTGGTCTATTCCGTAGTTCTAGTTATTCGATTTCACTCAAAACTCAAGAAACGACTCCTCCCACCATATTATGATGATGCCCAAGTTTTGGGCTCGAAATGGGAAATCAATAGGGGTAAGAAATTGGACAATTCAAGTTCAGTTCGTTACGAATTGGAGTGGTTGGTGTATTCCGTAGTTCTAGCGATTGGATTTCACTCAAAACTCACCAAATGACTCCTCCCACCATATTATGATGATGCCCATGTTTTGGGCTCGAATGGATATCAATAGGGGTAAGGAATTGGACAATTCAAGTTCAAACGCAGTTCGTTACGAATTGGAGTGGTTGATGTATTCCGTAGTTCTAGCGATTGGATTTCACTCAAAATCACCAAATGACTCCTCCCACCATATTATGATCATGCCCAAGTTTTGGGCTCGAATCGATATCAATAGGGGTAAGAAATTGGACAATTCAAGTTCAGAGACAAGTTCGTTCCGAATTGGAGTGGTTGGTGTATTCCGTAGTTCTAGCGATTGTACTTCAATAGGGGTAAGAAATTGGACAATTCAGGTTCAAAGGCAGTTCGTTCCTTACAGGAGTGGTTTTTCTATTCTGTAGTTCTAGCGATTGGATTTCACTCAAAACTCACCAAACGACTCCTCCCACCATATTATGATGATGCCAAAGCTTTGGCCTTGATCGAAAATCAATAGGGGTAAGAAATTGGACAATTCAGGTTCAAAGGCAGTTCGTTCCTCACAGGGGTGGTTGGTCTATTCTGGAGTTCTAGCGATTGTATTTCACTCAAAACTCACCAAACGACTCCTCCCACCATATTATGATGAAGCCCAAGTTTTGGGCTCGAAATGGAAATCAATAGGGGTAAGAAATTGGACAATTCAGGTTCAAAGGCAGTTCTTTCCTTACCAGGAGTGGTTGGTCTATTCCGTAGTTCTAGCGATTGGATTTCACTCAAAACTCACCAAACGACTCCTCCCATCATATTATGATGATGCCCAAGTTTTGGGCTCGAATGGGAAATCAATAGGGGTAAGAAATTGGACAATTCAGGTTCAAACGCAATTCGTTCCAAATTGGAGGGGTTGGTGTATTTCCGTAGTTCTAGCGATTGGATTTCACTCAAAACTCACCAAATGACTCCTCCCACCATATTATGATGATGCCCAAGTTTTGGGCTCGAAATCGGAAATCAATAGGGGTAAGAAATTGGACAATTCAAGTTCAAACGAGATTCGTTACGAATTGGAGTGGTTGGTGTATTCCGTAGTTCTAGCGATTGGATTTCACTCAAAACTCACCAAATGACTCCTCCCACCATATTATGATGATGCCCAAGTTTTAGGCTCGAATCGGATATCAATAGGGGTAAGGAATTGGACAATTCAAGTTCAAACGCAGTTTCGTTACGAATTGGAGTGGTTGGTGTATTCCGTAGTTCTAGCGATTGGATTTCACTCAAAACTCACCAAACGACTCCTCCCACCATATTATGATGAAGCCCAAGTTTTGGGCTCGAATCGGAAATCAATAGGGGTAAGAAATTGGACAATTCAGGTTCAAAGGCAGTTCGTTCCTTATAGGAGTGGTTGGTGTATTCCGTAGTTCTAGCGATTGGATTTAACTCAAGACTCACCAAACGACTCCTCCCACCATATTATGATGATGCCCAAGTTTTGGGCTCGAATGGAAATCAATAGGGGTAAGAAATTGGACAATTCAGGGTCAAAGGAAGTTCGTTCCTTACAGGAGTGGTTGGTCTATTCCGTAGTTCTAGCGATTGGATTTCACTCAAAACTCACCAAATGACTCCTCCCACCATATTATGATGATGCCCAAGTTTTGGGCTCGAATCGGATATCAATAGGGGTAAGAAATTGGACAATTCAAGTTCAGAGACAAGTTCGTTCCGAATTGGAGTGGTTGGTGTATTCCGTAGTTCTAGCGATTGGACTTCACCCAAAACTCACCAAATGACTCCTCCCACCATATTATGATGATGCCCAAGTTTTGGGCTCGAATCGGAAATGAATAGGGGTAAGAAATTGGACAATTCAGGTTCAAAGGCAGTTCGTTCCTTACAAGAGTGGTTGGTCTATTCCGTAGTTCTAGCCATTGGATTTCAGTCAAAACTCACGAAACGACTCCTCCCACCATATTATGATGATGCCCAAGGTTTGGGCTCAAATGGAAATCAATAGGGGTAAGATATTGTACAATTCAAGTTCAAACAAGGTTCGTTACGAATTGGAGTGGTTGGTGTATTCCGTAGTTCTAGCGATTGGATTTCACTCAAAACTCACCAAATGACTCCTCCCACCATATTATGATGATGCCCAAGTTTTGGGCTCGATCGGATATCAATAGGGGTAAGGAATTGGACAATTCAAGTTCAAACGCAAGATTCGTTACGAATTGGAGTGGTTGATGTATTCCGTAGTTCTAGCGATTGGATTTCACTCAAAACTCACCAAATGACTCCTCCCACCATATTATGATGATGCCCAAGTTTTGGGCTCGAAATGGAAATCAATAGGGGTAAGAAATTGGACAATTCAGGTTCAAAGGCAGTTCGTTCCTTACAGGAGTGGTTTTTCTATTCCGTAGTTCTAGCGATTGGATTTCACTCAAAACTCACCAAACGACTCCTCCCACCATATTATGATGATGCCAAAGTTTTGGCCTCGAATCGGAAATCAATAGGGGTAAGAAATTGGACAATTCAAGTTCAAACGCAGTTCGTTACGAATTGGAGTGGTTAGTGTATTCTGTAGTTCTAGCGATTGGATTTCACTCAAAACTCACCAAACGACTCCTCCCACCATATTATGATGATGCCCAAGTTTTGGGCTCAATCGGAAATCAATAGGGGTAAGAAATTGGACAATTCAGGTTCAAAGGCAGTTCGTTCCATACAGGATTGGTTGGTCTATTCCGTAGTTCTAGTTATTCGATTTCACTCAAAACTCACGAAACGACTCCTCCCACCATATTATGATGATGCCCAAGTTTTGGGCTCGAATCGGAAATCAATAGGGGTAAGAAATTGGACAATTCAAGTTCAGTTCGTTACGAATTGGAGTGGTTGGTGTATTCCATAGTTCTAGCGATTGGATTTCATTCAAAACTCACCAAATGACTCCTCCCACCATATTATGATGATGCCCAAATTTTGGGCTCGAATCGGATATCAATAGGGGTAAGGAATTGGACAATTCAAGTTCAAACGAGTTCGTTACGAATTGGAGTGGTTGATGTATTCCGTAGTTCTAGCGATTGGATTTCACTCAAAATCACCAAATGACTCCTCCCACCATATTATGATCATGCCCAAGTTTTGGGCTCGAATCGGATATCAATAGGGGTAAGAAATTGGACAATTCAAGTTCAGACGCAGTTCGTTCCGAATTGGAGTGGTTGGTGTATTCCGTAGTTCTAGCGATTGTACTTCAATTGGGGTAAGAAATTGGACAATTCAGGTTCAAAGGCAGTTCGTTCCTTACAGGAGTGGTTTTTCTATTCTGTAGTTCTAGCGATTGGATTTCACTCAAAACTCACCAAACGACTCCTCCCACCATATTATGATGATGCCAAAGCTTTGGCCTCGAATCGAAAATCAATAGGGGTAAGAAATTGGACAATTCAGGTTCAAAGGCAGTTCGTTCCTCACAGGGGTGGTTGGTCTATTCTGTAGTTCTAGCGATTGTATTTCACTCAAAACTCACCAAACGACTCCTCCCACCATATTATGATGAAGCCCAAGTTTTGGGCTCGAATCGGAAATCAATAGGGGTAAGAAATTGGACAATTCAGGTTCAAAGGCAGTTCTTTCCTTAGGAGTGGTTGGTCTATTCCGTAGTTCTAGCGATTGGATTTCACTCAAAACTCACCAAACGACTCCTCCCATCATATTATGATGATGCCCAAGTTTGGGCTCGAATGGAAATCAATAGGGGTAAGAAATTGGACAATTCAGTTCAAACGCAATTCGTTCCAAATTGGAGGGGTTGGTGTATTCCGTAGTTCTAGCGATTGGATTTCCCTCAAAACTCACCAAATGACTCCTCCCACCATATTATGATGATGCCCAAGTTTTGGGCTCGAATCAGCATATCAATAGGGGTAAGAAATTGGACAATTCAAGTTCAGAGACAAGTTCGTTCCGAATTGGAGTGGTTGGTGTATTCCGTAGTTCTAGCGATTTGACTTCACCCAAAACTCACCAAATGACTCCTCCCACCATATTATGATGATGCCCAAGTTTTGGGCTCGAATGGAAATCAATAGGGGTAAGAAATTGGACAATTCGGGTTCAAAGGCAGTTCGTTCCTTACAGGAGTGGTTGGTCTATTCCGTAGTTCTAGCTCCTGGATTTCACTCAAAACTCACCAAACGACTCCTCCCACCATATTATGATGAACCCCAAGTTTTGGGCTCGAGCGGAAATCAATAGGGGTAAGAAATTGGACAATTCAAGTTCAAAACGCAGTTCGTTCTAAATTGGAGTGGTTGGTGTATTCCGTAGTTCTAGCGATTGGATTTCACTCAAAACTCACCAAATGGCTCCTCCCACCATATTATGATGATGCCCAGGTGTTGGGCTGAATGGGAAATCAATAGGGGTAAGAAATTGGAAAATTCAGGTTCAAAGGCGGTTCGTTCCTCACAGGGGTGGTTGGTCTATTCTGGAGTTCTAGCGATTGGATTTCACTCAAAACTCACCAAACGACTCCTCCCACCGTATTATGATGAAGCCCAAGTTTTGGGCTCGAAATCGGAAATCAATAGGGGTAAGAAATTGGACAATTCAGGTTCAAAGGCAGTTCGTTCCTTATAGGAGTGGTTGGTGTATTCCATAGTTCTAGCAATTGGATTTCACTCAAAACTCACCAAACGAATACTCCCACCATATTATGATGAAGCCCAAGTTTTGGGCTGAAATCGGAAATCAATAGGGGTAAGAAATTGGACAATTCAGGGTCAAAGGCAGTTCGTTCCTTACAGGAGTGGTTGGTCTATTCCGTAGTTCTAGCGATTGGATTTCACTCAAAACTCACCAAATGACTCCTCCCACCATATTATGATGATGCCCAAGTTTTGGGCTCGAATCGGATATCAATAGGGGTAAGAAATTGGACAATTCAAGTTCAAACGCCGTTCGTTCCGAATTAGAGTGGTTGGTGTATTCCATAGTTCTAGCGATTGGATTTCACTCAAAACTCACCAAATGGCTCCTCCCACCATATTATGATGATGCCCAGGTTTTGGGCTGAATTGGAAATCAATAAGGGTAAGAAATTGGACAATTCAGGTTCAAAGGCAGTTCGTTCCTCACAGGAGTGGTTGGTCTATTCTGGAGTTCTAGCGATTGAATTTCACTCAAAACTCACCAAACGACTCCTCCCACCATATTATGATGAAGCCCAAGTTTTGGGCTCGAATCGGAAATCAATAGGGGTAAGAAATTGGACAATTCAGGTGCAAAGGCAGTTCGTTCCTTATAGGAGTGGTTGGTGTATTCCGTAGTTCTAGCGATTGGATTTCACTTAAAACTCACCAAACGACTCCTCCCACCATATTATGATGATGCCCAAGTTTTGGGCTCGAAATGGAAATCAATAGGGGTAAGAAATTGGACAATTTGAGGGTCAAAGGCAGTTCGTTCCTTCAGGAGTGGTTGGTCTATTTCGTAGTTCTAGCGATTGGATTTCACTCAAAACTCACCAAATGACTCCTCCCACCATATTATGATGATGCCCAAGTTTTGGGCTGAAATGGAAATCAATAGGGTAAGAAATTGGACAATTCAGGTTCAAAGGCAGTTCGTTCCTTACAGGAGTGGTTGGTCTATTCCGTAGTTATAGCTATTGGATTTCACTCAAAACTCACCAAACGACTCCTCCCACCATATTATGATGATGCCCAAGTTTTGGGCTCGAGCGGAAATCAATAAGGGTAAGAAATTGGACAATTCAAGTTCAAACGCAAGTTCGTTACGAATTGGAGTGGTTGGTGTATTCCGTAGTTCTAGCGATTTGATTTCACTCAAAACTCACCAAGTGACTCCTCCCACCATACTATGATGATACCCAAGTTTTGGGCTCGAATCGAAAATCAATAGGGGTAAGAAATTGGACAATTCAGGTTCAAAGGAAGTTCGTTCCTTACAGGAGTGGTTGGTCTATTCCGTAGTTCTAGCGATTGGATTTCAGTCAAAACTCACCAAACGACTCCCCCCACCATATTATGATGATGCCCAAGTTTTGGGCTCGATTGGAAATCAATAGGGGTAAGAAATTGGACAATTCAAGTTCAAACGCAGTTCGTTACGAATTGGAGTGGTTGGTGTATTCCGTAGTTCTAGCGATTGGATTTCACTCAAAACTCACCAAGTGACTCCTCCCACCATATTATGATGATGCCCAAGTTTTGGGCTCGAAATGGAAATCAATAGGGGTAAGAAATTGGACAATTCTGTTCTAAGGCAGTTCGTTCCTTACAGGAGTGGTTGGTCTATTTCGTAGTTCTAGCTATTGGATTTCAGTCAAAACTCACCAAACGACTCCCCCCACCATATTATGATGATGCCCAAGTTTTGGGCTCGATTGGAAATCAATAGGGGTAAGAAATTGGACAATTCAAGTTCAAACAAGTTCGTTACGAATTGGAGTGGTTGGTGTATTTCGTAGTTCTAGCGATTGGATTTCACTCAAAAGTCACCAAATGACTCCTCCCACCATATTATGATGATGCCCAAGTTTTGGGCTCGAAATGGGAAATCAATAGTGGTAAGAAATTGGACAATTCAAGTTCAAACGAGGTTCGTTACGAATTGGAGTGGTTAGTGTATTCCGTAGTTCTAGCGATTGGATTTCACTCAAAACTCACCAAATGACTGCTCCCACATATTATGATGATGCCCAAGTTTTGGGTTCGAATGGAAATCAATAGGGGTAAGAAATTGGACAATTCAAGTTCAAGAGCAAGATTCGTTACGAATTGGAGTGGTTGGTGTATTCCGTAGTTCTAGCGATTGGATTTCACTCAAAACTCACCAAATGACTCCTCCCACCATATTATGATGATGCCCAAGTTTTGGGATCGAAATCGGAAATCAATAGGGGTAAGAAATTGGACAATTCAAGTTCAAACGCAGTTCGTTACGAATTGGAGTGGTTGGTGTATTCCGTAGTTCTAGCGATTGGATTTCACTCAAAACTCACCAAATGACTCCTCCCACCATATTATGATGATGCCCAAGTTTTGGGCTCGAATGGGAAATCAATAGGGGTAAGAAATTGGACAATTCAGGTTCAAGGGCAGTTCGTTCCTTACAGGAGTGGTTGGTCTATTCCGTAGTTCTAGCGATTGGATTTCACTCAAAACTCACCAAACGACTCCTCCCGCCATATTATTGATAAGTTCATAATTTCACACATTTGCATGCCTTCGTTACTTAGTACTTTTGTTTAGTTTCTCTTTATTTCTAGTCACTTACCTATGTTTGTGTGTTCTGTAGGTTAAGGCAGCAAAAGATCACTTTTGGTGCAATCCATTCATTTTAAGGGCTGATTGGCATGAGAGGATTACAACTTGAGGAATTTGAAGGAAAATGGTGCAAAAACGTGCAAAAACTGGAGATTGAGTTAGAAGTTCATTTCGGGCTTATCTTCTTCATCCGGAGCTTGGATTGGGCCAATACTTGTGTGGTTGGATCAGAGACATTCTGAACTTCACAATGGACATCTTAAAGTTGTCATTTGATTCAGCCAAGCCCAATTCGTAAGCCCATGAAAATACACATCATGCTGACATAAGGATGAGCTGATGGATGCTTGGTCATGCTGACATATTGATGAGGTAGGGCTGCTGGTGGGATTTATTGGTGAAGTGCAACAACCATTTCTGATTATCTAATGCAAGTGTGTTAGGTCATTACCATATTAAATTCAGATTTATCCCTCCCCTCTCCCTATAAATACCACATCCATTCCACATTCAAGAGACAACAAATCCTGGGATTCACAACCCCATAACTCATATCCTGAGATTCACAATCCCCTCTCACACATACACACATTCAGATTCACCACAAAGTGAGGAGAGAGCTAGCTGCAAAGGAGGGAGAGCTTGAAGCTGTCCTGGGAACTACCTTGCTGCCACCAACTAGTTCTTCTTCTCTTCTCTTTAATCTATCTATGTATTTCTTATTTCTGTATTCTTAGTCATGTGTAACTAATCCATTTAGTTAGGGCTTAGGATGAAGCCCTAGTCATGAATATTCAATGTTATGGATGATTTCATAGTTAATTGATTTCCTTGCTTTCATTGCCAAGTTGTTAATCTCCAGTTTATTATGTGCTTGATGTATGTTTTCTTGGAGTAGCTAACTAGGATTTTAAGCATCTAGCACAGGTTGGGAAGGGGGTTTAGATTCACCAATTCTACTCTCCTTTCACAAGCAACACATGAATGGCCGAAGAATCATTCAAGGGGTTAATAACCATAGGTTGACTAGGACAGATACCATGTTCTAGGACTTGTGTGATTATCATATTCTCAGGGAACTTAATGACTCTTGTATGCTTTATTCTAAGTAGATACCATGCTTAGGTTGCATATTAGAGATCACGTGTTGTGTAGATACCATGCACAATTACATGCCTTAGGAGAATCATGCATCCTGCACCTAGATACCATAGGCTTGTATGCGATAATCTATTGTTAATGAAGCTTGAGTCAATTTCTATGCATTCATAACTTGGATAGGAAGACTAGTGGTAGATTCCAAGGCTCTAACACTTCTCAATCATTGTTTCACAACCTGTTGATTGCTGCCATTGTTACTTTCTAGCACTTCCTATCATTATCTTATTTGCATCTCAACAACAAAACCCCTCCCCATTTCGAGTGCGTGTGTGGTGCTAGGATTCTGTCCTAGACCTTGCCATTGTCAGTTTGTTTGTTTAACTCGCAACCAAGTTACCATTCTCCGTGGGATCGAACCTCGTATTTACATAAGCTATACTACAAACGGTTCGTGCACTTGCGAGAATTAAAGTTGCTGTTTTTAATAACTCATTTTAGTTGTTAAGAATAGGCGCAACAATTATGATGATGCCCAAGTTTTGCGCTCGAATCGAAAATCAATAGGGGTAAGAAATTGGACAATTCATGTTCAAACGCAGTTCGTTACGAATTGGAGTGGTTGGTGTATTCCGTAGTTCTAGCGATTGGATTTCACTCAAAACTCACCAAATGACTCCTCCCACCATATGATGATGATGCCCAAGTTTTGGGCTGAAATGGGAAATCAATAGGGGTAAGAAATTGGACAATTCAAGTTCAAACGCAGTTCGTTACGAATTGAAGTGGTTGGTATATTCCGTAGTTCTAGCGATTGGATTTCACTCAAAACTCACCAAATGACTCCTCCCACATATTATGATGATGCCCAAGTTTTGGGCTCGAAATGGAAATCAATAGAGGTAAGAAATTGGACAATTTAGGTTCAAAGGCAGTTCGTTCCTTACAGGAGTGGTTGGTCTATTCCGTAGTTCTAGCGATTCGATTTCACTCAAACTCGCAAACGACTCCTCCCACCATATTATGATGATGCCCAAGTTTGGGCTCGAATCGGAAATCAATAGGGGTAAGAAATTGGACAATTCATGTTCATACGAGGTCGTTCCGAATTGGAGTGGTTGGTGTATTCCGTAGTTGTAGCGATTGGATTTCACCCAAAACTCACCAAATGACTCCTCCCACCATATTATGATGAGGCCCAAGTTTTGGGCTCGAAATGGGAAATCAATAGGGGTAAGAAATTGGACAATTCATGTTCAAACGCAGTTCGTTACGAAATGGAGTGGTTGTTGTATTCTGTAGTTCTAGCGATTGGATTTCACTCAAAACGCACCAAATGACTCCTCCTACCGTATGATGATGATGCCCAAGTTTTGGGCTCGAAATCGAAAATCAATAGGGGTAAGAAATTGGACAATTCAAGTTCAAACGCAGTTCGTTACGAATTGGAGTGGTTGGTGTATTCCGTAGTTCTAGCGATTGGATTTCACTCAAAACTCACCAAATGACTCCTCCCACATATTATGATGATGCCCAAGTTTTGGGCTCGAATCGGAAATCAATAGGGGTAAGAAATTGGACAATTCATGTTCAAACGAGTTCGTTCCGAATTGGAGTGGTTGGTGTATTCCGTAGTTGTAGCGATTGGATTTCACCCAAAACTCACCAAATGACTCCTCCCACCATATTATGATGATGCCCAAGTTTTGGGCTCGAAATCGGAAATCAATAGGGGTAAGAAATTGGACAATTCATGTTCAAACGAAGTTTGTTACGAAATGGAGTGGTTGGTGTATTCTGGAGTTCTAGCGATTGGATTTCACTCAAAACTCACCAAATGACTCCTCCTACCGTATGATGATGATGCCCAAGTTTTGGGCTCGAATGGGAAATCAACAGGGGTAAGAAATTGGACAATTCAAGTTCAAACGCAGTTCGTTACGAATTGGAGTGGTTGGTGTATTCCGTAGTTCTAGCGATTGGATTTCACTCAAAACTCACCAAATGACTCCTCCCACATATTATGATGATGCCCAAGTTTTGGGCTCGAATGGAAATCAATAGGGGTAAGAAATTGGACAATTCATGTTCAAACGCAAGTTCGTTACGAATTGGAGTGGTTGGTATATTCTGTAGTTCTAGCGATTGGATTTCACTCAAAACTCACCAAATGACTCCTCCCACATATTATGATGATGCCCAAGTTTTGGGCTCGAAATCGGAAATCAATAGGGGTAAGAAATTGGACAATTCAGGTTCAAACGAAGTTCGTTCCAAATTGGAGTGGTTGGTGTATTCTGTAGTTGTAGCGATTATATTTCACCCAAAACTCACCAAATGACTCCTCCCATCGTATTATGTTGATGCCCAAGTTTTGGGCTCGAAATCGGAAATCAATAGGGGTAAGAAATTGGACAATTCAAGTTCAAACGCAGTTCGTTCCTTACAGGAGTGGTTGGTCTATTCCGTAGTTATAGCGATTGGATTTCACTCAAAACTCACCAAACGACTCCTCCCACCATATTATGATGATGCCCAAGTTTTGGGATTGAATCGGAAATCAATAGGGGTAAGAAATTGGACAATTCAGGTTCAAACGCAGTTCGTTCCGAATTGGAGTGGTTGGTGTATTCTGGAGTTCTAGCGATTGGATTTCACTCAAAACTCACCAAATGACTCCTCCCACATATTATGATGATGCCCAAGTTTTGGGCTCGAAATCGGAAATCAATAGGGGTAAGAAATTGGACAATTTGAGGTTCAAAGCAAGTTCGTTCCGAATTGGAGTGGTTGGTGTATTCTGTATTTGTAGCGATTGGATTTCACCCAAAACTCACCAAATGACTCCTCCCATCGTATTATGTTGATGCCCAAGTTTTGGGCTCGAATTGGAAATCAATAGGGGTAAGAAATTGGACAATTCAGGTTCATATGCAGTTCGTTCCTTACAGGAGTGGTTGGTCTATTCCGTAGTTCTAGCGATTGGATTTCACTGAAAACTCACCAAACGACTCCTCCCACCATGTTATGATGATGCCCAAGTTTTGGGCTCGAATTGGAAATCAATAGGGGTAAGACATTGGACAATTCAAGTTCAAACAAGGTCGTTACAAATTGGAGTGGTTGGTGTATTCCGTAGTTCTAGCGATTGGATTTCACTCAAAACTCACCAAATGACTCCTCCCACCATATGATGATGATGCCCAAGTTTTGGGCTCGAAATTGGAAATCAATAGGGGTAAGAAATTGGACAATTCAAGTTCAACAAGAGTTCTTTCCGAATTGGAGTGGTTGGTGTATTCCGTAGTTCTAGTGATTGGATTTCACTCAAAACTCACCAAATGACTCCTCCCACCATATTATGATGATGCCCAAGTTTTGGGCTCGAATCGGAAATCCATAGGGGTAAGAAATTGGACAATTCAAATTCAAACGCAGTTCTGTTGTGTAGATTCAGCTGCACCAAAATGGGTTCAACTGCATCCTCAACTTGTGATACTCGCAAGTGCACGAGCCGTTCGGTAGTATAGCATATGTAAGTGCGAGGTCGATTCCACAGGGATTGGTGATTGAATGATCCAATTCAATTTTCCTACACAAAACAGAAATGAAAAGAAAAGAAGCAAAAAGGTTTTGTACACATTTGAGAACTTGAGAATTTGGAAGAGAAGGTGTTTGGGAAACTTTGAGGATGTTTGAAAGAGAAGAGAGATGTGTTTGAGAACTTGGAGGATGTTGAGAACTTGGAGAATGTTAAAGAGAATGGAGAAGTGTTTGAGAACATTGGGAAGTTGATGAAGGAAGGGAGAGAAAGTGTTTGTGAAGTGTTTTGAGAGCATGGGAAATTTGGAAGAGAAAGGAAGGTAAGTGTTTGAGAGCTTTAGAGAGGGGAGAAGTGTTTGAGAGATTTGGAGAATTTTGGAAGAGTAAGGAAAGTGGTGTTTGGGAACTTTGTGGATTTTGGAAGAAAGTGTTTGAGAACATGGGAAATGTTTTAGAGCATGGAGAACTTTGAAAGAGAATAGAGAAGTGTTTGGAGAATTTTGAAGAAGAGAAAAGAAAAATGCTTGAGATTTATAGTACTAGGATCTTGTTACAACAATTGAGAACTACAAAAGAGAAACTAAGAGAATTTGAGGGAGAGAAGGGAAGGGAGCTCTAGAGAAGTGTTTGAGACCTCCCCCCCTTGGGGTGTGTTTACAAGCTTAGAGAACTTCCCTATTTATAGGCCTACGGGAAGTGAAAATATGAATTCAAAATGGCTAATGCATACAACACTTTTATTATAAAATCTGAATTGGTTGATGCACTTGAATTAGAAAATCTGAATTGGTTGATGCACTTGTATTAGAAAATTGTTGATGCACTTCACCAATAAATCCCACCAGCAGCCCTAGCTCATCATCATGTCAGCATGACCAAGCTTCCATCCAGAAACAATAGCTCATGCCTAGGTCACCATGACCAAGCTTCCAACCAGCTCATCATGAGGTCAGCATGACCAGCAACTTCAATGGCTTACGAATTGGGCTTCTCTTAAGCAAATCAAGACTTTAAGCACTCCAAATTGAAGTTCAGAATGTGTATGATCCAACCACACAAGTATTGGCCCAATCCAAGCTCGGATGAAAAATTTAAGGAAAACAAATTGGTAACTCGTTTTGCTCGCTGAGAAAAATCCATCCTGAGCATGGTTCGGTGTTTGCTAGGTAACGGACTCCACATTTATCCAATGGGGCTGAATTTTGGATATGTTATAGTATACACCCATTGGAACAACGTTCATGAAGGATTCTGCCTCATTCGAGCTGTGTAGGTTGCTGAAACAAAGCTTGCAATATGACCTACGAAACTGGACTGGCAGGGGGCTGTAGCAAAAGCTGAGTTTGTCTTTAAGCTCTTCTTCCCTTCATCCAAATCAGGCCTTAACATGCTTGGATTGCATCATTTCCTATCCAAAGCCATCATTATTACCTAAATCTCAATTAACTGAAAGATAAACACAAAAAGGATTAAAAGCACAAGTTTAACTCAAAAACATAACAAAATCATAAGCTAGAAGGGTACAAAATGATATACAATTATGAACCGATCAAATACCCCCAAACCTAGATTTTGCTAGTCCTCAAGCAAAACAAAACAAAACAAAGTTAAAAACAAAAGAAGAAGTTAACTAAACCACTTTCGCAGGTAACTCGATTGCATTTAGCGTATGCAACAAGCCTTTAAACCTCTAGGCATCTTTAGGAGGAGGAGTTGTGTCTCCTGAGGGTTTAACAGATTTGAATACCCACAAACGTTTTTCTATCTCTACAAAACAAAATGGTTAGAAAACTTATTAGATTTGTTAGTCCTTAAGCAAAATAATAAAAACAAAAATAAAAGCAAAATCAAAAATAAAATTAAAAACAATCACAAAAATAAAATAAAAAACTCAAAATAATCTTTCCGAACATTTCCAAAGAGAAATGACTCATGCACATGACTCAAAAGTTTTAACAATAAAAACTCAATTTAGACATTATTCACAAGGCGGCAAAGTTCAAAACATAATATGCTCAAAGTGTAGTAGTGTGATTGCCAAATGCAACAAATTCTCCAATCTTAGTTTTCACACAATTTCAAAAATCATACCAAGCACAAATGCAACTTCAAATCTCACCAAAGTTGTCCTCTCACAAATGAATCACTCAGAAGAGGGCTACAATGCATCACTCAGTTATAAACATGAGATTAGAGTTAAACCATAAGGGACTTAACTCAAAATATGAAGATGAAGAACTTGCATTAATATGATCTCAAGAAGGATGCAAAACACTTAGAAGTATGAAAATGCATGCAATTCAACCATATGACATTTAAGATCAATTTAGGTCTTTAACATAGGTTGTAATGGGGCCAAGGGTGTAAGGTGAGTAAGAAATGAAAGGTACGGATAATACAAAGTCCAAGGAACTCAAAAATGTAAGAGCATAAAATAATTATTTACAAGACTTCGAATCATCACGATTAGATATTTTCTTTTACATGATCAAAACTCCTTATACCTTCATTTACAATGATTTAAACTTCTTTCCAAACACCAATGAAACCCAAAAATGAAATTTCAATCAACTACCATTTAATCACAACTTTTCTCTTTTCTTTCACCAATTGTGTGAAGTTCTATAATTTTTTTTTTTTTTATGTAATATTCCTTCCCAAACTTAGCATGAAAAACACATCCGATTTAGAGCTCATGAGTTCCTTAGAAAGGTAAATTCTTGTTTTTCGGGCTAAAGCTAGGAAATATAATTGGTAAATGAAAGAAAAGGTTTACATGTAGGTTCAAAATGGTTAACAATGGAAAATCATGCTTAAGCATGCATAAGGTTAGCTTGAAAGGCACAAACGATCCAAAGAGGGCCTTAATATCATTTCTTAAATGTCATGAAATCAAATTGCAAAAGAATGAATGACTTTGAAGTGTTCAACCAAATCAATGAATAATGAGATCAAACAACAACTTTGATGACAAGAAAATAAGAGTATATGTACAACACTCATGAAATGAAGCACAAGGCTCAAAAGCTCACATTATATGGTTATATAAGTCTAATTTATGCTTGATACAATTCTTTGGGTCATGCAAATCCTTTAATTGGAAAATTATGAAACAAATGGCAAGTGCAAAGAAAGTTTTGAACATATCATGCTAGAACAATGCCAATTTTATTTTATAAAAATGTTAAAATTTTAAATTGTAAATTTTTTTTTAATAAAAAATAATAATAAAATGAAATCCAATTTTTATTTAAGTCATGAAAACATTTATCACAATCTCATCATAAGTGTTTGGAAAGTGATTCAAAACAAAACAAGACTCAAAAGATTAAAAAAAAAAAAAACAAGCAAGAAATTAATTCATAATTTTAAAATTTTTTTTTTTAAAAACCAAATTTACTTACTAAACTCCAATACCCCCAAATCTAGAAATGAACATTGTCCTCAATGTTTAAAAATTAGGAACAAGCAATGTCCTAACAAGAAATGAAAGTATTAAAGCAAATAAAAATAATAAAATACAAAATAAAAATAATTACAAAATAAAAAATTACAAAACAAACAAACAAATAAAAAGAATTGAAAACACTCAAAACAGTAAGCCCAAAATAGACAGTCCTACGCAAACCAAAACCTAAACGATTGAAAACTCAACCCAAAAGAAAGTTAACCCACTTTGAAACCTAAACCATGGTGAAAACCCGAAGCCCACAATGAAGTCTAAAGCCCACATGTTATTTTTTTATTTTTCATTTTTCATTTTTTAAATGAAACGTGAATTGGGAGCGCGAAGGCAGGATTTCTAAAAAGAAAGAGTGTGGTTCCTGATGCCTTGGTTCTTGGGAAGTCACGGGTAAAAGGGGTGAGGGACGTGTCGGCGCACGAGAGGCAGCTGTCACATCCCCCAAGCTAGAATTATTGGCCTCGTAGGAAGGCGCAACCACTTTTCATGTGAAGCTGGTGAAAGGTGAAAATGCAATTAACGGGGGTTGGGAAACGGGTGCGGCGACGACATATAGAGATAAGCCATAAGGGCCGCACAGAACTCAGAACCGCAGCGGCTAGGGTTTAACAGACTAAGTCTATAAAAAGCTAAAAAGAAATGATGAAAAACACAAACTCAGAAACACACAAAAGAGAAACGAAAGAAAGAAGAAAAGCGAGTGAGAAATCAAATGGCCTCTAACTACCCATTTTCGTTGGATCTCAACCTAGCTCCACCGACTCAGACATGGGGCCAAACAACAGCACCGGTATGGGTGCCATACTTTGCCTCCGCAAGGGACCTGTGACTCTCAATGACTCAATACTCCTGGACAACGATGTTGCCATTGGAGTTGGCAGAAATCTAGTGACTCCCAAAGATATACATGTGTTCGGGACAAGGGATGACAATCGGGTCACAAGCGATGCCCTGGCATTGAGCGTGCAGAGTACAGCATGTGTCGCAAGTTTGGGACATCGCCTACTGCGAAGTCCCATGAGGTAGAGGTGCTGAAAGGTCAGTGGCGGCGGAGCGAAGTATGGTTGAAGAGTGTCAGACTGCTATAAAAAGCTTGAAAAGGGAGAGGGCAAGGATAGTGGAGGTGAATCGACACCAGCTAGAAGTATTGCGGGGACGAGAATAAAAGCCTAACAAAGATGGTAGAGTTGTATTCTCGTGACATGAGAAAGCAGCTGGAGGACCTAGACCGACCGGGTAAACGCAAGCAAGCGGAATCGCGAGAGTAGTTACGCTCAAGCTAAGATTGCGATCTTTGGGGGCTCAAGTGGTGAGGCCCAAGAGGCTGTACGTGAAGCCCCGGAAGAGGATAGCCAGAGGGCCAAACTCAAAGCTCAAATGGTTGAGACACCAAGCACCGAGAAGAAATAACTTCTCCTGCATTATTGATGTTTTTATTTTATGTTGTTGTTTTTGTATTTTCGTTATTTTGTTTCGGAAATAAAAGAGGAAGGTTGCAAAAAGAAAAATAAAAAGAAAAAGAAAACACACTTCATAACTAAAATAAAACAAAGACGACAAACGGGAAAAGAAAGCACAGTTCCCTAACTAAAATAAAACAAAGATGATAGCCGAAAGGGAAAGGCAAAAACACAAAGCACTAGAAAATGAAAGTAACGGGCAAAAACATAAAAGACCAGAAAACACGGAAAAAAGAAAAGAAAAGTAAAGTGAAAGTAAAGGTGCTCCCCCTTGAAGCGATTAGGTCGAGACATGCCCGGGAAATCCGAAATGTGCTGGCTCTCTCTCATCAGCATATTGTTGTGTCGGATTCACTGCATCAAAATGGATTCAGCTGCATCCTCAACTTGTGATACTCGCAAGTGCACGAGCCGTTCGGTAGTATAGCATATGTAAGTGTGAGGTCGATCCCACGAGGATTGGTGATTGAATGATCCAATTCATTTCCCCTACACAAAACAGAAATGAAAAAGAAAATAAATAAAACAAGAAAAAAAGGAAATAACTCAAGCAAATAAGTTCCCAAGTTCAATTAGATTAAGGGATTGATTCTAGCTAAAGTATGATTAAGCCATGGTGTTTGGTCAAAACCTTGTGTTCCTAATTCCCTAATTTGATCATTTGTTGTCTAACCTAAAATTAAGCATTAGGAACCCATTAAGCATAGAAGAACAATTTAAACAACCAAGCATGTATCTAATCCCTGTTGTCGAATGTCCATACATACTCTTCCTATTCATAGTTCAATTCGAATTAAAGCATGGTGTATACTCTTAATTCAAACCAAGATAGCTAACATGCAAACCTAAATGGTGATCAATCATTCAAACTAGCATATTAACTTATAAGCATAATGAATAAGAACAACAACCATAATTGAAACGTGGAAACTAATTAAACTTGAATACTTTAGAAAGAATGTACATTACAAATAAAAGTAAAGGGAGGAACATCATGATGAAATGCAACACCACCATTCCTCCATTAATACAACCCATAACTCCCACTTCATCTTGTCTAGGTTAGTGTAGTTGGAATCAAATCCATCCCATACTTCATTTGCTGCACCTCCAGCTTTCTTCACATGGGTTCAAAGGTGTTGTGGCTGCCTTTTGCTGCCAACCCATGTGGTTGCCTTTTACTTGCTGAAAAACGATTCTTCTGAACCAGACTTGGTGTAGGAAGGCCACAGGTTTCAAAACGTATCCAATGGGGCTCAAATTTGGATATGTTATACTAGACACCCATTGGAACAACTTCTATGAAGAAAGTATTCGCATCGGAGCAGTTGAAGTGTATGTTTTGGCCACTGCAAGTTGGCTGCCGAAACAGGGACTGGAATTGACTTCATTTCATTTCATTTCTTTCTTTTGCTTCACATGCGTGCACATGCTTTATCTTTCAATTAAAACCTGATCTCCAGCTCCAAAGTGATCTTCCAATTCAATTCCCATGTTCAAAGGCTGAAGCAAAGTGCCTCTCATCATTCCTCCTTCTTCTCTCTCTCCTTTCCACCATGACACTTTAACCTTTGTCTCTTACTTGTCCCCTTTGCCATGATGTATTTTTGTCTTCACAAATATGCTCTTGCTTTCTCTTTAATAGCTGGAATGCCTCCCCACTTCACTCATTATGTTGAGTACAAAGTCAATTATAGCTAGGGAGAGGCACATGGCCAAAAGGAGGCACATGGCAAAAAGCTGGCAGCTGAAAATCCTCTTGAGCAAGGTTGAGTGTTGGACGGACTGAGCACTCCACAAATGTCCAATTGGGCTGAAATTTGGATATGTTATAGTAGACACCCATTGGAACACGTTTCATGAAGATCTTCACCTCATCCAAGCCCCATAGCATGCTGATCTAAGTCCAAGAAGCTGACCTACGAAATTGGGCTGGAAATGGGTTGTAGCCAAAATGAGTTTGTGTATAAGCTCTTCTTCCATTCACCCAAATCAGGCCTTAACATGCATGGATTGCATCATTTCCTATTCAAAGTCATCATTGTTACCTAAATCTCAATTAACTGAAACATAAACACAAAATGAATTAAAAGCACAAGTTTAACTCAAAAACATAACCAAATCATAAGTTAGAAGGATACAAAATGATATACAATTATGAACCGATCAAGTACCCCCAAGTGGTACTCGCAAGTGAAATAAAGTTTGTTTTCTCTGAGTGTTAAAAACAAACTTTATTTCACTTCAAACATTGCATAAAAAAAAAAAAAAAGAACATTCAACTAAAATTTGAATAAATAAAAAAATAAAAAATAAAAAAACTTCTTCTTCTTCTTCATCTTCTTCTTCTTCTTCTTTTTCTTCTTCATTTTCATCTTTATCATGGCCTGCCTCTATTGTCTCGCACTTGTAGAATCTGCAGCAACTCTACATGATCATCATTTTTCCTCTCCAGTGCTTCCACATGCTGAGTGGCACAGTAGAGCCTCTTCTCCAGGTCCGCCACCATAGCCTTCAAGGAAGCCACTTCCTCGCTCAGAGCGGCACACTCCCGTGTCCTCGCCGGTAGTCGCCTGCCCAGATTGGTAGACGAGACCGCCTGGAGCACAGTCAGATTGTGGGACTCATCCACCGCCATCCTGTCAGACCTACGTGCCACATGCAGGTGATCTGCCGGAGTGAGTTTCCTGCCAATCAGTGTTCCCATCAGCATTGACCTGTTCGGCATTGCCTCAGAAAGGTTCGGTATTGCCTCAGCAAAGTTTGAGGCCGTGCCGTGATGATATGTGGAGTTTGGGAAGACAGGAGTTGGAGGAGCCCTTGTCTGGGCATTTGGTGGTGCAAGTGAGAGCTCAAGGTTGAGATCATCAAGGTGAGTGCATGAGGATGTCATTTGTTTAGCTTTTGAATTTTTTGATGTTTTTTCTTGAGTTTGCAGGAAGAAATGCTGGGTATCATCCGCTTGCAGAGGTGTGGTTTAAATAGGCATATACTGATGAGAGAGTGCCAACACCATTTCGGATTTCCCGGGCATGCTCGACCTAATCGCTTCAAGGGGGAGCACCTTTCCCGGGCATGTTCAGTTTCTAGCCTATAACTTTCAAACCGTAAGTCCAAATTTTACGTTCTTTATATGGTTGGATTCAGCACAGAAAAACAAAGAACTCAACGCGGACCAAAAGGTAAAAACAATGACGAAAATAAACAGAATTCAAAGAAGAGAAAGGATTGAAATGCTCCCTCTTGAAGCGATTAGGTCGAGCATGGATGCACTTGGAGGTCGCGACTTCTCCCACTACTCCACACTTCCCATTCATATGATTGAGGTTGCCATCTCTCTCCATTTTTATTAAGCTATTATAAATTTCTAAAACCAACACACAAACTTGAAATGGAATTAAAAGAATTAGGAATGAACAATAGAGAACTAAGTAGACTTTAAACATTATAAATAAAAAGAAAAATCAACACACATCCAATTCCATGCTTCAAAGCAACAAGCACCAATGGGTTGTGTAAGCTGGGACTTAAACCCAGTTCTCTTGCTTGTTGGGCAATTGTCCTTTTCTGTTGGACTACAAACACAACTTGTCCATTAACGTCATTAACTTTAAAACAAGAAATTGTCTAGAAAAACATGAAAATGAAAAATAAAAATAAAACAAGTAGGGAAAAGAAATAGAACCAAACTATGTTGCCAATCCCCGGCAACGGCGCCAAAACTTGTTGTGTCGGATTCACTGCATCAAAATGGATTCAGTTGCATCCTCAACTTGTGATACTCGCAAGTGCACGAGCCGTTTGGTAGTATAGCATATGTAACTGCGAGGTCGATCCCACGAGGATTGGTGATTGAATGATCCAATTCATTTCCCCTACACAAAACAGAAATGAAAAAGAAAATAAATAAAACAAGAAAAAAAGGAAATAACTCAAGCAAATAACTTCCCAAGTTCAATTAGATTAACAGATTGATTCTAGCTAAAGTATGATTAAGCCATGGTGTTTGGTCAAAACCTTGTGTTCCTAATTCCCTAATTTGATCATTTGTTGTCTAACCTAAAACTAAGCATTAGGAACCCATTAAGCATAGAAGAACAATTTAAACAACCAAGCATGTATCTAATCCCTGTTGTCGAATGTCCATACATACTCTTCCTATTCATAGTTCAATTCGAATTAAAGCATGGTGTATACTCTTAATTCAAACCAAGATAGCTAACATGCAAACCTAAATGGTGATCAATCATTCAAACTAGCATATTAACTTATAAGCATAATGAATAAGAACAAAAACCATAATTGAAACTTGGAAACTAATTAAACTTGAATACTTAAGAAAGAATGTACATTACAAATAAAAGTAAAGTGGAACTAAGAAAAACTTAATCAGAATTTCAGAATTTCATTACAACAATTGAAAACTAGAAACAGAAACTAAGAGAATTTGAGGGAGAGAAGGGAAGGGAGCTCTAGAGAAGTGTTTGAGAGCTCCCCCCTTGGGGTGTGTTTTGAAGCTTGAAGGCTTCTCTATTTATAGGGCTAAGAGGGAGGAACATCATGATGAATTCCCACACCATCCTTCATCATTTGCTGCACCTAAAGCTTTCATCACATGGGTTCAAAGGTGGTCAGATGTGGCTGCCTTTGCTGCCAACCCATGTGGTCTTCTTTTGCTGCCAACCCATGTGATTGCCTTTTGGTTGCTGAAAAAATGAGTTTTCTGAACCAGACTTGGTGTAGGAAGGCCACAGGTTTCAAAACGTATCCAATGAGGCTGAAATTTGGATATGTTATACTAGACACCCATTGGAACAACTTCTATGAAGAAAGTATTCGCATCGGAGCAGTTGAAGTGTACGTTTTGGCCACTGCAAGTTGGCTGCCGAAACAGGGACTGGAATTGACTTCATTTCATTTCATTTCATTCTTTTGCTTCACATGCATGCACATGCTTCTCTTTAGTAGCTCAAAGGCTGATCTCCAGCTCTAAAGTGATCTACCAATTCAATTCCCATGTTCAAAGGCTGAAGCAAAATGCCTCTCATCATTCCTCCTTCTTCTCTCTCTCCTTTCCACCATGACACTTTAACCTTTGTCTCTTCCTTGTCCCCTTTGCCATGATTTATTTTTGTCTTCACAAATATGCTCTTACTTTCTCTTTAATAGCTGGAATGCCTCCCCACTTCACTCATTATGTTGAGTAAAAAGTCAATTATAGCTAGGGAGAGGCACATGGCTAAAAGGAGGCACATGGCAAAAAGCTGGCAGCTGGAAATCCTCTTGAGCAAGGTTGAGTGTTGGACGGGCTGAGCACTCCACAAATGTCCAATTGGGCTGAAATTTGGATATGTTGTAGTAGACACCCATTGGAACAAGTTTCATGAAGATCTTCACCTCATCCAAACCCCATAGCATGCTGATCAAAGTCCATGAAGTTGACCTACGAAACTGGGCTGGAAATGGGTTGTAGCCAAAATATGTTTGTCTTTAAGCTCATATTCCTCTTATGCCAATCAGGCCTTAACATGCATGGATTGCATCAAATGTTATCTCTTGCTATCTTAACCTACAAAACACACAAACATAGGTAAGTGACTCAAAATAAAGAGAAACTAAGCAAAATCACTAAGTAAAGAAGGCATGCAAGTGTATGAAATTATGGACTTATCAAAACAGAAAATGAATTAAAAGCACAAGTTTAACTCAATAACATAACCAAATCATAAGCTAGAAGGGTACAAAATGATATACAATTATGAACCGATCAAATACCCCCAAACCTAGATTTTGCTAGTCCTCGAGCAAAACAACACAAAATAAAGTTAAAAACAAAATAAGAAGTTAATTAAACCACTTCCGCAGGTAACTCGATTGAATTGAGCGTATGCAACAAGCCTTTAAACCTCTAGGCATCCCTAGTAGGAGGAGTTGTGTCTCCTGAGGGTTTAACAGAAACGATACCCACAAACGTTTTACTAACTCTACAAAACAAAGTGGTTAGAAAAAATATTAAATGTGTTAGTCCTTAAGCAAAACAAAAGAAACACAAAAACCAAAACAAAAATAATTACAAAAACAAAACAAAAATAAAAATAAATAAATAGAAACTCAAAACAATCATTCCGAACATTTTCTGAAGAGAAATGACTCATGCACATGACTCAAAAGCTTTAACAATAAAAACTCAATTTTAGACATTATTTACAAGGCGGAAAAGTTCAAAACACAACATGCTCAAAGTGTAGTAGTGTGATAGCCAAAGGCAACAAATTCCCCAATCTTAGTTTTCACACAATTTCAAAAATTAGACCAAGCACAAATCCAACTTCAAATCTCACCAAAGTTGTCCTCTCACAAATGAATCACTCAGAAGAGGGCTACAATGCAACACTCAGTTATAAACATGAGATTAGAGTTAAATCATAAGGAACTTAACTCAAAAATAGGAAGATGAAGAACTTGCATTAATATGATCTCAAGAAGGATGCCAAAAACTTAAAAGTAAGAAAATGCATGCAATTCAACCATATGACATTTAAGATCAATTTAGGTCTTTATTATAGGTTGTAGTGGGGCCAAGGGTGTAAGGTGAGTGAAAAATGAAAGGTATGGATAAAACAAAGTCCAAGGAACTCAAAATATAAGAGCATACAACAATTGTTTACAAGACTTCGAATCATCACAACGAGAATTTTTCTTTTACATGATCAAAACTCCTTATACCTTCATTTACAATGGTTTACACTCCTTTCCAAACAATTATTTTTGAAGGCCCAAAAATGAAATTCAATCAACCACCATTTAATCACAATTTTTTTTTTCTTTTCTTTCACCAATTGAGTGAAGTTCCTTTTTTTTTTTTTTTTTTATAAGTAATATCCCTTCCCAAACTTAGCATGAAAAACACATCCGAATTAGAGCTCATGAGTTCCTTAGAAAGGTAAATATTTATTTTTCGGGCTAAGGCGAGGAAATATAATTGGTAAAATGAAAGAAAAGGTTTATATGTTGTCTCAAAATGGTTAACAATGGAAGATCATGCTTAAGCATGCATAAGGTTAGCTTGAAAGGCACAAACGATCCAAAGAGGGCCTTAATATCACTTCTTAAATGTCATGAAATCAAATTGCATAAGAATGAATGACTTTTAAGTGTTCAACCAAATCAATGAATAATGAGATCAAACAACAACTTTGATGACAAGAAAATAAGAGTATGTGTATAACACTTATGAAATGAAGCACAAGGCTCAAAAGCTCACTTTAAATGGTTATATAAGTCTAATTTATGCTTGATACAATTCTTTGGGTCATGCAAATCCTTTAATTGGAAAATTATGAAACAAATGGCAAGTGCAAAGAATGTTTTCGAACATATCATGCTAGAACGATGCCAAATTAAATTTTTAAATAAATATATATATATATATATATTTTTACAATAAAAATTTACAAGGAAAAATAAATAAATAAAAGATAAAATTCAATTTTCATTTAAGTCATGCAAACATTTATCACAATCTCATCATAAGTGTTCGGAAAGTGACTCAAAACAAAACAAGACTCAAAATATAGAAAAAAGAAAAACAAGCAAGAAATTAATTATTATTATTTTTTTTATTAGAAAAACTAAATTTACTTGGTAAACTCCAATACCCCCAAACCTAGAAACAAACATTGTCCTCAATGTTTAAAAATTAGGAACAAGCAATGTCATAACAAGAAATGAAAGGTACTAAAGTAAATATAAAATCACAAAACACACAAGAATTAAAATACAAAAATAAAATAATTACAAAATAAAAATTACAAAACAAACAAACAAATTATAAAAAAAAAATGAAATAGTAAAACACTCGAAACAGAAAGCCCTAAACAAACAGTCTTACGCAAACCAAAACCCAAATGATTGAAAGCCCAACCCAAAAGAAATTAACACACTTTGAAATCTAACAACGGTGAAAACCCAACCCGCAACGAAATCCGAAGCCCACACGATTGATATTATTTTTATTTATTTATTTATTTTTTAATTTAATGAAACGTGAATTGGGAGTGCGAAGGCGGGATTTATGAAAAGAAAGAGTGTGGTCCCTGCTGCCTCGGTTCCTAGGAAGTGACAGGCAAAAGGAGTGAGGGACGTGTCGACGCGCGGAGAGGCTGCTTTGACATCCCCCAAGCCAGAATTATTGGCCTCTTGGGTGAAGCGGAACGACTTTTTCACTTTGAAGGTGGTGAAAGGTGTAAATGTAATTAAGGGGGGTTGGGAAACGGGTGGCCGGAAGGGCCGCACAGAACTTAGAACCGCAACGGCTAGGGTTTAGCAAACTAAGTCTATAAAAGGTAAAAAGAAAGGGTAAAACAAAACACAAACTCAGAAACACACAAAAGAGAAAAGAAAAACGAGTGAGAAATCAAATGGCCTCTAACTACCCATTTTCGTTGGATCTCAACCTAGCTCCACCGACTCAAACATGGGGTCAAGCAGGAGCACCAGGATGGGTGCCCTATTTTGCCTCTACACGAGGGCCTGTGACTGTCAATGACTAAATACTCCTGGACAACGATGTTGCCATTGTCGTGGGCAGAAATCTAGTGACACCTAAAGATATACGTGTGTTCGGGACAAGGGATGACAACCGGGTCACGAGCGATGCCCTGGCACTGAGCGTGCAGAGTACAGCATGTGTTGCAAGTCTGGGACATCGCCTACTTGCAAAGTCCCATGAGGTAGAGGTGCTAAAAGGTCAGTTGGCGGCGGAGCGAAGTAGGGTTGAAGAGTGTCAGACTGCTATAAAAAGCTTGAAAAGGGAGAGGGCAAGGACAATGGAGGTGAATCGACACCAGGTAGAAGTATTGCGGGACGAGAATAAAAGCCTAACAAAGATGGTAGAGTTGTATTCTCGCGACATGCGAAAGCAGCTAGAGGACCTAGACCGACCGGGTAAACGCAAGCAAGCAGATCGCGAGAGTAGTTACGCTCAAGCTAAGATTGCGATCTTTGGGAGCTCAAGTGGTGAGCCCCAAGAGGCTGTGCGTGAAGCCCAGGAAGAGGACAGCCAGAGGGCCAAACTCAAAGCTCCAATGGTCGGGACACCAAGCACCGAGAAGAAATGATTTTCCTACTGCATTATTGTTGTTTTTATTTTATTTTGTTGTTTTTCTTTTTGTTATTTTGTTTTGGAAATAAAAGAGTAAGGTTGCAGAAAGAAAAAAGAAAAAAAAGAAAAGAAAAAAAACACACTTCCCAACTAAAATAAAACAAAGACAACAAACGGAAAAGAAAACACGTTTCCCTAACTATAAAATAAGACAAAGGTGATAGCCGAAAGGGAAAAGCAAAATCACAAAGCACTAAAAAAAATAAAAAAATTGAAAGTAACAGGCAAAAACATAAAACATCAGAAAAACACGGAAAAAAGAAAAGTAAAGTGAAAGTAAAGGTGCTCCCCCTTGAAGCGATTAGGTTGAGCATGCCCGGGAAATCCGAAATGGTGTTGGCTCTCTCTTATCAGCATATGTCTATTTAAAGCACGCCTCTACAAGCGGATGATACCCAGCATTTCTTCCTGCAAACTCAAGGAAAACCATCAAAAAATCCAGAAACAAAAAAATGGCATCTTCATGCACTCACCTTGATGACCTCAACCTTGAGCTATCCCTTGCACCACCGAATGCCCAGACAAGGGCTCCTCCAACCCCTATCTTCCCAAACTCTTCATATCATCACGGCACGGCCTCAAACTTTGTTGAGGCAATACCGAACCTTTCTGAAGCAATGACGAACAGGTTAGTGCTGCCTGGAACATTGATTGGCAGTAAACTCACTCCAGCAGATCATCTGCATGTGGCACGTAGGTCTGGCAGGATAGCGGTGGATGAGTCCCACAATCTAACTGTGCTCTAGGCAGTCTCGTCTACCAATCTGGGCATGCGACTCCTGGCGAGGACACGGGAGTGTGCCGCTTTGAGCGATGAAGTGGCTTCCTTGAAGGCTATGGTGGCGGACTTACAAAAGCGGCTCTCCTGTGCCACTCAGCATGTGGAAGCACTGCAGAGGAAAAATGATGACCATGTAGAACTGCTGGAGATTCTACAAGTGCGAGACAATAGAGGCAAGCCTTGATGAAGATGAACATGAAGAAGGTGAAGGAGAAGATGATGATGATGAATGATGAATGATGATGTTGTTTTTATTTTTTTTATTTTTAATTAAACTTATGTATTTTTTTTTTTTACTTTTTTTTTTGTAATGCAACGTTTGAAATGAAATAAAAAAAAATATGTTTTTAACACTCAGAAATAAACTAACTTAACAAAACAATAACAAAAACAAAGACTAAACAGAAAAAGAAAACAAAGAAAATAAATAAATAAAAATATAAAAAACTTAAATTAAAAACACAAGAATATACAAGCAACTCACTGATGACCAATTAAGGGTCTCAAGAAAAACACAGCCAGGGGATCCGGGAAGGTTGGAGGGGTCACAATGGTCCCGCTTAAAACCCAAACTTCTTAGACACCGAAGGTGTCGCCTAAAGAACTCCTAGACACTGATTTATTGACGGAAGTGCTCATGGAGTTACCATAAGTTAGCTCATATGAAAAATAATTTTTTTTATTTATTTAAAGAAAAAGAAACAAAAACAAATTAAGATAACATGAAACAACAAACCAAAAATGAAAATGAACTAAGTACTCTAAATAAACTCAAACAAACAAAATAAATTGTTGTACTAAAAGAAACAAACCAAGAAACCAAAGAAAAATACAAACAGCACTTTCTATCACCATTTTATCACCCTTTTATCACTATTTGGACAGATTCGTTTCTCTGTTTTCCAGCTTCGACCTCTGTTCAGTTTTTAGCCTATAACTTTCAAACCGTAAGTCCAAATTTTACGTTCTTTATATGGTTGGATTCAGCACAGAAAAACAAAAAACTCAACGCGGACCAAAAGGTAAAAACAATGACGGAAATAAACAGAATTCAAAGAAGAGTAAGGATTGAAATGCTCCCTCTTGAAGCGATTAGGTTGAGCATGGATGCACTTGGAGGTCGCGACTTCTCCCACTACTCCACACTTCCCATTCATATGATTGAGGTTGCCATCTCTCTCCATTTTTATTAAGCTATTATAAATTTCTAAAACCAACACACAAACTTGAAATGGAATTAAAAGAATTAGGAATGAACAATAGAGAACTAAGTAGACTTTAAACATTATAAATAAAAAGAAAAATCAACACACATCCAATTCCATGCTTCAAAGCAACAAGCACCAATGGGTTGTGTAAGCTGGGACTTAAACCCAGTTCTCTTGCTTGTTGGGCAATTGTCCTTTTCTGTTGGACTACAAACACAACTTGTCCATTAACATCATTAACTTTAAAACAAGAAATTGTCTAGAAAAACATGAAAATGAAAAATAAAAATAAAACAAGTAGGGAAAAGAAATAGAACCAAACTATGTTGCCAATCCCCGGCAACGGCGCCAAAAACTTGTTGTGTCGGATTCACTGCATCAAAATGGATTCAGTTGCATCCTCAACTTGTGATACTCGCAAGTGCACGAGCCGTTTGGTAGTATAGCATATGTAAGTGCGAGGTCGATCCCACGAGGATTGGTGATTGAATGATCCAATTCATTTCCCCTACACAAAACAGAAATGAAAAAGAAAATAAATAAAACAAGAAAAAAAGGAAATAACTCAAGCAAATAACTTCCCAAGTTCAATTAGATTAACAGATTGATTCTAGCTAAAGTATGATTAAGCCATGGTGTTTGGTCAAAACCTTGTGTTCCTAATTCCCTAATTTGATCATTTGTTGTCTAACCTAAAACTAAGCATTAGGAACCCATTAAGCATAGAAGAACAATTTAAACAACCAAGCATGTATCTAATCCCTGTTGTCGAATGTCCATACATACTCTTCCTATTCATAGTTCAATTCGAATTAAAGCATGGTGTATACTCTTAATTCAAACCAAGATAGCTAACATGCAAACCTAAATGGTGATCAATCATTCAAACTAGCATATTAACTTATAAGCATAATGAATAAGAACAAAAACCATAATTGAAACTTGGAAACTAATTAAACTTGAATACTTAAGAAAGAATGTACATTACAAATAAAAGTAAAGTGGAACTAAGAAAAACTTAATCAGAATTTCAGAATTTCATTACAACAATTGAAAACTAGAAACAGAAACTAAGAGAATTTGAGGGAGAGAAGGGAAGGGAGCTCTAGAGAAGTGTTTGAGAGCTCCCCCCTTGGGGTGTGTTTTGAAGCTTGAAGGCTTCTCTATTTATAGGGCTAAGAGGGAGGAACATCATGATGAATTCCCACACCATCCTTCATCATTTGCTGCACCTAAAGCTTTCATCACATGGGTTCAAAGGTGGTCAGATGTGGCTGCCTTTGCTGCCAACCCATGTGGTCTTCTTTTGCTGCCAACCCATGTGATTGCCTTTTGGTTGCTGAAAAAATGAGTTTTCTGAACCAGACTTGGTGTAGGAAGGCCACAGGTTTCAAAACGTATCCAATGAGGCTGACATTTGGATATGTTATACTAGACACCCATTGGAACAACTTCTATGAAGAAAGTATTCGCATCGGAGCAGTTGAAGTGTACGTTTTGGCCACTGCAAGTTGGCTGCCGAAACAGGGACTGGAATTGACTTCATTTCATTTCATTTCATTCTTTTGCTTCACATGCATGCACATGCTTCTCTTTAGTAGCTCAAAGGCTGATCTCCAGCTCTAAAGTGATCTACCAATTCAATTCCCATGTTCAAAGGCTGAAGCAAAATGCCTCTCATCATTCCTCCTTCTTCTCTCTCTCCTTTCCACCATGACACTTTAACCTTTGTCTCTTCCTTGTCCCCTTTGCCATGATTTATTTTTGTCTTCACAAATATGCTCTTACTTTCTCTTTAATAGCTGGAATGCCTCCCCACTTCACTCATTATGTTGAGTAAAAAGTCAATTATAGCTAGGGAGAGGCACATGGCTAAAAGGAGGCACATGGCAAAAAGCTGGCAGCTGGAAATCCTCTTGAGCAAGGTTGAGTGTTGGACGGGCTGAGCACTCCACAAATGTCCAATTGGGCTGAAAATTGGATATGTTGTAGTAGACACCCATTGGAACAGGTTTCATGAAGATCTTCACCTCATCCAAACCCCATAGCATGCTGATCCAAGTCCATGAAGTTGACCTACGAAACTGGGCTGGAAATGGGTTGTAGCCAAAATATGTTTGTCTTTAAGCTCATATTCCTCTTATGCCAATCAGGCCTTAACATGCATGGATTGCATCAAATGTTATCTCTTGCTATCTTAACCTACAAAACACACAAACATAGGTAAGTTACTCAAAATAAAGAGAAACTAAGCAAAATCACTAAGTAAAGAAGGCATGCAAGTGTATGAAATTATGGACTTATCAAAACAGAAAGTGAATTAAAAGCACAAGTTTAACTCAATAACATAACCAAATCATAAGCTAGAAGGGTACAAAATGATATACAATTATGAACCGATCAGTTTTCTTTTTCCGTTTGTCGTCTTTGTTTTATTTTAGTTGGGAAGCGTGTTTTCTTTTTTTTTTTCTGCAACCTTACTCTTTTATTTCCAAAACAAAATAACAAAAAGAAAAAATAACAAAATAAAATAAAAACAACAGATAGCTGTAGAAATCATTTCTTCTCGGTGGTTGGTGTCTCGACCATTGGAGCTTTGAGTTTGGCCCTCTGGCTATCCTCTTCCGGGGCTTCACGCACAGCCTCTTGGGGCTCACCACTTGAGCTCCCAAAGATCGCAATCTTAGCTTGAGCGTAACTACTCTCGCGATCTGCTTGTTTGCGTTTACCCGGTCGGTCTAGGTCCTCCAGCTGCTTTCGCATGTCGCGAGAATACAACTCTACCATCTTTGTTAGGCATTTATTCTCGTCCCGTGTTAAGCTCATAATTTCATACATATACGTACCCTATTTACTTACTTCTTTCGCTTAGTTTCTTCGATTTCTAAGTTATTTACCTCTCTTTGTGTGTTTTGTAGGCCAATAGAGCAAGAGAGCATAATTCATGCAATTAAAGCATGTTAAGGCCAATGAGGCAATATGGTGCAAAAACGTGCAAGAACTGGAGACTGAGGTCGACGTTCATTTCGGGCTTATCTTCTTCATCCGAGCTTGGATTGGGCCAATACTTGTGTGGTTGGATCAGAGACATTCTGAACTTCACAATGGACATCTTAAAGTTGTCATTTGATTCAGCCAAGCCCAATTCGTAAGCCCATGAAAATACACATCATGCTGACATATGGATGAGCTGATGGATGCTTGGTCATGCTGACATAATGATGAGCTATGGCTGCTAGTGGGATTTGTTGGTGAAGTGCAACAACCATTTCTGATTATCTAATGCAAGTGTGTTAGGTGAAATAGGTGTGGTTGGTGAACTTAATTGTATAATCTGATTCACCTAACCCTTGTGCCTATAAATAGGGAGTCTCTAGAGAGCTTAGAGAAAGAGAATTTCATTCCATCATTTACACTTCCATTGTACACAAAGAGAGGGAAAGTTGAGAGTCACAAAGGGAGAGAAGGGAGAAGGCAGCAGCTGGGAGGCTTTGGCCTCCTGGCAGCCATGGAGATGATTCTTTTCCATCTCTAGCATGCTGTCCTTATCTTCTTCTCCTCCCTTTGTCTTTTATTTTCTTCTTGTATTTTCTTTGTTTTACTTTGTTTTTCTGTTATTAGTTGTAATAAACATCTTGCTAGTCTTGTATCATGGTTTGAGTTTATAAAGTTTGATTTCATTCATGAATTCTTCTTCACTAATTTAATGGAGCTGTTTTGCATCCTTTGATTGATCACCTAAGGTTTTATGCGTTATGCTCTTGTTGGGAAGGTTTGGGGATCATCTTCATTCCATCCATTAGCAACTTATGTGATTTGGTTTCTAGGTCTCCTAATGTAAACACCATGCTTGGGGTCCTTGTGATGTTCAATGCAATTTGATCCAAACACCATGGACTTATTTGTGAGCATCTTCATGAGTGAATCAATTTGTTTACTTGCTGCCATAACATGATTAGAACAATTAGGGTGGATTCTAAAACAACACCATCTTGTCTCAGTTACCTTCTTTCTTCTTGTTTTGTTTCTTTTGTTTTCATTTTTGTTTTGTGCAGGAAAACTGAGTTGGATCATTCAATCACCAATCCCTGTGGAATCGACCTCGCACTTACATATGCTAAACTACCAACGGCTCGTGCACTTGCGAGTATCACAAGTTGAGGATGCAGCTGAATCCATTTTGGTGCAGCTGAAATCTACGCAACAAGTTTTTGGCGCCGTTGCCGGGGATTGGTAACATTGCTTGATTCTATTTGGTTTTCCTACTTTTTATTTATTTTTAGCTTTTTTATAACTGGACAGTTTCATGTTTTAAAGTTAATGAGGTTAATTGATAAGTTGTGTTTGTAGTCCAACGGACAAGGACAATTGCCTGACAAGCAAGAGAACTGGGTTTGAGTCCCAAGCTTACACAACACAAAACAAAAAAAGGTTCAAGTAGCATGTTGATTATTTCTAGTTTCTGGTTTCATTCACTTGCTCTTAATTAAATATCTTGTTCAAGTTTACATAAACACCATATGACTCTTGGACTGATTAGTGAATGGATGAGTAGATATTGAAGACAAACACCATGTTTAAATTCTACTTGGTTCTTTATTGTTCTTCTTGCTCTTAATGGGTTTGGAATTTGTGTTTAGACTAAACACCATAGCTAAATACTTGTTCTGAATACTTGATTACAACCACACACCAAATGGATAATCATATTTGAGAAAGAACGAACTCCATAAGCTAGTTTGATTTACTTTGATGCTTGTTACTTTGAAGCATGGAATTAGATGTTCGTAGTGAAGTTGAATCCCTAATCTTGATGTTTTAGTTTAGTTTATCATTTTCATTTAAGTTATGGTTTCCTAATCCAACAAATCTGAAATTTTGTTTCAAGTTTCCTTTTCTTTCTTTAAGCATTTTGAAGTAGCTCAATAAGAAAGAGGGAAAGAGAGGAGACAACCCAATCCATAGAAACATGGAGTATGGAGCAGCGGAGAAGTCGACCTCCAGCTATGGCCAACCACTCTCCAGCTAATCACTTCAAAGGGAGCATTCCGATCATATCTCTTTCATTTGTATAATAATTGCTACTCATGCTTAGTTTTTTTTTCTCATTTTTTGTTTTGTTTTTGTTAGGGTTTTCTTTTCCTTGATTTGGGAGAAACATGATGAGCAGCTGACCCAAATACTCAAAGAAGAACATGTGCTGCCATACTATGTGCATTTCCCTCTCATTGTCTTCAAGGGGAAGTTCTAAACTCTCTTTCTTTTATTTTTTTTCATTTCATTCCTTTACCCTGGATTTCATGTGCATTGCATGCTTTGGATTCAAATATTGAGGGCAATGCATCATTTAAATTTGGGGGCGCAGGAAGTTTTTTTTTTAGTTTTTGTGTTTGTGTCTGAAAACGTAGGCTTCTTCATTGCTACAAAATTTTTATTTTCTGCTACTGTTTTGAAAGTTTGGTCCGCGTTGTGTTCTTCATGTTTTCATGCTGAATCCAACGACATAAAGAACGTTAAAATTGACCAAGTGGTTTGAAAGTTACATGTCAAAACAGATTATACGTTGAAATTGAGCAAAACAGCAATTTGAAACCTCTCGTTTTTCTTTTTCTGTTTCTTTTTTTTTGAGTCATTTTCAGTTTTCCTTCCCACACCAATGATAAATCTTGAGTCTAACTTCTAATATGGCTCTTAGGAATTTGATAAGCATTGTGTTAGGTCTGAATCTTATTCTTTTGCTAGCTAAGTCTCACATAACTATTCTTGAGCTTTCTATGCACCTAAGCCATGATTATACACCTCTTGCATGTCTTACCCAATTGTATGCCTTTTTGCTTGTGTGATTCACTGGAATGTTAAGTTATAACTAAGATATGATTTAGGCCATCTTTGTTAAACCTATTTCTTTTTCCTCCATCAACCCATACAATACATATTCCATTGTAAACCCTTTTGTGCCCAAACACTTAGCCATTTCTTTCTATCACCTTATCATCCACTAAACACGCTACCATCTAAGGGACTTGTAGAGTGTGTTTGTATTTCAGATTGTAATGCATTCAAGGCAACAAATGAGCTGAATAAAAAAAAAATAATAAAAAGAGAAAAGAAGTGTGGCCAATGTAGTCACGACCCTAGGGTGATATAAGGAGAAATCAAGGTGATCTAGGGTGAAGAGCCGCAAAATTGGGCCAAATATTATACAAAGTGTGTAAATGTCAAAACCAAATTGTGAAGTGATTCAATTGCAAAATCTGGTGTTGTGAGCTTTTCAATTTCTGTGCCTTACATTTCAAATGTCCATGATCTTGTTTACATGATATGCTCTACTTTGTTCCTTAGACTTTGTGTTTCAATATCCATTACTTTTCTAACCATTACATTACATCCACGAGTAAAGTCCTATTGATTTTGGTTTAGCTTGGTAAACTTGTGTTCATTCTTGCAGAAATTCATATCGTTGTTTGAGAACTATGAGTTGTATCTTCATGGCTGTTTCACACACACACACACCTTGAGCATGATTTGTGTGAGATTGTGGTAGCACTTGAATAATGTTCAGAACTTCCTTAGTGTTTGTTTTGTTCTTTGTTGAGCCATGTCTATGAAGTTTAACATTTTTGTCCGGTTGGAAGGTTAACGTCTTTGTTTTTGTTTTTGTTTTTGTTTTGCTTAAGGACTAACAAATCAATCAAGTTTTCTAACCATTTTGTTTTGTAGAGTCAGTAAAACGTTTGTGGGTATCATATCTGTTAAACCCTCAGGAGACACAACTCCTCCTACTAGGGATGCCTAGAAAAAATAACAAAATAAAATAAAAACAACAGATAGCTGTAGAAATCATTTCTTCTCGGTGGTTGGTGTCTCGACCATTGGAGCTTTGAGTTTGGCCCTCTGGCTATCCTCTTCCGGGGCTTCACGCACAGCCTCTTGGGGCTCACCACTTGAGCTCCCAAAGATCGCAATCTTAGCTTGAGCGTAACTACTCTCGCGATCTGCTTGTTTGCGTTTACCCGGTCGGTCTAGGTCCTCCAGCTGCTTTCGCATGTCGCGAGAATACAACTCTACCATCTTTGTTAGGCATTTATTCTCGTCCCGTGTTAAGCTCATAATTTCATACATATACGTACCCTATTTACTTACTTCTTTCGCTTAGTTTCTTCGATTTCTAAGTTATTTACCTCTCTTTGTGTGTTTTGTAGGCCAATAGAGCAAGAGAGCATAATTCATGCAATTAAAGCATGTTAAGGCCAATGAGGCAATATGGTGCAAAAACGTGCAAGAACTGGAGACTGAGGTCGACGTTCATTTCGGGCTTATCTTCTTCATCCGAGCTTGGATTGGGCCAATACTTGTGTGGTTGGATCAGAGACATTCTGAACTTCACAATGGACATCTTAAAGTTGTCATTTGATTCAGCCAAGCCCAATTCGTAAGCCCATGAAAATACACATCATGCTGACATATGGATGAGCTGATGGATGCTTGGTCATGCTGACATAATGATGAGCTATGGCTGCTAGTGGGATTTGTTGGTGAAGTGCAACAACCATTTCTGATTATCTAATGCAAGTGTGTTAGGTGAAATAGGTGTGGTTGGTGAACTTAATTGTATAATCTGATTCACCTAACCCTTGTGCCTATAAATAGGGAGTCTCTAGAGAGCTTAGAGAAAGAGAATTTCATTCCATCATTTACACTTCCATTGTACACAAAGAGAGGGAAAGTTGAGAGTCACAAAGGGAGAGAAGGGAGAAGGCAGGAGCTGGGAGGCTTTGGCCTCCTGGCAGCCATGGAGATGATTCTTTTCCATCTCTAGCATGCTGTCCTTATCTTCTTCTCCTCCCTTTGTCTTTTATTTTCTTCTTGTATTTTCTTTGTTTTACTTTGTTTTTCTGTTATTAGTTGTAATAAACATCTTGCTAGTCTTGTATCATGGTTTGAGTTTATAAAGTTTGATTTCATTCATGAATTCTTCTTCACTAATTTAATGGAGCTGTTTTGCATCCTTTGATTGATCACCTAAGGTTTTATGCGTTATGCTCTTGTTGGGAAGGTTTGGGGATCATCTTCATTCCATCCATTAGCAACTTATGTGATTTGGTTTCTAGGTCTCCTAATGTAAACACCATGCTTGGGGTCCTTGTGATGTTCAATGCAATTTGATCCAAACACCATGGACTTATTTGTGAGCATCTTCATGAGTGAATCAATTTGTTTACTTGCTGCCATAACATGATTAGAACAATTAGGGTGGATTCTAAAACAACACCATCTTGTCTCAGTTACCTTCTTTCTTCTTGTTTTGTTTCTTTTGTTTTCATTTTTGTTTTGTGCAGGAAAACTGAGTTGGATCATTCAATCACCAATCCCTGTGGAATCGACCTCGCACTTACATATGCTAAACTACCAACGGCTCGTGCACTTGCGAGTATCACAAGTTGAGGATGCAGCTGAATCCATTTTGGTGCAGCTGAAATCTACGCAACATCCCGCGATACTTCTAGCTGGTGTCGATTCACCTCCACTATCCTTGACCTCTCCCTTTTCAAGCTTTTTATAGCAGTTTGACATTCTTCAACCATACTTCGCTCCGACGCCAATTGACCTTTCAGCACCTCTACCTCATGGGACTTCGCAGTAGGCGATGCCCCAAACTTGCGACACATGCTGTACTCTCTCACGCTCAGTGCCAGGGCATCACTCGCGACCCGATTGTCATCCCTTGTCCCAAACACACGTATATCTTTGGGAGTCACTAAATTTCTGCCAACTCCAATGGCAACGTCGTTGTCCAGGAGTATTGAGTCATTGACAGTCACAGGCCCTCGTGCGGAGGCAAAATAGGGCACCCATACCTGGTGCCTCCTGCTTGACCCCATGTTTGAGTCGGTGGAGCTAGGTTGAGATCCAACGAAAATGGGTAGTTAGAGGCCATTTGATTTCTCACTCTCTTTTCTTCTTTCTTTCTTTTTCTGTTTTGAGTGTTTCTGAGTTTGTGTTTTTTTTACCCTTTCTTTTCACCTTTTATAGACTTACTCTGCTAAACCCTAGCCACTGCGGTTCTAAGTTCTGTGTGGCCCTTACGGCTTATCTCTATATGTCGCCGCACCTGTTTCCCAACCCCCCTTAATTGCATTTTCACTTTCACCACCTTCGAGTGAAAAAATTGTCGCAGTCTGTTTTGTCTGAACGTACGCGTTCAGCAAAGTCGCCTGCGCCTTTCCATGGCGCCCGTAATTTGCGCTTGTGGAGTCTGCGGCGCCTCTATGCGTCGACACGTGTCTTACCCTGTCAGCTGGTCCCTTACACTGAACCGAGACATCATGACCCATGTTCTTTTAAAAATAAAATAAAATAATTAAAAAAAAACCGGCTCTTTGTGTTAATAATCACGCTTCGTGAGTTTGTTTGTTTTTAAATAAATAAAAGACAAAAAAATAATAATAATAATTTGTGGGTCGGGTTTTCACCGTTGTTTAGGTTTCAAAGTGGGTTAACTTTCTTTTGGGTTGAGCTTTCAATCGTTTGGGCTTTGGTTTGCGTAAAACTGTTTGTTTAGGGCTTTCTGTTTCGAGTGTTTTACCTGTTTCGTTTCTTTTTATTTGTTTGTTTGTTTTGTAATTTTTATTTTTGTAAATATTTTATTTTTTTTGTGTTTGTTTTTTTTTGGTGATTTATATTTAATTTAGTACTTTTCATTTCTTGTTATGACATTGCTTGTGGCTAATTTTTAAACATTGAGGACAATGTTCATTTCTAGGTTTGGGGGTATTGGAGTTTAGCATGTAAATTTGATTTTTCCTTAATTAATTTTTTTTTATTTGCTTGTTTTTATTTTTATTTTATTTTCTTTGAGTTTTGCTTTTACTTTTATTTTTATTTTCTTTTGATTTTGATTTTATTCACTTTTCGAACACATTTGATGAGATTGTGATAAATGTTTGCATGACTTAAATGAAAATTGAATTTTATTTATTTATTATTTATTTATTGTAAATTTTTATTGTTAAAAAAAAAAAACTTAAAAATTAAAATTAAAATGAATAAATAAATTTGGCATCGTTCTAGCATGATATGTTCGAAACCTTCTTTGCACTTGCTATTTGTTTCATAATTTTCCAATTAAAGGATTTGCATGACCCAAAGAATTGTATCAAGCATAAATTAGACTTATATAACCATATAATGTGAGCTTTTGAGCCTTGTGCTTCATTTCATGAGTGTTATACACATACTCTTATTTTCTTGTCATCAAAGTTGTTGTTTGATCTCATTATTCATTGATTTGGTTGAACACTTAAAAGTCATTCATTCTTATGCAATTTGATTTCATGACATTTAAGAAATGATATTAAGGCCCTCTTTGGATCGTTTGTGCTTTTCAAGCTAACCTTATGCATGCTTAAGCATGATTTTCCATTGTTAACCATTTTGAGCCTACATGTGAACCTTTTGTTTCATTTACCAATTATATTTCCTTTCCTTAGCCGGAAAAACAAGAATTTACCTTTGTAAGGAACTCATGAGCTCTACTTCGGATGTGTTTTTCATGCTAAGTTTGGGAAGAGATATTACATAAAATTTATATATTAAAAAAAAAAAAAGGAGAGAAAATCACCCAATTGGTGAAAGAAAAGAGAAAAGTTGTGATTTAATGGTAGTTGAATGAAATTTCATTTTTGGGTTTCATTGGTGTTTGGAAAGAAGTTTAAATCATTGTAAATGAAGGTATAAGGAGTTTTGATCATATAAAAGAAAAAATTCTCATTGTGATGATTCGAAGTCTTGTAAACAATTGTTTTATGCTCTTATATTTTGAGTTCCTTGGACTTTGTTTTATCCATGGACTTTGTTTTATCCATACCCTTCATTTCTTACTCACCTTACACCCCTGACCCCATTACAACTTATAATAAAGACCTAAATTGATCTTAAATGTCATGTGGTTGAATTGCATGCATTTTCTTACTTTTAAGTGTTTGGCATCCTTCTTGAGATCATATTAATGCAAGTTCTTCATCTTCCTATTTTGAGTTAAGTCCCTTATGGTTTAACTCTAATCTCATGTTTATAACTGAGTGATGCATTGTAGCCCTCTTCTGAGTGATTCATTTGTGAGAGGACAACTTTGGTGAGATTTGAAGTTGCATTTGTGCTTGGTATGATTTTTGAAATTGTGTGAAAACTAAGATTGGAGAATTTGTTGCATTTGACAATCACACTACTACTGATCGGTGCATATTTACATATCATTTTGTACCCTTTTAATTTATGATTTGGTTATGTTTTTGAGTTAAACTTGTGCTTTTAATAAGTTTTGTGTTTGTTTCAGTGTAATAAGCTTAAGGACTCACTAATTGCATTTTGGAGACAAGTTAACTCAAAACGGTGTCTGCAGATCAGTCAACTTCACGGATTGGACTGTACTTGCTCAAGAAGAACCAGAAAATGAGCCATACATCATTGGAAAGATACGGAAGTCTAGTTTCTGTAGAATTTTACGGTTCATGATTCCGAGTATTCTAGAGAAAGTTATACATGTTTTGGCAACTTAAGGTCAAATTCGGCAGCATCTGCGTTACCTGGCCAAAAATCACATTTGAATGCCTTTCCGATTTTTCCTTGAGTTGGGCTGCATATGCTTGGAAAGATAAGACAAAGAGCTTCAAGATCCATATTTTTCAAGATTTTTCAGACTGGAACCACAAGCCCAAAACGAGCCCACAAGCTGGCTGCAATGCATTGTCATGCATGACATATGCATGATGAAGTGTTGTTGATTGTGGGAAAGTTTGGTGAAGCATATTCAATACATATATTTGAGTGGAATTTTGCAGCAGCCAAATGAGCCAAAAGATGTTGAAGTGGATGATGCAACACTAAGCCTAAAGACAAGAGGAATTGTTTTCAAATGCAATTGTGTGATAGGTTAAGTTGGTGAATTAAGTGTAGTGTGTTAGGTGAAGTTAGTGTGTTTACATAACTCAATTGTATAATTCAGATTTTCAACCTCCTTAGGCCTATAAATAGTGAGGTTTCCTAAGCTTGTAAACAACCCCAAGGGGGGGAGCTCTCAAGCACTTCTCTAGAGCTCCCTTCCCTTCTCTCCCTCAAATTCTCTTAGTTTCCCTTTGTAGTTCTCAATTGTTGTAATAAGATCATTCTAGTAAATTTTCTTTGTACTAAATCTCAAACACTTTTCCTTTCTCTTCTTCTAAATTCTTCAAACACTCTCTTCTCCAAACACATCTCAAACACTTCTTCCATTCCTTCATCAAATTCTCCAAATTTCCCAAACACATTTCCCTTCTCTTCCAAAAGTCTTCATGTCTCAAACACTTCACAAACACCTTTCTCTCCACTCCCTAAGTTCTCAAATTCTCCAAGTTCACAAACATTCTCCATGTTCTCCAAACACTTTCTCAAACAAATCTCTCTTCCCTTCCAAATCATCAAAGCTCTCAAACACTTTTCCCAAACACCTCTCATTTCTTCCTCAAAGTTCTCTTAGTTTCCTTAAATGTTTTCTTAGTTGTAATTTATTTTTCTTGTAATGTACATTCTTTCTTCTTGTTTTGTTCTTTTGTTTTTATTTCTGTTTTGTGTAGGAAACTAAATTGGATCATTCAATCACCAATCCCTGTGGAATCGACCTCGCACTTACACATGCTATACTACCCAACGGTTCGTGCACTTGCGAGTATCACAAGTTGAGGATGCAGCTGAATCCATTTTGGTGCAGCTGAATCTACACAACAACTACACTTTGAGCATGTTGTGTTTTGAACTTTGCCACTTTGTAAATAATGTCTAAAATTGAGCTTTTAACTTTTGAGCCATGTGCATAAGTCATTTCTCTTCAGAAAATGTTCGGAAAGATTGTTTTGAGTTTTAATTATATTTTTGTAAATATTTTTGTTTTTTGTTTTTGTTTTATTTTGCTTAAGGACTAACAAATCTAATAAGTTTTCTAACCACTTTGTTTTGTAGAGTTAGTAAAACGTTTGTGGGTATCGTTTCTGTTAAACCCTCAGGAGACACAACTCCTCCTACTAGAGATACCTAGAGGTTTAAAGGCTTGTTGCATTCGCTCAATGCAAGGGAGTTACCTGCGGAAGTGGTTTAGTTAACTTCTTGTTTTGTTTTAAACTTTGTTTTGTATTGTTTTGCTCGATGACTAACAAAAATCTAGGTTTAGGGGTATTTGATCGGCTCATAATTGTATATCATTTTGTACCCTTCTAGCTTATGATTTGGTTATGTTATTGAGTTAAACTTGTGCTTTTAATCCATTTTCTGTTTTGATAAGTCCATAATTTCATAAACTTGCATACCTTCTTTACTTAGTGATTTTGCTTAGTTTCTCTTTATTTTGAGTCACTTACCTCTGTTTGTGTGTTTTGTACATTAAGAAAGCAAGAGATCACATTTGATGCAATCCATGCATGTTAAGGGCTGATTGGCATAAGAGGAATATGAGCTTAAAGACAAACATATTTTGGCTACAACCCATTTCCAGCCCAGTTTCGTAGGTCAACTTCATGGACTTGGATCAGCATGCTATGGGGCTTGGATGAGGTGAAGATCTTCATGAAACTTGTTCCAATGGGTGTCTACTACAACATATCCAAATTTCAGCCCAATTGGACATTTGTGGAGTGCTCCGCCCGTCCAACACTCAACCTTGCTCAAGAGGATTTCCAGCTGCCAGCTTTTTGCCATGTGCCTCCTTTTAGCCATGTGCCTCTCCCTAGCTATAATTGACTTTGTACTCAACATAATGAGTGAAGTGGGGAGCCATTCCAGCTATTAAAGAGAAAGCAAGAGCATATTTGTGAAGACAAAAATACATCATGGCAAAGGGGACAAGGAAGAGACAAAGGTTAAAGTGCCATGGTGGAAAGGAGAGAGAGAAGAAGGAGGAATGATGAGAGGCATTTTGCTTCAGCCTTTGAACATGAGAATTGAATTGGTAGATCACTTTAGAGCTGGAGATCAGCCTTTGAGCTACTAAAGAGAAGCATGTGCATGCATGTGAAGCAAAAGAAAGAAATGAAATGAAATGAAGTCAATTCCAGTCCATGTTTCGGCAGCCAACTTGCAGTGTCCAAAACGTACACTTCTATGCGAATACTTCCTTCATAGAAGTTGTTCCAATGGGTGTCTAGTATAACATATCCAAATTTCAGCCTCATTGGATACGTTTTGAAACCTGTAGCCTTCCTACACCAAGTCTGGTTCAGAAAACTCATTTTTTCAGCAACCAAAAGGCAATCACATGGGTTGGCAGCAAAAGAAGACCACATGGGTTGGCAGCAAAGGCAGCCACTTCTGACCACCTTTGAACCCATGTGATGAAAGCTTTAGGTCCAGCAAATGATGAAGGATGGTGTGGGAATTCATCATGATGTTCCTCCCTCTTAGCCCTATAAATAGAGAAGCCTTCAAGCTTCAAAACACACCCCAAGGAGGGAGCTCTCAAACACTTCTCTAGAGCTCCCTTCCCTTCTCTCCCTCAAATTCTCTTAGTTTCCTTTCAAGTTGTCAATTTTTGTAACAAAATGAGTTTACTAAATTTTCCTTCAAGTTTTCTTAGTTCCACTTTACTTTTATTTGTAATGTACATTCTTTCTTAAGTATTCAAGTTTAATTAGTTTCCAAGTTTCAATTATGGTTTTTGTTCTTATTCATTATGCTTATAAGTTAATATGCTAGTTTGAATGATTGATCACCATTTAGGTTTGCATGTTAGCTATCTTGGTTTGAATTAAGAGTATACACCATGCTTTAATTCGAATTGAACTATGAATAGGAAGAGTATGTATGGACATTCAACAACAGGGATTAGATACATGCTTGGTTGTTTAAATTGTTCTTCTATGCTTAATGGGTTCCTAATGCTTAATTTTAGGTTAGACAACAAATGAAAAAATTAGGGAATTAGGAACACAAGGTTTTGACCAAACACCATGGCTTAATCATACTTTAGCTAGAATCAATCCGTTAATCTAATTGAACTTGGGAACTTATTTGCTTGAGTTAATTTCTTTTCTTTCTTTCTTGTTCTATTTATTTTCTTTCTTTTTCATTTCTATTTTGTGTAGGGAAAATGAATTGGATCATTCAATCACCAATCCTCGTGGGATCGACCTCGCACCTACATATGCTATACTACCGAACGGCTCGTGCAAAGTGCCTCTCATCATTCCTCCTTCTTCTCTCTCTCCTTTCCACCATGGCACTTTCACCTTTGTCTCTTACTTGTCCCCTTTGCCATGATGTATTTTTGTCTTCACAAATATGCTCTTGCTTTCTCTTTAATAGCTGGAAACCTCCCCACTTCACTCATTATGTTGAGTACAAAGCCAATTATAGCTAGGGAGAGGCACATGGCCAAAAGGAGGCACATGGCAAAAAGCTGGCAGCTGAAAATCCTCTTGAGCAAGGTTGAGTGTTGGACGGACTGAGCACTCCACAAATGTCCAATTGGGCTGAAATTTGGATATGTTATAGTAGACACCCATTGGAACAAGTTGCATGAAGATCTTCACCTCATCCAAGCCCCATAGCATGCTGATCCAAGTCCAAGAAGCTGACCTACGAAATTGGGCTGGAAATGGGTTGTAGCCAAAATGAGTTTGTGTATAAGCTCTTCTTCCATTCACCCAAATCAGGCCTTAACATGCATGGATTGCATCATTTCCTATTCAAAGTCATCATTGTTACCTAAATCTCAATTAACTGAAACATAAACACAAAATGAATTAAAAGCACAGGTTTAACTCAAAAACATAACCAAATCATAAGTTAGAAGGGTACAAAATGATATACAATTTTGAACCGATCACATATGCCTATTTAAACCACACCTCTGCAAGCAGATGATACCCAGCATTTCTTCCTGCAAACTCAAGGAAAAACATCAAAAAATTCAGAAGCAAAACAAATGGCATCCTCATGCACTCACCTCGATGATCTCAACCTTGAGCTATCCCTTGCACCACCAAATGCCCAGATAAGGGCTCCTCCAACCTCTGTCTTCACAAACTCTTCATATCATCACCGCACTACCTCAAACTTTGCTGAGGCAATACCGAACCTTTCTGAGGCAATGCCGAACAGGTCAGTGCTCCTGGGAACATTGATTGGCAATAAACTAACTCCAGGGATCATCCTGCATGTGGCACGTAGGTCTAACAAGATGTCGGTGGATGAGTCCCACGATTTAACTGTGCTCCAAGCGGTCTCGGCTACCAATTTGGGCATGCGACTACTGGCGAGGACACGGGAGTGTGCCGCTCTAAGCGAGGAAGTGGCTGCCTTGAAGGCTATGGTGGCGGACCTCCAGAAGCGGCTCTCCTGTGCCACTCAGCATGTGGAAGCACTGGAGAGGAAAAATGATGACCATGTAGAACTGCTGCAGATCCTACAAGTACGAGACAATAGAGGTAAGCCATGATGATGATGAAGATGAAGAAGATGAAGAAGAAGAAGAAGAAGAAGAAGAAGTTTGTTTTTTTTTTTTGTTTTTTAATTTACTTGAATGTTTTTTGTTTTTTGTTTTTGTTTTTGTTTTTTTTTGTTTTTAATGCAGTGTTTGAAATAAAAATGTGTTTCTAACACTCAGAAATAAACTAACTAATCATACCATAAAAACAAAAACAAAATAAAAAACAAAATAAAAATAACGACTAAATAAAATAAATACAAAAACTAACTTAACAAAACAAAAACAAAAACAAAGACTAAACAGAAAAGAAAACAAAGGAATTAAAAAAAAACTTAGTTTAAAAACACACGAATATACAAGCAACTCACGGATGACCAGTTTAGGGCCTCAGAAAAACACAGCCAAGGGATCCGGGAAGGTTGGAGGGGTCACAATGGTCCCGCTTAAAACCCAAACTTCTTAGACACCGAAGGTGTCGCCTAAAGAACTCCTAGACACTGTATTGACGGAAGTGCTTACCTGGAGTTACCATAAGTTAGCTTATATGAAAAATCTTTTTGAATTTTTTTTTTTGAATTTTGAATTTTGAATTTTTAAGATAAGAAACAAAAACAAATTAAGATAAAATGAGATAACAAACCATAAATGAAAATGAACTAAGTACTCTAAACAAACTCAAACAAATGACATAAATTGTTGTACTAAAAGAAACAAACCAAGAAATAAACAGAATTTAAAGAAGATAAAGGATTGAAATGCTCCCCCCTTGAAGCGATTAGGTTGAGCATGGATGCACTTGGAGGTCGCGACTTCTCCCACTGCTCCACACTCCCATTCTTATGATTGAGGTTGCCATCTCTCTCCATTTTTATTAATCTGTCATAAATTACTAAAACGAACACACAAACTTGAAACGGAATTAAAAGGATTAGGAAATATAAAAAACATAAAAACTAAAAAAGGAAAAGGAAAAATCAACACTTCCATGCTTCAAAGTAACAAGCAACAAAGTAAATCAAACTAGCTTATGGAGTTCGTTCTTTCTCAAATATGATTATCCATATGGTGTGTGGTTTTAATCAAGTATTCAGAAAAATTATTTAGCTATGGTGTTTAGTCTAAACACAAATTCCGAACCCATTAAGAACAAGAAGAACAATAAAGAACCAAGTAGAATTTAAACATGGTGTTTGTCTTCAATATTTACCCATTCATTCACTAATCAGTCCAAGAGTCATATGGTGTTTATGTAAACTTGAACAAGATATTTAATTAAGAACAAGTGAATGAAACCATAAACAAGAAATAATCGACATGATACTTGAACCTTTTTCTTTTTTTGTGTTGTGTAAGCTGGGACTCAAACCCAGTTCTCTTGCTTGTCAGGCAATTGTCCTTGTCCATTGGACTACAAACACAACTTGTCAATTAACGTCATTAACTTTAAAACATGAAACTGTCTAGTTATATACAAAAAATAAAAATAATAAAAAGTAGGAAAACCAAATAGAATCAAACAATGTTACCGATCCCGGCAACGGCGCCAAAACTTGTTGTGTAGATTCAGCTGCACCAAAATGGGTTCAACTGCATCCTCAACTTGTGATACTCGCAAGTGCAAGAGCCGTTCGGTAGTATAGCATATGTAAGTGCGAGGTCGATTCCACAGGGATTGGTGATTGAATGATCCAATTCAATTTTCCGAACACAAAACAGAAATGAAAACAAAAGAAGCAAAAATGTTTTGTACACATTTGAGAACTTGAGAATTTGGAAGAGAAGGTGTTTGGGAAGCTTTGAGGATGTTTGAAAGAGAAGAGAGATGTGTTTGTGAACTTGGAGGATGTTGAGAACTTGGAGAATGTTAAAGAGAATGGAGAAGTGTTTGAGAACATTGGGAAGTTGATGAAGGAAGGGAGAGAAAGTGTTTGTGAAGTGTTTTGAGAGCATGGGAAATTTGGAAGAGAAAGGAAGGTAAGTGTTTGAGAGCTTTAGAGAGGGGAGAAGTGTTTGAGAGATTTGGAGAATTTTGGAAGAGTAAAGAAAGTGGTGTTTGGGAACTTTGTGGATTTTGGAAGAAAGTGTTTGAGAACATGGGAAATGTTTTAGAGCATGGAGAACTTTGAAAGAGAATAGAGAAGTGTTTGGAGAATTTAGAAGAAGAGAAAAGAAAAATGCTTGAGATTTATAGTACTAGGATCTTGTTACAACAATTGAGAACTACAAAAGAGAAACTAAGAGAATTTGAGGGAGAGAAGGGAAGGGAGCTCTAGAGAAGTGTTTGAGAGCTCCCCCCCTTGGGGTGTGTTTACAAGCTTAGAGAACTTCCCTATTTATAGGCCTAAGGGAAGTGAAAATCTGAATTCAAAATGGCTAATGCATACAACACTTTTATTATAAAATCTGAATTGGTTGATGCACTTGAATTAGAAAATCTGAATTGGTTGATGCACTTGTATTAGAAAATTGTTGATGCACTTCACCAATAAATCCCACCAGCAGCCCTAGCTCATCATCATGTCAGCATGACCAAGCTTCCATCCAGAAACAATAGCTCATGCCTAGGTCACCATGACCAAGCTTCCAACCAGCTCATCATGAGGTCAGCATGACCAGCAACTTCAATGGCTTACGAATTGGGCTTCTCTTAGACAAATCAAGACTTTAAGCACTCCAAATTGAAGTTCAGAATGTGTATGATCCAACCACACAAGTATTGGCCCAATCCAAGCTCGGATGCAAAAGTTAAGGCCAAAACAAATTGGTAACTCGTTTTGCTCGCTGAGAAAAATCCATCCTGAGCATGGTTCGGTGTTTGCTAGGTAACGGACTCCACATTTATCGAATGGGGCTGACTTTTGGATATGTTATAGTATAAACCCATTGGAACAACTTTCATGAAGAATGCTGCCTCATTAGAGCTGTGTAGGTTGCTGAAACAAAGCTTGCAATATGACCTACGAAACTAGACTGGCAGGGGGCTGTAGCAAAAAATGAGTTTGTCTTTAAGCTCTTCTTCCCTTCATCCAAATCAGGCCTTAACATGCTTGGATTGCATCATTTCCTATCCAAAGCCATCATTATTACCTAAATCTCAATTAACTGAAAGATAAACACAAAAAGGATTAAAAGCACAAGTTTAACTCAAAAACATAACCAAATCATAAGCTAGAAGGGTACAACATGATATACAATTATGAACCGATCAAGTTCGTTCCGAATTGGAGTGGTTGGTGTATTCCGTAGTTCTAGCGATTGGATTTCACCCAAAACTCATCAAATGACTCCTCCCACCGTATTATGATGATGACCACGTTTTGGGCTCGAATCGGAAATCAATAGGGGCAAGAAATTGGACAATTCAGGTTCAAAGGCAGTTCGTTCCTTATAGGAGTGGTTGGTGTATTCCGTAGTTCTAGCGATTGGATTTCACTCAAAACTCACCAAACTACTCCTCCCACCATATTATGATGATGCCCAAGCTTTGGGCTCGAATCGGAAATCAACAGGGGTAAGAAATTGGACAATTCAGGTTCAAAGACAGTTCGTTCCTTATAGGAGTGGTTGGTGTATTCCGTAGTTCTAGCGATTGGATTTCACTCAAAACTCACCAAATGACTCCTCCACCCACATTATGATGATGCCCAATTTTGGGCTCGAATCGGAAATCCATAGGGGTAAGAAATTGGACAATTCAAGTTCAAACAAGTTCGTTCCGAATTGGAATGGTTGGTGTATTCCGTAGTTCTAGCGATTGGATTTCACTCAAAACTCACCAAACGACTCCTCCCACCATATTATGATGATGCCCAAGTTTTGGGCTCGATCGGAAATCAATAGGGGTAAGAAATTGGACAATTCAAGTTAAAACGCAGTTCGTTCCGAATTGTAGTGGTTGGTGTATTCCGTAGTTCTAGCTATTGGATTTCACTCAGAACTCACCAAATGACTCCTCCCACCATATTATGATGATGCCCAAGTTTTGGGCTCGAATCGGAAATCAATAGGGGTAAGAAATTGGACAATTCAAGTTCAAACGCAGTTCGTTCCGAATTGGAGTGGTTGGTGTATTCCGTAGTTATAGCGATTGGATTTCACCCAAAACTCACCGAACGACTCCTCCCACCATATTATGATGATGCCCAAGTTTTGGGCTCGTTTGGAAATCAATAGGGGTAAGAAATTGGACAATTCAAGTTCAAACGCAGTTCGTTACAAATTGGAGAGGTTGGTGTATTCCGTACTTCTAGCGATTGGATTTCACTCAAAACTCACCAAATGACTCCTCCCACCATATTATGATGATGCCCAAGTTTTGGGCTCGAATCGGAAATCAATAGGGGAAAGAAATTGGACAATTCAAGTTCAAACGCAGTTCGTTCCGAATTGGAGTGGTTGGTGTATTCCGTAGTTCTAGCGATTGGATTTCACTCAAAACTCACCAAACGACTCCTCCCACCATATTATAATGATGCCCAAGTTTTGGGCTCGATTCGGAAATCAATAGGGGTAAGAAATTGGACAATTCAAGTTCAAACGAGTTCGTTCCGAATTGGAGTGGTTGGTGTATTCCGTAGTTCTAGCTATTGGATTTCACTCAAAACTCACCAAATGACTCCTCCCACCATATTATGATGATGCCCAAGTTTTGGGCTGAATCGGAAATCAATAGGGGTAAGAAATTGGACAATTCAAGTTCAAACGCAGTTCGTTCCGAATTGGAGTGGTTGTTGTTTAATTATGTTAACTTGTTGTTTAATTATGTTAACTCGCAAGTGTACGTGCCAATCAGTAGTATAGCAAAGACAAGAACGAGGTCGTACCCACGAGGACTGAGAAGTTCAAATTAGTTATGTACTTAGATTACCGAATTCAAGAAGTTAGGAAGTTAAGTCTAAAACAGAAATTAAAGTGAGAGTGATTGTGATTGTGAAAGGAAGTGAGCAAACTGAAATTGCAAATGAAAGCAAATAACAAGTGTAACAAAGAGTGATTTTGAAGGGCTGGAAAACGGATTTGGAGACTAGGGCATTCGAATCACCATAACAATTCAACTCTGGGTTATAAGGAGTCAAGTAACAAGTCTAATTCAGATTCAAAGATTGATTCTAGCTAAAGTATGATTAAGCCATGGTGTTTGGTCCTAACCTTGTGTTCCTAATTCCCTAATTTGATCATTTGTTGTCTAACCTAAAATTAAGCATTAGGAACCCATTAAGCATAGAAGAACATTTTAAACAACCAAGTATGTATCTAATCCCTGTTGTTGAATGTCCATACATACTCTTCCTATTCATAGTTCAATTCGAATTAAAGTAGGGTGTATACTCTTAATTCAAACCAAGATACACAAATCAAAATGGTAGCTAGGCATTCTGATCAGCATATAGGTAGGTATGCAAAATGAATAAGAACATGAATCATGAATCAAACTTAAAACTTGAACTTTATAAACCCAGAATATTCATGTTAGGTTACATCGAAGCCCTAGTGATGGATTTAGCTACTCATAATAGGAAAGAGACTTGAACAGAAATGAGAAAACATAATGAATGCAATAAGAGTAGAAAAACCCCTTTTCTGAAGTTCTTGTGGTGTCCAAGGCTTCTCCAAGTGCTTCTCCACTTCTAATGCTTGTCCAAGAGCTTCCCCACTTCTAGAAAGATGTAAGAAGGATATGGAGGTGATTTGGGATGAGTTTGGGTGAGTGGTGATGGCTAAGAAAGATGAAATTCGTAGGGAAATGGAAGAGAGGTTTTCTGGAGTTGTTTTGGTGGTTTGAGGCTGTTTAGAGCTTTGGATTGATTGCTGGAGTGTTTGGGGTTGTGAGAGTGTTTGAGGAAGATTTCTGAATGTATTTGGGAAAATGATGGAAGTGTTTGAGGGAGAATGGAGTGAAGGATGGCTGAATTGTGGGGTTGTGAATCCCAGGCTTGCACTCCTTGAATCTGGAATTGAAGAGGTATTTATAGGGGGAGGGAAGTGAGAAATCAGAATTGAATATAGCAATTACCTAACACACTTGCATTAGATAATCAGAAATGGTTGGTGAACTTCACCAACAAATCCCACCAGCAGCCATAGCTCATCATCATGTCAGCATGACCAAGCTTCCATCCAGAAACCAATAGCTCATCCTCATGTCAGCATGACCAAGCAAACAATGAGCTCATCTGCAAGTCAGCATGATGTGTAATTTGATGGGCTCACGGATTGGGCTTGGATTAATCAATTGATGAGCTAGAGCTATCCATCTTCAAGTTCAGAATGTCTTCTTTCCATGCACACGTGAATTGGCCCAATCCAAGCACAGATGAAAAAGATATATCTGAAATGAATTTGTAACTCAGTCTTCAGCTTTTACACATTGTTTTCACCATTTTACTTCAAATGCCTCAAATGACACCTAGAGCTCAATGAACAGAATGACAAACACAAAAGAGGTTAAAAGCACAAGGCTAACTCAAAAACATAACAAAATCATAAGCTAGAAGGGTACAAAATGATATACAATTGTGAACCGAACAGTGGTTGGTGTATTCCGTAGTTCTTGTGATTGGATTTCACTCAAAACTCACCAAATGACTCCTCCCACCATATTATGATGATGCCCAAGTTTTGGGCTCGAATCGGAAATTAATAGGGGTAAGAAATTGGACAATTCAAATTCAAACGAGTTCGTTCCAAATTGGAGTGGTTGGTGTATTCCGTAGTTCTAGCTATTGGATTTCACTCAAAACTCACCAAATGACTCCTTTCACCATATTATGATGATGGCCAAGTTTTGGGCTCGAACGGAAATCCATAGGGGTAAGAAATTGGACAATTTAGGTTCAAAGGCAGTTCGTTCCTTACAGGAGTGGTTGGTCTATTCCGTAGTTCTAGCGATTGGATTTCGCTCAAAACTCACCAAATGACTCCTCCCACCATATTATGATGATGCCCAAGTTTTGGGCTGAAATCGGAAATCAATAGGGGTAAGAAATTGTACAATTCAAGGTCAAATGTCGTTCGTTCCGAATTGGAGTGGTTCGTGTATTCCGTAGTTCTAGCAATTGGATTTCACCCAAAACTCACCAAATGACTCCTCCCACTGTATTACGATGATGCCCAAATTTTGGGCTCGAACGGAAATCCATAGGGGTAAGAAATTGGACAATTCAGGTTCAAAGGCAGTTCGTTCCTTACAGGAGTGGTTGGTCTATTCCGTAGTTCTAGCGATTGGATTTCGCTCAAAACTCAACAAATGACTCCTCCCACCATATTATGATGATGCCCAAGTTTTGGGCTAACCGGAAATCAATAGGGGTAAGAAATTGGACAATTCAAGTTCAAACGAGTTTTTCTTGAATTGGAGTGGTTGGTGTATTCCGTAGTTCTAGCGATTGGATTTCACTAAAAACTCACCAAATAACTCCTCCCACCAAATTATGGAGATGTCCAAGTTTTGGGCTGAAATCAGAAATCAATAGGGGTAAGAAATTGGACAATTCAAATTCAAACGAGTTCGTTCCAAATTGGAGTGGTTGGGGTATTCCGTAGTTCTAGCGATTGGATTTCACTCAAAACTCACCAAACTACTCCTCCCACCATATTATGATGATGCCCAAGTTTTGGGCTCGAATCGGAAATCAATAGGGGTAAGAAATTGGACAATTCAAGTTCAAACGAGTTTCTTTCTTAATTGGAGTGGTTGGTGTATTCCGTAGTTCTAGCGATTGGATTTCACTCAAAACTCACCAAATAACTCCTCCCACCATATTATGGAGATGCCCAAGTTTTGGGCTCAATCGGAAATCAATAGGGGTAAGAAATTGGACAATTCAAATTCAAACGAGTTCGTTCCAAATTGGAGTGGTTGGTGTATTCCGTAGTTCTAGCGATTGGATTTCCCTCAAAACTCACCAAACTACTCCTCCCACCATATTATGATGATGCCCAAGCTTTGGGCTCGAATCGGAAATCAACAGGGGTAAGAAATTGGACAATTCAGGTTCAAAGACAGTTCGTTCCTTATAGGAGTGGTTGGTGTATTCCGTAGTTCTAGCGATTGGATTTCACTCAAAACTGACCAAATGACTCCTCCCACCATATTATGATGATGCCCAAGTTTTGGGCTCGATCGGAAATCAATAGGGGTAAGAAATTGGACAATTCAAGTTCAAACGAGTTCGTTCCGAATTGGAGTGGTTGGTGTATTCCGTAGTTCTAGCGATTGGATTTCACTCAAAACTCACCAAACGACTCCTCCCACCATATTATGATGATGCCCAAGTTTTGGGCTCGAATCGGAAATCAATAGGGGTAAGAAATTGGACAATTTAAGTTCAAACGAGTTCGTTCCGAATTGGAGTGGTTGGTGTATTCCGTAGTTCTAGCTATTGGATTTCACTCAAAACTCACCAAATGACTCCTCCCACCATATTATGATGATGCCCAAGTTTTGGGCTCGAACGGAAATCCATAGGGGTAAGAAATTGGACAATTTAGGTTCAAAGGCAGTTCGTTCCTTACAGGAGTGGTTGGTCTATTCCGTAGTTCTAGCGATTGGATTTCGCTCAAAACTCACCAAATGACTCCTCCCACCATATTATGATGATGCCCAAGTTTTGGGCTCGAATCGGAAATCAATAGGGGTAAGAAATTGTACAATTCAAGGTCAAATGTCGTTCGTTCCGAATTGGAGTGGTTCGTGTATTCCGTAGTTCTAGCAATTGGATTTCACCCAAAACTCACCAAATGACTCCTCCCACTGTATTACGATGATGCCCAAATTTTGGGCTCGAACGGAAATCCATAGGGGTAAGAAATTGGACAATTCAGGTTCAAAGGCAGTTCGTTCCTTACAGGAGTGGTTGGTCTATTCCGTAGTTCTAGCGATTGGATTTCGCTCAAAACTCAACAAATGACTCCTCCCACCATATTATGATGATGCCCAAGTTTTGGGCTAAACCGGAAATCAATAGGGGTAAGAAATTGGACAATTCAAGTTCAAACGCAGTTCTTTCTGAATTGGAGTGGTTGGTGTATTCCGTAGTTCTAGCGATTGGATTTCACTAAAAACTCACCAAATAACTCCTCCCACCAAATTATGGAGATGTCCAAGTTTTGGGCTCGAAATCAGAAATCAATAGGGGTAAGAAATTGGACAATTCAAATTCAAACGAAGTTCGTTCCAAATTGGAGTGGTTGGGGTATTCCGTAGTTCTAGCGATTGGATTTCACTCAAAACTCACCAAACTACTCCTCCCACCATATTATGATGATGCCCAAGTTTTGGGCTCGAATCGGAAATCAATAGGGGTAAGAAATTGGACAATTCAAGTTCAAACGAGTTTTTCTTGAATTGGAGTGGTTGGTGTATTCCGTAGTTCTAGCGATTGGATTTCACTCAAAACTCACCAAATAACTCCTCCCACCATATTATGGAGATGCCCAAGTTTTGGGCTCAATCGGAAATCAATAGGGGTAAGAAATTGGACAATTCAAATTCAAACGAGTTTCGTTCCAAATTGGAGTGGTTGGTGTATTCCGTAGTTCTAGCGATTGGATTTCACTCAAAACTCACCAAACTACTCCTCCCACCATATTATGATGATGCCCAAGCTTTGGGCTCGAATCGGAAATCAACAGGGGTAAGAAATTGGACAATTCAGGTTCAAAGACAGTTCGTTCCTTATAGGAGTGGTTGGTGTATTCCGTAGTTCTAGCGATTGGATTTCACTCAAAACTGACCAAATGACTCCTCCCACCATATTATGATGATGCCCAAGTTTTGGGCTCGAATCGGAAATCAATAGGGGTAAGAAATTGGACAATTCAAGTTCAAACGAGTTCGTTCCGAATTGGAGTGGTTGGTGTATTCCGTAGTTCTAGCGATTGGATTTCACTCAAAACTCACCAAACGACTCCTCCCACCATATTATGATGATGCCCAAGTTTTGGGCTCGAATCGGAAATCAATAGGGGTAAGAAATTGGACAATTTAAGTTCAAACGAGTTCGTTCCGAATTGGAGTGGTTGGTGTATTCCGTAGTTCTAGCTATTGGATTTCACTCAAAACTCACCAAATGACTCCTCCCACCATATTATGATGATGCCCAAGTTTTGGGCTCGAAATCGGAAATCAATAGGGGTAAGAAATTGGACAATTCAAGTTCAAACGCAGTTCGTTCCGAATTGGAGTGGTTGTTGTTTAATTATGTTAACTTGTTGTTTAATTATGTTAACTCGCAAGTGTACGTGCCAATCAGTAGTATAGCAAAGACAAGAACGAGGTCGTACCCACGAGGACTGAGAAGTTCAAATTAGTTATGTACTTAGATTACCGAATTCAAGAAGTTAGGAAGTTAAGTCTAAAACAGAAATTAAAGTGAGAGTGATTGTGATTGTGAAAGGAAGTGAGCAAACTGAAATTGCAAATGAAAGCAAATAACAAGTGTAACAAAGAGTGATTTTGAAGGGCTGGAAAACGGATTTGGAGACTAGGGCATTCGAATCACCATAACAATTCAACTCTGGGTTATAAGGAGTCAAGTAACAAGTCTAATTCAGATTCAAAGATTGATTCTAGCTAAAGTATGATTAAGCCATGGTGTTTGGTCCTAACCTTGTGTTCCTAATTCCCTAATTTGATCATTTGTTGTCTAACCTAAAATTAAGCATTAGGAACCCATTAAGCATAGAAGAACATTTTAAACAACCAAGTATGTATCTAATCCCTGTTGTCGAATGTCCATACATACTCTTCCTATTCATAGTTCAATTCGAATTAAAGTAGGGTGTATACTCTTAATTCAAACCAAGATACACAAATCAAAATGGTAGCTAGGCATTCTGATCAGCATATAGGTAGGTATGCAAAATGAATAAGAACATGAATCATGAATCAAACTTAAAACTTGAACTTTATAAACCCAGAATATTCATGTTAGGTTACATCGAAGCCCTAGTGATGGATTTAGCTACTCATAATAGGAAAGAGACTTGAACAGAAATGAGAAAACATAATGAATGCAATAAGAGTAGAAAAACCCCTTTTCTGAAGTTCTTGTGGTGTCCAAGGCTTCTCCAAGTGCTTCTCCACTTCTAATGCTTGTCCAAGAGCTTCCCCACTTCTAGAAAGATGTAAGAAGGATATGGAGGTGATTTGGGATGAGTTTGGGTGAGTGGTGATGGCTAAGAAAGATGAAATTCGTAGGGAAATGGAAGAGAGGTTTTCTGGAGTTGTTTTGGTGGTTTGAGGCTGTTTAGAGCTTTGGATTGATTGCTGGAGTGTTTGGGGTTGTGAGAGTGTTTGAGGAAGATTTCTGAATGTATTTGGGAAAATGATGGAAGTGTTTGAGGGAGAATGGAGTGAAGGATGGCTGAATTGTGGGGTTGTGAATCCCAGGCTTGCACTCCTTGAATCTGGAATTGAAGAGGTATTTATAGGGGGAGGGAAGTGAGAAATCAGAATTGAATATAGCAATTACCTAACACACTTGCATTAGATAATCAGAAATGGTTGGTGAACTTCACCAACAAATCCCACCAGCAGCCATAGCTCATCATCATGTCAGCATGACCAAGCTTCCATCCAGAAACCAATAGCTCATCCTCATGTCAGCATGACCAAGCAAACAATGAGCTCATCTGCAAGTCAGCATGATGTGTAATTTGATGGGCTCACGGATTGGGCTTGGATTAATCAATTGATGAGCTAGTGCTATCCATCTTCAAGTTCAGAATGTCTTCTTTCCATGCACACGTGAATTGGCCCAATCCAAGCACAGATGAAAAAGATATGTCCAAAATGAATTTGTAACTCAGTCTTCAGTTTTTACACATTGTTTTCACCATTTTACTTCAAATGCCTCAAATGACACCTAGAGCTCAATGAACAGAATGACAAACACAAAAGAGGTTAAAAGCACAAGGCTAACTCAAAAACATAACAAAATCATAAGCTAGAAGGGTACAAAATGATATACAATTGTGAACCGAACAGTGGTTGGTGTATTCCGTAGTTCTTGTGATTGGATTTCACTCAAAACTCACCAAATGACTCCTCCCACCATATTATGATGATGCCCAAGTTTTGGGCTGATCGGAAATTAATAGGGGTAAGAAATTGGACAATTCAAATTCAAACGAGTTCGTTCCAAATTGGAGTGGTTGGTGTATTCCGTAGTTCTAGCTATTGGATTTCACTCAAAACTCACCAAATGACTCCTTTCACCATATTATGATGATGGCCAAGTTTTGGGCTCGAACGGAAATCCATAGGGCTAAGAAATTGGACAATTTAGGTTCAAAGGCAGTTCGTTCCTTACAGGAGTGGTTGGTCTATTCCGCAGTTCTAGCGATTGGATTTCGCTCAAAACTCACCAAATGACTCCTCCCACCATATTATGATGATGCCCAAGTTTTGGGCTCGAATCGGAAATCAATAGGGGTAAGAAATTGTACAATTCAAGGTCAAACGTCGTTCGTTCCGAATTGGAGTGGTTCGTGTATTCCGTAGTTCTAGCAATTGGATTTCACCCAAAACTCACCAAATGACTCCTCCCACTGTATTACGATGATGCCCAAGTTTTGGGCTCGAACGGAAATCCATAGGGGTAAGAAATTGGACAATTCAGGTTCAAAGGCAGTTTGTTCCTTACAGGAGTGGTTGGTCTATTCCGTAGTTCTACCGTTTGGATTTCGCTCAAAACTCAACAAATGACTCCTCCCACCATATTATGATGATGCCCAAGTTTTGGGCTCGACCGGAAATCAATAGGGGTAAGAAATTGGACAATTCAAGTTCAAACGAAGTTCTTTCTAAATTGGAGTGGTTGGTGTATTCCGTAGTTCTAGCGATTGGATTTCACTAAAAACTCACCAAATAACTCCTCCCACCATATTATGGAGATGCCCGAGTTTTGGGCTCGAATCGGAAATCAATAGGGGTAAGAAATTGGACAATTCAAATTCAAACGAGTTCGTTCCAAATTGGAGTGGTTGGTGTATTCCGTAGTTCTAGCGATTGGATTTCACTCAAAACTCACCAAACTACTCCTCCCACCATATTATGATGATGCCCAAGTTTTGGGCTCGAATGGAAATCAATAGGGGTAAGAAATTGGACAATTCAAGTTCAAACGAGTTTTTCTGAATTGGAGTGGTTGGTGTATTCCGTAGTTCTAGCGATTGGATTTCACTCAAAACTCACCAAATAACTCCTCCCACCATATTATGGAGATGCCCAAGTTTTGGGCTCAAATCGGAAATCAATAGGGGTAAGAAATTGGACAATTCAAATTCAAACGCAGTTCGTTCCAAATTGGAGTGGTTGGTGTATTCCGTAGTTCTAGCGATTCGATTTCACTCAAAACTCACCAAACTACTCCTCCCACCATATTATGATGATGCCCAAGCTTTGGGCTCGAATCGGAAATCAACAGGGGTAAGAAATTTGACAATTCAGGTTCAAAGACAGTTCGTTCCTTATAGGAGTGGTTGGTGTATTCCGTAGTTCTAGCGATTGGATTTCACTCAAAACTCACCAAATGACTCCTCCCACCATATTATGATGATGCCCAAGTTTTGGGCTGAATCGGAAATCAATAGGGGTAAGAAATTGGACAATTCAAGTTCAAACGAGTTCTTTCTGAATTGGAGTGGTTGGTGTATTCCGTAGTTCTAGCGATTGGATTTCACTCAAAACTCACCAAATAACTCCTCCCACCATATTATGGAGATGCCCAAGTTTTGGGCTCGAATCGGAAATCAATAGGGGTAAGAAATTGGACAATTCAAATTCAAACGAGTTCGTTCCAAATTGGAGTGGTTGGTGTATTCCGTAGTTCTAGCGATTCGATTTCACTCAAAACTCACCAAACTACTTCTCCCACCATATTATGATGATGCCCAAGCTTTGGGCTCGATCGGAAATCAACAGGGGTAAGAAATTTGACAATTCAGGTTCAAAGACAGTTCGTTCCTTATAGGAGTGGTTGGTGTATTCCGTAGTTCTAGCGATTGGATTTCACTCAAAACTCACCAAATGACTCCTCCCACCATATTATGATGATGCCCAAGTTTTGGGCTCGAATCGGAAATCAATAGGGGTAAGAAATTGGACAATTCAAGTTCAAACGCAGTTTCGTTCCGAATTGGAGTGGTTGGTGTATTCCGTAGTTCTAGCGATTGGATTTCACCCAAAACTCACCGAACGACTCCTCCCACCATATTATGATGATGCCCAAGTTTTGGGCTCGTTTGGAAATCAATAGGGGTAACAAATTGGACAATTCAAGTTCAAACGAGTTCGTTACAAATTGGAGAGGTTGGTGTATTCCGTACTTCTAGCGATTGGATTTCACTCAAAACTCACCAAATGACTCCTCCCACCATATTATGATGATGCCCAAGTTTTGGGCTCGAATCGGAAATCAATAGGGGTAAGAAATTGGACAATTCAAGTTCAAACGCAGTTCGTTCCGAATTGGAGTGGTTGGTGTATTCCGTAGTTCTAGCGATTGGATTTCACTCAAAACTCACCAAACGACTCCTCCCACCATATTATAATGATGCCCAAGTTTTGGGCTCGAATCGGAAATCAATAGGGGTAAGAAATTGGACAATTCAAGTTCAAACGGGTTCGTTCCGAATTGGAGTGGTTGGTGTATTCCGTTGTTCTAGCTATTGGATTTCACTCAAAACTCACCAAATGACTCCTCCCACCATATTATGATGATGCCCAAGTTTTGGGCTCGAATCGGAAATCAATAGGGGTAAGAAATTGGACAATTCAAGTTCAAACGAGTTCGTTCCGAATTGGAGTGGTTGGTTTATTCCGTAGTTCTTGTGATTGGATTTCACTCAAAACTCACCAAATGACTCCTCCCACCATATTATGATGATGCCCAAGTTTTGGGCTCGAATCGGAAATTAATAGGGGTAAGAAATTGGACAATTCAAATTCAAACGAGTTCGTTCAAATTGGAGTGGTTGGTGTATTCCGTAGTTCTAGCTATTGGATTTCACTCAAAACTCACCAAATGACTCCTTTCACCATATTATGATGATGGCCAAGTTTTGGGCTCGAAGGGAAATCCATAGGGGTAAGAAATTGGACAATTTAGGTTCAAAGGCAGTTCGTTCCTTACAGGAGTGGTTGGTCTATTCCGTAGTTCTAACGATTGGATTTCGCTCAAAACTCACCAAATGACTCCTCCCACCATATTATGATGATGCCCAAGTTTTGGGCTCGAATCGGAAATCAATAGGGGTAAGAAATTGTACAATTCAAGGTCAAACGTCGTTCGTTCCGAATTGGAGTGGTTCGTGTATTCCGTAGTTCTAGCAATTGGATTTCACCCAAAACTCACCAAATGACTCCTCCCACCATATTATGATGATGCCCAAGTTTTGGGCTCGAATCGGAAATCAATAGGGGTAAGAAATTGGACAATTCAAGTTCAAACGCAGTTCGTTCCGAATTGGAGTGGTTGGTGTATTCCGTAGTTCTAGCGATTGGATTTCACTCAAAACTCACCAAACGACTCCTCCCACCATATTATAATGATGCCCAAGTTTTGGGCTCGAATCGGAAATCAATAGGGGTAAGAAATTGGACAATTCAAGTTCAAACGAGTTCGTTCCGAATTGGAGTGGTTGGTGTATTCCGTTGTTCTAGCTATTGGATTTCACTCAAAACTCACCAAATGACTCCTCCCACCATATTATGATGATGCCCAAGTTTTGGGCTCGAATCGGAAATCAATAGGGGTAAGAAATTGGACAATTCAAGTTCAAACGAGTTCGTTCCGAATTGGAGTGGTTGGTTTATTCCGTAGTTCTTGTGATTGGATTTCACTCAAAACTCACCAAATGACTCCTCCCACCATATTATGATGATGCCCAAGTTTTGGGCTCGAATCGGAAATTAATAGGGGTAAGAAATTGGACAATTCAAATTCAAACGAGTTCGTTCAAATTGGAGTGGTTGGTGTATTCCGTAGTTCTAGCTATTGGATTTCACTCAAAACTCACCAAATGACTCCTTTCACCATATTATGATGATGGCCAAGTTTTGGGCTCGAAGGGAAATCCATAGGGGTAAGAAATTGGACAATTTAGGTTCAAAGGCAGTTCGTTCCTTACAGGAGTGGTTGGTCTATTCCGTAGTTCTAACGATTGGATTTCGCTCAAAACTCACCAAATGACTCCTCCCACCATATTATGATGATGCCCAAGTTTTGGGCTCAAATCGGAAATCAATAGGGGTAAGAAATTGTACAATTCAAGGTCAAACGTCGTTCGTTCCGAATTGGAGTGGTTCGTGTATTTCCGTAGTTCTAGCAATTGGATTTCACCCAAAACTCACCAAATGACTCCTCCCACCATATTATGATGATGCCCAAGTTTTGGGCTCGAATCGGAAATCAATAGGGGTAAGAAATTGGACAATTCAAGTTCAAACGCAGTTCGTTCCGAATTGGAGTGGTTGGTGTATTCCGTAGTTCTAGCTATTGGATTTCACTCAAAACTCACCAAATGACTCCTCCCACCATATTATGATGATGCCCAAGTTTTGGGCTCGTTTGGAAATCAATAGGGATAAGAAATTGGACAATTCAAGTTCAAACGCAGTTTCGTTACAAATTGGAGTGGTTGGTGTATTCCGTACTTCTAGCGATTGGATTTCACTCAAAACTCACCAAATGACTCCTCCCACCATATTATGATGATGCCCAAGTTTTGGGCTCGAATCGGAAATCAATAGGGGTAAGAAATTGTACAATTCAAGGTCAAACGTCGTTCGTTCCGAATTGGAGTGGTTCGTGTATTCCGTAGTTCTAGCAATTGGATTTCACCCAAAACTCACCAAATGACTCCTCCCACTGTATTACGATGATGCCCAAGTTTTGGGCTCGAACGGAAATCCATAGGGGTAAGAAATTGGACAATTCAGGTTCAAAGGCAGTTCGTTCCTTACAGGAGTGGTTAGTCTATTCCGTAGTTCTAGCGATTGGATTTCGCTCAAAACTCAACAAATGACTCCTCCCACCATATTATGATGATGCCCAAGTTTTGGGCTCGAATCGGAAATCAATAGGGGTAAGAAATTGGACAATTCAAGTTCAAACAGAGTTTTTCTGAATTGGAGTGGTTGGTGTATTCCGTAGTTCTAGCGATTGGATTTCACTAAAAACTCACCAAATAACTCCTCCCACCATATTATGGAGATGCCCAAGTTTTGGGCTCGAATCGGAAATCAATAGGGGTAAGAAATTGGACAATTCAAATTCAAACGCAGTTCGTTCCAAATTGGAGTGGTTGGTGTATTCCGTGAGTTCTAGCGATTGGATTTCACTCAAAACTCACCAAACTACTCCTCCCACCATATTATGATGATGCCCAAGCTTTGGGCTGAATCGGAAATCAACAGGGGTAAGAAATTGGACAATTCAGGTTCAAAGACAGTTCGTTCCTTATAGGAGTGGTTGGTGTATTCCGTAGTTCTAGCGATTGGATTTCACTCAAAACTCACCAAATGACTCCTCCACCCACATTATGATGATGCCCAATTTTGGGCTCGAATCGGAAATCCATAGGGGTAAGAAATTGGACAATTCAAGTTCAAACGCAGTTCGTTACAAATTGGAGAGGTTGGTGTATTCCGTACTTCTAGCGATTGGATTTCACTCAAAACTCACCAAATGACTCCTCCCACCATATTATGATGATGCCCAAGTTTTGGGCTCGAATCGGAAATCAATAGGGGTAAGAAATTGGACAATTCAAGTTCAAACGCAGTTCGTTCCGAATTGGAGTGGTTGGTGTATTCCGTAGTTCTAGCGATTGGATTTCACTCAAAACTCACCAAACGACTCCTCCCACCATATTATAATGATGCCTAAGTTTTGGGCTCGAATCGGAAATCAATAGGGGTAAGAAATTGGACAATTCAAGTTCAAACGCAGTTCGTTCCGAATTGGAGTGGTTGGTGTATTCCGTAGTTCTAGCTATTGGATTTCACTCAAAACTCACCAAATGACTCCTCCCACCATATTATGATGATGCCCAAGTTTTGGGCTCGAAATCGGAAATCAATAGGGGTAAGAAATTGGACAATTCAAGTTCAAACAGTTTCGTTCCGAATTGGTGTGGTTGGTGTATTCCGTAGTTCTTATGATTGGATTTCACTCAAAACTCACCAAATGACTCCTCCCACCATATTATGGTGATGCCCAAGTTTTGGGCTGAAATCGGAAATTAATAGGGGTAAGAAATTGGACAATTCAAATTCAAACGCAGTTCGTTCCAAATTGGAGTGGTTGGTGTATTCCGTAGTTCTAGCTATTGGATTTCACTGAAAACTCACCAAATGACTCCTTTCACCATATTATGATGATGGCCAAGTTTTGGGCTCGAACGGAAATCCATAGGGGTAAGAAATTGGACAATTTAGGTTTAAAGGCAGTTCGTTCCTTACAGGAGTGGTTGGTCTATTCCGTAGTTCTAGCGATTGGATTTCGCTCAAAACTCACCAAATGACTCCTCCCACCATATTATGATGATGCCCAAGTTTTGGGCTCGAATCGGAAATCAATAGGGGTAAGAAATTGTACAATTCAAGGTCAAACGTCGTTTCGTTCCGAATTGGAATGGTTCGTGTATTCCGTAGTTCTAGCAATTGGATTTCACCCAAAACTCACCAAATGACTCCTCCCACTGTATTACGATGATGCCCAAGTTTTGGGCTCGAACGGAAATCCATAGGGGTAAGAAATTGGACAATTCAGGTTCAAAGGCAGTTCGTTCCTTAGGAGTGGTTGGTCTATTCCGTAGTTCTAGCGATTGGATTTCGCTCAAAACTCAACAAATGACTCCTCCCACCATATTATGATGATGCCCAAGTTTTGGGCTCGAATCGGAAATCAATAGGGGTAAGAAATTGGACAATTCAAGTTCAAACGCAGTTCTTTTTGAATTGGAGTGGTTGGTGTATTCCGTAGTTCTAGCGATTGGATTTCACTCAAAACTCACCAAATAACTCCTCCCACCATATTATGGAGATGCCCAAGTTTTGGGCTCGAATCGGAAATCAATAGGGGTAAGAAATTGGACAATTCAAATTCAAACGAAGTTCGTTCCAAATTGGAGTGGTTGGTGTATTCCGTAGTTCTTGTGATTGGATTTCACTCAAAACTCACCAAATGACTCCTCCCACCATATTATGATGATGGCCAAGTTTTGGGCTCGAAACGGAAATCCATAGGGGTAAGAAATTGGACAATTTAGGTTCTAAGGCAGTTCGTTCCTTACAGGAGTGGTTGGTCTATTCCGTAGTTCTAGCGATTGGATTTTTCTCAAAACTCACCAAATGACTCCTCCCACCATATTATGATGATGCCCAAGTTTTGGCCTCGAATCGGAAATCAATAGGGGTAAGAAATTGTACAATTCAAGCTCAAACGCCGTTCGTTCCGAATTGGAGTGGTTCGTGTATTCCGTAGTTCTAGCAATTGGATTTCACCCAAAACTCACCAAATGACTCCTCCCACTGTATTATGATGATGCCCAAGGTTTGGGCTCGAACGGAAATCCATAGGGGTAAGAAATTGGACAATGCAAGTTCAATCGAAGTTTCGTTCTAAATTGGAGTGGTTGGTGTATTCCGTAGTTCTAGCGATTGGATTTCACTCAAAACTCACCAAATGACTCCTCCCACCATATTATGGAGATGCCCAAGTTTTGGGCTCGAAATGGAAATCAATAGGGGTAAGAAATTGGACAATTCAAATTCAAACGCAGTTCATTCCAAATTGGAGTGGTTGGTGTATTCCGTAGTTCTAGCTATTGGATTTCACTCAAAACTCACCAAATGACTCCTCCCACCATATTATGGAGATGCCCAAGTTTTGGGCTCAATCGGAAATCCATAGGGGTAAGAAATTGGACAATTTAGGTTCAAAGGCAGTTCGTTCCTTACAGGAGTGGTTGGTCTATTCCGTAGTTCTAGCGATTGGATTTCGCTCAAAACTCACCAAATGACTCCTCCCACCATATTATGATGATGCCCAAGTTTTCGGCTCGATCGGAAATCAATAGGGGTAAGAAATCGTACAATTCAAGGTCAAACGCCGTTCATTCCGAATTGGAGTGGTTCGTGTATTCCGTAGTTCTAGCAATTGGATTTCACCCAAAACTCACCAAATGACTCCTCCCACTGTATTACGATGATGCCCAAGTTTTGGGCTCGAACGGAAATCCATAGGGGTAAGAAATTGGACAATTCAGGTTCAAAGGCAGTTCGTTCCTTAGAGGAGTGGTTGGTCTATTCCGTAGTTCTAGCGATTGGATTTCGCTCAAAACTCAACAAATGACTCCTCCCACCATATTATGATGATGCCCAAGTTTTGGGCTCGAATCGGAAATCAATAGGGGTAAGAAATTGGACAATTCAAGTTCAAACGAAGTTTTTCTGAATTGGAGTGGTTGGTGTATTCCGTAGTTCTAGCGATTGGATTTCGCTCAAAACTCACCAAATGACTCCTCCCACCATATTATGATGATGCCCAAGTTTTGGGCTAGTTTGGAAACCAATAGGGGTAAGAAATTGGACAATTCAAGTTCAAACGAGTTGGTTACAAATTGGAGTGGTTGGTGTATTCCGTACTTCTAGCGATTGGATTTCACTCAAAACTCACCAAATGACTCCTCCCACCATATTATGATGATGCCCAAGTTTTGGGCTCGAATCGGAAATCAATAGGGGTAAGAAATTGGACAATTCAAGTTCAAACGCAGTTTCGTTCTGAATTGGAGTGGTTGGTGTATTCCGTAGTTCTAGCGATTGGATTTCACTCAAAACTCACCAAATGACTCCTCCCACCATATTATTGAGATGCCCAAGTTTTGGGCTCTATCGGAAATCAATAGGGGTAAGAAATTGGACAATTCAAGTTCAAACGCAGTTCGTTACAAATTGTAGTGGTGGGTGTATTCCGTACTTCTAGCGATTGGATTTCACTCAAAACTCACCAAATGACTCCTCCCACCATATTATGATGATGCCCAAGTTTTGGGCTCGAATCGGAAATCAATAGGGGTAAGAAATTGGACAATTCAAGTTCAAACGCAGTTCGTTCCGAATTGGAGTGGTTGGTGTATTCCGTAGTTCTTGTGATTGGATTTCACTCAAAACTCACCAAATGACTCCTCCCACCATATTATGATGATGCCCAAGTTTTGGGCTCGAATCGGAAATTAATAGGGGTAAGAAATTGGACAATTCAAATTCAAACGAGTTCGTTCCAAATTGGAGTGGTTGGTGTATTTCGTACTTCTAGCTATTGGATTTCACTCAAAACTCACCAAACGACTCCTCCCACCATATTATGATGATGCCCAAGTTTTGGGCTCGAACGGAAATCCATAGGGGTAAGAAATTGGACAATTCAGGTTCAAAGGCAGTTCGTTCCTTATAGGAGTGGTTGGTCTATTCCGTAGTTCTAGCGATTGGATTTCGCTCAAAACTCACCAAATGACTCCTCCCACCATATTATGATGATGCCCAAGTTTTGGGCTCGAATCGGAAATCAATAGGGGTAAGAAATTGGACAATTCAAGTTCAAACGCAGTTCGTTCCGAATTGGAGTGGTTCGTGTATTCCGTAGTTCTAGCAATTGGATTTCACCCAAAAGTCACCAAATGACTCTTCCCACTGTATTATGATGATGCCCAAGTTTTGGGCTAGTTTGGAAATCAATAGGGGTAAGAAATTGGACAATTCAAGTTCAAACGAGTTCGTTACAAATTGGAGTGGTTATTGTATTCCGTACTTCTAGCGATTGGATTTCACTCAAAACTCACCAAATGACTCCTCCCACCATATTATGATGATGCCCAAGTTTTGGGCTCGAATCGGAAATCAATAGGGGTAAGAAATTGGACAATTCAAGTTCAAACGCAGTTTCGTTCTAAATTGGAGTGGTTGGTGTTTTCCGTAGTTCTAGCGATTGGATTTCACTCAAAACTCACCAAATGACTCCTCCCACCATATTATTGAGATGCCCAAGTTTTGGGCTCGAATCGGAAATCAATAGGGGTAAGAAATTGGACAATTCAAGTTCAAACGAGTTTGTTACAAATTGGAGTGGTTGGTGTATTCCGTACTTCTAGCGATTAGATTTCACTCAAAACTCACCAAACGACTCCTCCCACCATATTATGATGATGCACAAGTTTTGGGCTCGAATCGGAAATCAATAGTTGTAAGAAATTGGACAATTCAATTTCAAACGCAGTTGTTACAAATTGGAGTGGTTGGTTTATTCCGTACTTCTAGCGATTGGGTTTCACTCAAAACTCACCAAATGACTCCTCCCACCATATTATGATGATGCCCAAGTTTTGGGCTTGATCGGAAATCAATAGGGGTAAGAAATTGGACAATTCAAGTTCAAACGCAGTTCATTCTGAATTGGAGTGGTTGGTGTATTCCGTAGTTCTAGCGATTGGATTTCGCTCAAAACTCACCAAATGACTCCTCCCACCATATTATGATGATGCCCAAGTTTTGGGCTCGATCGGAAATCAATAGGGGTAAGAAATTGGACAATTCAAGTTCAAACGAAGTTCGTTACAAATTGGAGTGGTTTGGTGTATTCCGTACTTCTAGCGATTGGATTTCACTCAAATCTCACCAAATGACTCCTCCCACCATATTATGATGATGCCCAAGTTTTGGGCTCGATCGGAAATCAATAGGGGTAAGAAATTGGACAATTCAAGTTCAAACGAGTTCGTTCCTTACAGGAGTGGTTGGTCTATTCCATAGTTCTAGCGATTGGATTTCGCTCAAAACTCACCAAATGACTTCTCCCACCATATTATGATGATGCCCAAGTTTTGGGCTAGTTTGGAAACCAATAGGGGTAAGAAATTGGACAATTCAAGTTCAAACGCAGTTCGTTACGAATTGGAGTGGTTGGTGTATTCCGTACTTCTAGCGATTGGATTTCACTCAAAACTCACCAAATGACTCCTCCCACCATATTATGATGATGCCCAAGTTTTGGGCTCGAATCGGAAATCAATAGGGGTAAGAAATTGGACAATTCAAGTTCAAACGCAGTTCGTTACAAATTGGAGTGGTTGGTGTATTCCGTACTTGATCGGTTCATAATTGTATATCATTTTGTACCCTTCTAGCTTATGATTTGGTTATGTTTTTGAGTTAAACTTGTGCTTTTAATTCTTTTTGTGTTTATCTTTCAGTTAATTGAGATTTAGGTAATAATGATGGCTTTGGATAGGAAATGATGCAATCCAAGCATGTGAAGGCCTGATTTGGATGAAGGGAAGAAGAGCTTAAAGACAAACTCATTTTTGCTACAGCCCCCTGCCAGTCCAGTTTCGTAGGTCATATTGCAAGCTTTGTTTCAGCAACCTACATAGCTCGAATGAGGCCACATTCTTCATGAAAGTTGTTCCAATGGGTGTTTACTATAACATATCCAAAATTCAGCCCCATTGGATAAATCTGGAGTCCGTTACCTAGCAAACACAGAACCATGCTCAGGATGGATCTTATCAGCGTGGAAAATGAGTTAGCAATTTGTTTCGGCCTTAACTTTTTCCTCCGACCTTGGATTGGCCCAAATAACATATGGCTGGAAAGAAGACATTCTGAACTTCAATTTCGAGTGCTTAAAGTCCTAATTTGATTAAGAGGAGCCCAAGTTGTAAGCCCTTGAAATTTCTGGTCATGCTGACCTCAGCATGTGCTGGTTGGATTATTGGTCATGGTGAGCTAGGCATGAGCTATCATTTCTGGTTGGAAGCTTGGTCATGGTGACATGAAGATGACCTAGGGCTGCTAGTGGGATTAATTGGTGAAGTGCATCAACCATTCAAGATTTTCTAATACAAGTGCATCACCAATTCAAGATTTTCTATTACAAGTGCATCAACCATTTCAGATTTTATAATTCAAGTGTTGTATGCATTAGTCATATTGAATTCAGATTTTTCACTTCCCCTAGGCCTATAAATAGGGAAGTTCTCTATGCTTGTAAACACACCCCAAGGGGGGGAGCTCTCAAACACTTCTGTAGAGCTCCCTTCCCTTCTCTCCCTCAACTTCTCTTAGTTTCATTTTCTAGTTTTCAATTGTTGTAATGAAATATTTGTGCAGAAATTCTCCTTAAGTTTTTCTTTGTTCCACTTTACTTTTCATTATGTAAATTCTTTTCTTTTGTTTCAAGTTTGATTAGTTTCCAAGTTTCAATTATGGTTCATGTTCATATTCATTATGCTTATAAGTTAATATGCTAGTTTGAATGATTGATCACCATTTAGGCTTGCATGTTAGCTATCTTGGTTTGAATTAAGAGTATACACCATGCTTTAATTCGAATTGAACTATGAATAGGAAGAGTATGTATGGACATTCGACAACATGGATTAGATACATGCTTGGTTGTTTAAATTGTTCTTCTATGCTTAATGGGTTCCTAATGCTTAGTTTTAGGTTAGACAACAAATGATCAAATTAGGGAATTAGGAACACAAGGTTAGGACCAAACACCATGGCCTAATCATACATTAGCTAGAATCAATCCATTAATCTAATTGAACTTGGGAACTTATCTACTTGAGTTAGTTATTTTCTTTCTTCCTTGTTTTATTTATTTCCTTTTGTTTTCATTTATGTTTTGTGTAGGAAAACTGAGTTGGATCCTTCAATCACCAATCCCTGTGAAATCGACCTCGCACTTACATACGCTAAACTACCAACGGCTCGTGCACTTGCGAGTATCACAAGTTGAGGATGCAACTGAATCCATTTTGGTGAAGCTGTATCTACACAACAAGTTTTTGGCGCCGTTGCCGGGATCGGTAACATTGTTTGATTCTATTTGGTTTTCCTACTTTTTATTTATTTTTTTGTATATAACTAGACAGTGTAATGTTTTAAAGTTAATGACGTTAATTGACAAGTTGTGTTTGTAGTCCAACGGACAAGGACAATTGCCTGACAAGCAAGAGAACTGGGTTTGAGTCCCAGCTTACACAATACACAAGAGGTTTAAGTAGCATGTTGGTTATTTCTAGTTTATGGTTTCCTTCACTTGCTCTTAATTAAATATCTTGTCCAAATTTACATAAACACCATATGACTCTTGGACTGATTAGTGAATGAATGGGTAGATATTGAAGACAAACACCATGTTTAAATTCTACTTGGTTCTTTATTGTTTTTCTTGTTCTTAATGGGTTCGGAATTTGTGTTTAGACTAAACACCATAGCTAAATGCTTTTTCTGAATACTTGATTAAAACCACACACCATATGGATAATCATATTTGAGAAAGAACGAACTCCATAAGCTAGTTTGATTTACTTTGTTGCTTGTTACTTTGAAACATGGAAGTGTTTATTTTTCCTTTTTTTTTTTTAGTTTTTTTTTAATTTATTTCCTAATCCTTTTAATTCCGTTTCAAGTTTTTGTGTGTGCTTGTTCTAGCAATGTAAATAACTCAATAAAAAGGGAGAAAGAAGGCAACTTCAAAGAAGGGAAGTGTGGAGCAGTGGGAGAAGTCGCGGCCTCCAAGTGCATCCATACTCGACCTAATCGCTTCAAGGGGGAGCATTTCAATCCTTTCTCTTCTTTAAATTCTGTTTATTTCTTGGTTTGTTTCTTCTAGTACAACAATTTATGTCATTTGTTTGAGTTTGTTTAGAGTACTTAGTTCATTTTCATTTATGGTTTGTTGTCTCATTTTATCTTAATTTGTTTTTGTTTCGTATCTTAAAAAATTCAAAATTCAAAATTCAAAAAATTCAAAAAGATTTTTCATATGAGCTAACTTATGGTAACTCCAGGAAGCACTTCCGTCAATACAGTGTCTAGGAGTTCTTTAGGCGACACCTTCGGTGTCTAAGAAGTTTGGGTTTTAAGCGGGACCATTGTGACCCCTCCAACCTTCCCGGATCCCCTGGCTGTGTTTTCTGAGGCACTTAACTGGTCATCCGTGAGTTGCTTGTATATTCGTGTGTTTTTAAACTAAGTTTTTTTTATTTTCTTTGTTTTATTTTCTGTTTAGTCTTTGTTTTTATTTTGTTTTTGTTTTGTTTTGTTAAGTTAGTTTTTGTATTTATTTTGTTTAGTCGTTGTTTTTATTTTGTTTTTGTGGTATGATTAGTTAGTTTATTTCTGAGTGTTAGAAACACATTTTTATTTTATTTCAAACACTGCATTAAAAAAAAAAAAAAAACATTCAAGTAAATTAAAAAAAAAAAAAAACAAACAAACAAACAAACTTCTTCTTCTTCTTCTTCATCTTCTTCATCTTCATGGCTTACCTCTATTGTCTCGTACTTGTAGGATCTCCAGCAGTTCTACATGGTCATCATTTTTCCTCTCCAGTGCTTCCACATGCTGAGTGGCACAGGAGAGCCGCTTCTGGAGGTCCGCCACCATAGCCTTCAAGGAAGCCACTTCCTCGCTCAGAGCGGCACACTCCCGTGTCCTCGCCAGGAGTCGCATGCCCAAATTGGTAGCCGAGACCACTTGGAGCACAGTTAAATCGTGGGACTCATCCACCGCCATCTTGTCAGACCTACGTGCCACATGCAGATGATCTGCTGGAGTTAGTTTACTGCCAATCAATGTTCCCAGGAGCACTGACCTGTTCGGCATTACCTCAGAAAGGTTCGGTATTGCCTCAGGAAAGTTTGAGGCAGTGCCGTGATGATATGAAGAGTTTGGGAAGACAGAGGTTGGAGGAGCCCTTATCTGGGCATTTGGTGGTGCAAGGGATAGCTCAAGGTTGAGATCATCAAGGTGAGTGCATGAGGATGCCATTTGTTTTGCTTATGAATTTTTTTGATGTTTTTCTTTGAGTTTGCAGGAAGAGATGCTGGGTATCATCCGTTTGCAGAAGCGTGGTTTAAATAGACATATGCTGATGAGAAAGAGCCAGCACCACTTCGGATTTCCCGGGGCATGTCTGACCTAATCGCTTCAAGGGGGAGCACCTTTACTTTCACTTTACTTTTCTTTTTTCCGTGTTTTTCTGGTGTTTAATATTTTTGCCCGTTACTTTCATTTTCTAGAGCTTTGTGTTTCTGCTTTTTCCCTTTCGGCTATCATCTTTATTTTATTTTAGTTAGGGAACTGTGCTTCCATTTCCGTTTGTCGTCTTCGTTTGATTTAAGTTTGGGAAGAGTGCTTCTTTTCCGTTTTCTTTTTCTTTATGCAAATTCACTCTTTTATTCCCAAAACAAAATAACAAAAACAAAAACAACCAAAAAAATAAAATAACTTAAAAACAACAATAATGCAGTAGAATTCATTTCTTCACAGTGCTCTGGTGTCTCGACCATTGGAGCTTTGAGTTTGGCCCTCTGGCTATCCTCTTCCTGGGCTTCTTGCACAGCCTCTTGGGGCTCACCACTTGAGCTCCCAAAGATCGCAATCTTAGCTTGAGCGTAACTACTCTCGCGATCTGGTTGCTTGCGTTTACCCGGTCGGTCTAGGTCCTCCAGCTGCTTTCGCATGTCGCGAGAGTACAACTCTACCATTTTTGATAGGTTTTTATTCTCGTCCCGCAGTACCTCTAGCTGTGTCGATTCACCTCCACTATCCTTGACCTCTCCCTTTTCAAGCTTTTTATAGCAGTCTGACACTCTTCAACCATACTTCGCTCCGCCGCCAACTGACCTTTCAGCACCTCTACCTCATGGGACTTCGCAGTAGGCGATGTCCCAAACTTGCGACACATGCTGTACTCTGCACGCTCAGTGCCATGGCATCACTCGCGACTCGATTGTCATCCCTTGTCCCGAACACACGTATATCTTTAGGAGTCACTAGATTTCTGCCCACTCCAATGGCAACATCGTTGTCCAGGAGTATTGAGTCAGCTCCTCCTCACAGGCCCCCTTGCGGAGGCAAAGTAGGGCATCCATACTGGTGCCGCTGCTTGGCCTCGTGTCTAGTCGGTGGAGCTAGGTTGAGATCCAACGAAAATGGGTAGGAAGAGGCCATTTGATTTCTCACTCGTTTTTCTTCTTTCCTTCTTTTCTCTTTTGTGTGTTTCTGAGTTTGTGTTTTTTTTACCCTTTCTTTTTACCTTTTATAGACTTAGTCTGCTAAAACCCTAGCTGTTGCGGTTCTAGTTCTGTGTGGCCCTTACGGCTTATCTCTGTATGTCGCCGCACCCGTTTCCCAACTCCCCTTAATTGAATTTTCAACTTTCACCACCTTCAAAGTGAAAAAGTCGTCCCGCTTCACCCAAGAGGCCAATAATTCTGGCTTGGGGGATGTGAAAGCGGCCTCTGTGCGCCGACACGTCCCTCACTCCTTTTGCCTGTCACTTCCTAGGAACCGAGGCAGCAGGGACCACACTCTTTCTTTCCATAAATCCCGCCTTTGCACTCCCACTTCACGTTTCATTAAATTAAAAAAAAAAAAATTAAAAAAAAAAAATAATAACAAACGTGTGGGCTTCAGATTTCTTTGCGGGTTTCGGGTTTTCACCGTTGTTAGGTTTCAAAGTGTGCTAACTTCTTTTGGGTTGGGTTTTCGATCGTTTGGGTTTTGATTTGCGTAAGACTGTTTGTTTAGGGCTTTTTGTTTCGAGTGTTTTACTATTTCATTTTTTTTTAATTTGTTTGTTTGTTTTGTAATTTTTATTTTGTAATTATTTTATTTTTGTATTTTAATTCTTGTGTGTTTTGTGATTTTATATTTACTTTAGTACGTTTCATTTCTTGTTATGACATTGCTTGTTCCTAATTTTTAAACATTGAGGACAATGCTCATTTCTAGATTTGGGGGTATTGGAGTTTACCAAGAAAATTTAATTTTCCAAAAAAAAAAAATTTAATTAATTTCTTGCTTGTTTTTCCTTTTCTATATTTTGAGTCTTGTTTTGTTTTGAGTCACTTTCCGAACACTTATGATGAGATTGTGATAAATGTTTGCATGACTTAAATGAAAATTGAATTATATTTATTTATTATTATTTTTTTCCTTGTAAATTTTTATTTGAAAAAAAAAAAAAATTATAAATAAATTTGGTATCGTTCTAGCATGATATGTTTGAAACCTTCTTTGCACTTGCCATTTGTTTCATAATTTTCCAATTAAAGGATTTGCATGACCCAAAGAATTGTATCAAGCATAAATTAGACTTACATAACCATATAATGTGAGCTTTTGAGCCTTGTGCTTCATTTCATGAGTGTTATACACATACTCCTATTTTCTTGTCATCAAAGTTGTTGTTTGATCTCATTATTCTTTGATTTGGTTGAACACTTAAAGGTTATTCATTCTTATGCAATTTGATTTCATGACATTTAAGAAATGATATTAAGGCCCTCTTTGGATCGTTTGTGCCTTTCAAGCTAACCTTATGCATGCCTAAGCATGATCTTCCATTGTTAACCATTTTGAGCTTACATGTAAACCTTTTCTTTCATTTTACCAATTATATTTCCTCACCTTAGTCCGAAAAACAAATATTTACCTTTCTAAGGAACTCATGAGCTCTAATTCGGATGTGTTTTTCATGCTAAGTTTGGGAAGGGATATTACTAAAAGAAAAAAAAAAAAAAAAAAAGAGAGAACTTCACTCAATTGGTGAAAGAAAAGAAAAAAAAATTGTGATTAAATGGTGGTTGATTGAATTTCATTTTCGGGCCTTCAAAAATAATTGTTGTTTGGAAAGGAGTGTAAATCATTGTAAATGAAGGTATAAGGAGTTTTGATCATGTGAAAGAAAAAAATCTAATCGTGATGATTCGAAGTCTTGTAAACAATTTATTTTATGCTCTTACATTTTGAGTTCCTTGGACTTTGTATTATCCATACCTTTCATTTCTCACTCACCTTACACCCTTGGCCCCATTACAACCTAAAATAAAGACCTAAATTGATCTTAAATGTCATGTGGTTGAATTGCATTCATTTTTCTACTTTTAAGTGTTTGGCATCCTTCTCGAGATCATATTAATGCAAGTTCTTCATCTTCTTATTTTGAGTTAAGTCCCTTATGGTTTAACTCTAATCTCATGTTTATAACTGAGTGTTGCATTGTAGCCCTTTTCTGAGTGATTCATTTGTGAGAGGACAACTTTGGTGAGATTTGAAGTTGCTTCTGTGCTTGGTATGATTTTTGAAATTGTGTGAAAACTAAGATTGGGGAATTTGTTGCATTTGGCTATCACACTACTACACTTTGAGCATATTGTGTTTTGAACTTTGCCACCTTGTAAATAATGTCAAAAATTGAGTTTTTTTTATTGTTAAGACTTTTGAGTCATGTGCATGAGTCATTTCTCTTCAGAAAATGTTCGGAATGATTGTTTTGAGTTTTTATTTATTTATTTTTATTTTTGTTTTGGTTTTGGTTTTGTAATTATTTTTTTATTCTGGTTTTTGTGTTTTTTTTATTTTGCTTAAGGACTAACAAATCTAATAAGTTTTCTAACAACCTTGTTTTGTAGAGTTAATAAAACGTTTGTGGGTATCGTTTCTGTTAAACCCTCAGGAGACACAACTCCTCCTACTAGGGATGCCTAGAGGTTTAAAGGCTTGTTGCATACGCTCAATGCAATCGAGTTACCTACGAAAGTGGTTTAGTTAACTTCTTATTTTGTTTTTAACTTTGTTTTGTGTTGTTTTGCTCGAGGACTAGCAAAATCTAGGTTTGGGGGTATTTGATCGGTTCATAATTGTATATCATTTTGTACCCTTCTAGCTTATGATTTGGTTATGTTTTTGAGTTAAACTTGTGCTTTTAATTCTTTTTGTGTTTATCTTTCAGTTAATTGAGATTTAGGTAATAATGATGGCTTTGGATAGGAAATGATGCAATCCAAGCATGTGAAGGCCTGATTTGGATGAAGGGAAGAAGAGCTTAAAGACAAACTCATTTTTGCTACAGCCCCCTGCCAGTCCAGTTTCGTAGGTCATATTGCAAGCTTTGTTTCAGCAACCTACATAGCTCGAATGAGGCCACATTCTTCATGAAATTTGTTCCAATGGGTGTTTACTATAACATATCCAAAATTCAGCCCCATTGGATAAATCTGGAGTCCGTTACCTAGCAAACACAGAACCATGCTCAGGATGGATCTTATCAGCGCGGAAAATGAGTTAGCAATTTGTTTCGGCCTTAACTTTTTCCTCCGACCTTGGATTGGCCCAAATAACATATGGCTGGAAAGAAGACATTCTGAACTTCAATTTCGAGTGCTTAAAGTCCTAATTTGATTAAGAGGAGCCCAAGTTGTAAGCCCTTGAAGTTTCTGGTCATGCTGACCTCAGCATGTGCTGGTTGGATTATTGGTCATGGTGAGCTAGGCATGAGCTATCATTTCTGGTTGGAAGCTTGGTCATGGTGACATGAAGATGACCTAGGGCTGCTAGTGGGATTAATTGGTGAAGTGCATCAACCATTCAAGATTTTCTAATACAAGTGCATCACCAATTCAAGATTTTCTATTACAAGTGCATCAACCATTTCAGATTTTATAATTCAAGTGTTGTATGCATTAGTCATATTGAATTCAGATTTTTCACTTCCCCTAGGCCTATAAATAGGGAAGTTCTCTATGCTTGTAAACACACCCCAAGGGGGGAGCTCTCAAACACTTCTCTAGAGCTCCCTTCCCTTCTCTCCCTCAAATTCTCTTAGTTTCATTTTCTAGTTTTCAATTGTTGTAATGAAATATTTGTGCAGAAATTCTCCTTAAGTTTTTCTTTGTTCCACTTTACTTTTCATTATGTAAATTCTTTTCTTTTGTTTCAAGTTTGATTAGTTTCCAAGTTTCAATTATGGTTCATGTTCATATTCATTATTCTTATAAGTTAATATGCTAGTTTGAATGATTGATCACCATTTAGGCTTGCATGTTAGCTATCTTGGTTTGAATTAAGAGTATACACCATGCTTTAATTCGAATTGAACTATGAATAGGAAGAGTATGTATGGACATTCGACAACATGGATTAGATACATGCTTGGTTGTTTAAATTGTTCTTCTATGCTTAATGGGTTCCTAATGCTTAGTTTTAGGTTAGACAACAAATGATCAAATTAGGGAATTAGGAACACAAGGTTAGGACCAAACACCATGGCCTAATCATACATTAGCTAGAATCAATCCATTAATCTAATTGAACTTGGGAACTTATCTACTTGAGTTAGTTATTTTCTTTCTTCCTTGTTTTATTTATTTCCTTTTGTTTTCATTTATGTTTTGTGTAGGAAAACTGAGTTGGATCCTTCAATCACCAATCCCTGTGAAATCGACCTCGCACTTACATACGCTAAACTACCAACGGCTCGTGCACTTGCGAGTATCACAAGTTGAGGATGCAACTGAATCCATTTTGGTGAAGCTGTATCTACACAACAGTACTTCTAGCAATTGGATTTCACTCAAAACTCACCAAATGACTCCTCCCACCATATTATGATGATGCCCAAGTTTTGGGCTCGAAATCGGAAATCAATAGAGGTAAGAAATTGGACAATTCAAGTTCAAACGCAGTTAGTTCCGAATTGGAGTGATTGGTGTATTCCGTAGTTCTAGCGATTGGATTTCACTCAAAACTCACCAAACGACTCCTCCCACCATATTATGATGATGCCCAAGTTTTGGGCTCGAATCGGAAATCAATAGGGGTAAGAAATTGGACAATTCAAGTTCAAACGCAGTTTCGTTCCGAATTGGAGTGGTTGGTGTATTCCGTAGTTCTTGTGATTGGATTTCACTCAAAACTCACCAAATGACTCCTCCCACCATATTATGATGATGCCCAAGTTTTGGGCTCTTATCGGAAATTAATAGGGGTAAGAAATTGGATAATTTAGGTTCAAAGGCAGTTCGTTCCTTACAGGAGTGGTTGGTCTATTCCGTAGTTCTAGCGATTGGATTTCACCCAAAACTCACCAAATGACTCCTCCCACTGTATTATGATGATGCCCAAGTTTTGGGCTTGAACGGAAATCCATAGGGGTAAGAAATTGGACAATTCAAGTTTAAACGAGTTTGTTACAAATTGGAGTGGTTGGTGTATTCCGTAGTTCTAGCTATTTGATTTCACTCAAAACTCACCAAATGACTCCTCCCACCATATTTTGATGATGGCCAAGTTTTGGGCTCGAAGGGAAATCCATAGGGGTAAGAAATTGGACAATTCAGGTTCAAAGGCAGTTCGTTCCTTACAGGAGTGGTTGGTCTATTCCGTAGTTCTAGCGATTGGATTTCGCTCAAAACTCACCAAATGACTCCTCCCACCATATTACGATGATGCCCAAGTTTTGGGCTAGTTTGGAAACCAATAGGGGTAAGAAATTGGACAATTCAAGTTCAAACGCAGTTCGTTACAAATTGGAGTGGTTGGTGTATTCCGTACTTCTAGCGATTGGATTTCGCTCAAAACTCACCAAATGACTCCTCCCACCATATTATGATGATGACCAAGTTTTGGGCTCGAAGGGAAATCCATAGGGGTAAGAAATTGGACAATTCAGGTTCAAAGGCAGTTCGTTCCTTACAGGAGTGGTTGGTCTATTCCGTAGTTCTAGCAATTGGATTTCGCTCAAAACTCACCAAATGACTCCTCCCACCATATTACGATGATGCCCAAGTTTTGGGCTAGTTTGGAAATCAATAGGGGTAAGAAATTGGACAATTCAGATTCAAACGCAGTTCGTTCCAAATTGGAGTGGTTGGTGTATTCCGTAGTTCTAGCTATTGGATTTCACTCAAAACTCACCAAATGACTCCTCCCACCATATTATGATGATGACCAAGTTTTGGGCTCGAAGGGAAATCCATAGGGGTAAGAAATTGGACAATTCAGGTTCAAAGGCAGTTCGTTCCTTACAGGAGTGGTTGTTGTATTCCGTACTTCTAGCGATTGGATTTCGCTCAAAACTCACCAAATGACTCCTCCCACCATATTATGATGATGCCCAAGTTTTGGGCTCGAATCGGAAATCAATAGGGGTAAGAAATTGGACAATTCAAGTTCAAACGCAGTTCGTTCCGAATTGGAGTGGTTGGTGTATTCCGTAGTTCTAGTGATTGGATTTCGCTCAAAACTCACCAAATGACTCCTCCCACCATATTACGATGATGCCCAAGTTTTGGGCTAGTTTGGAAACCAATAGGGGTAAGAAATTGGACAATTCAAGTTCAAACGCAGTTCGTTACAAATTGGAGTGGTTGGTGTATTCCGTACTTCTAGCGATTGGATTTCACTCAAAACTCACCAAATGACTCCTCCCACCATATTATAATGATGTCCAAGTTTTGGGCTAGTTTGGAAACCAATAGGGGTAAGAAATTGGACAATTCAAGTTCAAACGCAGTTTCGTTTTACAAATTGGAGTGGTTGGTGTATTCCGTACTTATAGCGATTGGATTTCACTCAAAACTCACAAAATGACTCCTCCCACCATATTATGATGATGCCCAAGTTTTGGGCTCTGAATCGGAAATCAATAGGGGTAAGAAATTGGACAATTCAAGTTCAAACGCAGTTTCGTTCTGAATTGGAGTGGTTGGTGTATTCCGTAGTTCTAGCTATTGGATTTCACTCAAAACTCACCAAATGACTCCTCCCACGATATTATGATGATGCCCAAGTTTTGGGCTCGAATCGGAAATCAAGAGGGGTAAGAAATTGGACAATTCAAGTTCAAACGCAGTTCGTTCCGAATTGGAGTGGTTGGTGTATTCCGTAGTTCTAGCGATTGGATTTCACTCAAAACTCACCAAACGACTCCTCCCACCATATTATGATGATGCCCAAGTTTTGGGCTCGAATCGGAAATCAATAGGGGTAAGAAATTGTACAATTCAAGTTCAGAACGCCGTTCGTTTTGAATTGGAGTGGTTCGTGTATTCCGTAGTTCTAGTAATTGGATTTGACCCAAAACTCACCAAATGACTCCTCCCACTGTATTATGATGATGCCCAAGTTTTGGGCTCGAATCGGAAATCAATAGGGGTAAGAAATTGGACAATTCAGATTCAAACGCAAGTTCGTTCCAAATTGGAGTGGTTGGTGTATTCCGTAGTTCTAGCTATTGGATTTCACTCAAAACTCACCAAATGACTCCTCCCACCATATTATGATGATGACCAAGTTTTGGGCTCGAAGGGAAATCCATAGGGGTAAGAAATTGGACTATTCAGGTTCAAAGGCAGTTCGTTCCTTAGAGGAGTGGTTGGTGTATTCCGTACTTCTAGCGATTGGATTTCGCTCAAAACTCACCAAATGACTCCTCCCACCATATTATGATGATGCCCAAGTTTTGGGCTCGAATCGGAAATCAATAGGGGTAAGAAATTGGACAATTCAAGTTCAAACGCAGTTCGTTCGTTCCGAATTGGAGTGGTTGGTGAATTCCGTAGTTCTAGTGATTGGATTTCGCTCAAAACTCACCAAATGACTCCTCCCACCATATTACGATGATGCCCAAGTTTTGGGCTAGTTTGGAAACCAATAGGGGTAAGAAATTGGACAATTCAAGTTCAAACGCAGTTCGTTACAAATTGGAGTGGTTGGTGTATTCCGTACTTCTAGCGATTGGATTTCACTCAAAACTCACCAAATGACTCCTCCCACCATATTATGATGATGTCCAAGTTTTGGGCTAGTTTGGAAACCAATAGGGGTAAGAAATTGGACAATTGAAGTTCAAACGCAGTTCGTTACAAATTGGAGTGGTTGGTGTATTCCGTACTTATAGCGATTGCATTTCACTCAAAACTCACCAAATGACTCCTCCCACCATATTATGATGATGCCCAAGTTTTGGGCTCGAATCGGAAATCAATAGGGGTAAGAAATTGGACAATTCAAGTTCAAACGCAGTTTCGTTCTGAATTGGAGTGGTTGGTGTATTCCGTAGTTCTAGCTATTGGATTTCACTCAAAACTCACCAAATGACTCCTCCCACGATATTATGATGATGCCCAAGTTTTGGGCTCTATCGGAAATCAAGAGGGGTAAGAAATTGGACAATTCAAGTTCAAACGAGTTTCGTTCCGAATTGGAGTGGTTGGTGTATTCCGTAGTTCTAGCGATTGGATTTCACTCAAAACTCACCAAACGACTCCTCCCACCATATTATGATGATGCCCAAGTTTTGGGCTCGAATCGGAAATCAATAGGGGTAAGAAATTGTACAATTCAAGTTCAGAACGCGTTCGTTTCGAATTGGAGTGGTTCGTGTATTCCGTAGTTCTAGAAATTGGATTTGACCCAAAACTCACCAAATGACTCCTCCCACTGTATTATGATGATGCCCAAGTTTTGGGCTCGAATCGGAAATCAATAGGGGTAAGAAATTGGACAATTCAAATTCAAACGAAGTTTCGTTCCAAATTGGAGTGGTTGGTGTATTCCGTAGTTCTAGCTATTGGATTTCACTCAAAACTCACCAAATGACTCCTCCCACCATATTATGATGATGCCCAAGTTTTGGGCTAGTTTGGAAACCAATAGGGGTAAGAAATTGGACAATTCAAGTTCAAACGCAGTTTGTTACAAATTGGAGTGGTTGGTGTATTCCGTAGTTCTAGCGATTGGATGTCACTCAAAACTCACCAAATGACTCCTCCCACCATATTATGATGATGCCCAAGATTTGGGCTCAATCGGAAATCAATAGGGGTAAGAAATTGGACAATTCAAGTTCAAACGCAGTTCGTTCCGAATTGGAGTGGTTGGTGTATTCCGTAGTTCTAGTGATTGGATGTCACTCAAAAGTCACCAAATGACTCCTCCCACCATATCATGGTGATGCCCAAGTTTTGGGCTCGAATCGGAAATCAATAGGGGTAAGAAATTGGACAATTCAAATTCAAACGCAGTTCGTTCCAAATTGGAGTGGTTGGTGTATTCCGTAGTTCTAGCTATTGGATTTCACTCAAAACTCACCAAATGACTCCTCCCACCATATTATGATGATGCCCAAGTTTTGGGCTAGTTTGGAAACCAATAGGGGTAAGAAATTGGACAATTCAAGTTCAAACGCAGTTCGTTACAAATTGGAGTGGTTGGTGTATTCCGTACTTCTAGCGATTGGATTTCACTCAAAACTCACCAAATGACTCCTCCCACCATATTATGATGATGCCCAAGGTTTGGGCTCGATCGGAAATCAATAGGGGTAAGAAATTGGACAATTCAAGTTCAAACGAGTTTCGTTCTGAATTGGAGTGGTTGGTGTATTCCGTAGTTCTAGCTATTGGATTTCACTCAAAACTCACCAAATGACTCCTCCCACGATATTATGATGATGCCCAAGTTTTGGGCTCTATCGGAAATCAAGAGGGGTAAGAAATTGGACAATTCAAGTTCAAACGAAGTTCGTTCCGAATTGGAGTGGTTGGTGTAATCCGTAGTTCTAGCGATTGGATTTCACTCAAAACTCACCAAACGACTCCTCCCACCATATTATGATGATGCCCAAGTTTTGGGCTCGAATCGGAAATCAATAGGGGTAAGAAATTGTACAATTCAAGTTCAGAACGCGTTCGTTTCGAATTGGAGTGGTTCGTGTATTCCGTAGTTCTAGTAATTGGATTTGACCCAAAACTCACCAAATGACTCCTCCCACTGTATTATGATGATGCCCAAGTTTTGGGCTCGAATCGGAAATCAATAGGGGTAAGAAATTGGACAATTCAGATTCAAACGAGTTTCGTTCCAAATTGGAGTGGTTGGTGTATTCCGTAGTTCTAGCTATTGGATTTCACTCAAAACTCACCAAATGACTCCTCCCACCATATTATGATGATGACCAAGTTTTGGGCTCGAAGGGAAATCCATAGGGGTAAGAAATTGGACAATTCAGGTTCAAAGGCAGTTCGTTCCTTACAGGAGTGGTTGGTGTATTCCGTACTTCTAGCGATTGGATTTCGCTCAAAACTCACCAAATGACTCCTCCCACCATATTATGATGATGCCCAAGTTTTGGGCTCGTTTGGAAATTAATAGGGGTAAGAAATTGGACAATTCAAGGTCAAACGCAGTTCGTTACAAATTGGAGTGGTTGGTGTATTCCGTAGTTCTAGCGATTGGATGTCACTCAAAACTCATCAAATGACTCCTCCCACCATATTATGATGATGCCCAAGATTTGGGCTCAAATCGGAAATCAATAGGGGTAAGAAATTGGACAATTCAAGTTCAAACGCAGTTCGTTCCGAATTGGAGTGGTTGGTGTATTCCGTAGTTCTAGTGATTGGATGTCACTCAAAAGTCACCAAATGACTCCTCCCACCATATCATGGTGATGCCCAAGTTTTGGGCTCGAAATCGGAAATCAATAGGGGTAAGAAATTGGACAATTCAAATTCAAACGCAGTTCGTTCCAAATTGGAGTGGTTGGTGTATTCCGTAGTTCTAGCTATTGGATTTCACTCAAAACTCACAAAATGACTCCTCCCACCATATTATGATGATGCCCAAGTTTTGGGCACGATCGGAAATCAATAGGGGTAAGAAATTAGACAATTCAAATTCAAACGAGTTTCGTTCCAAATTGGAGTGGTTGGTGTATTCCGTAGTTCTAGCTATTGGATTTCACTCAAAACTCACCAAATGACTCCTCCCACCATATTATGATGATGGCCAAGTTTTGGGCTCGAACGGAAATCCATAGGGGTAAGAAATTGGACAATTCAGGTTCAAAGGCAGTTCGTCCCTTACAGGAGTGGTTGGTCTATTCCGTAGTTCTAGCGAATGGATTTCGCTCAAAACTCACCAAATGACTCCTCCCACCATATTATGATGATGCCCAAGTTTTGGGCTCGAATCAGAAATCAATAGGGGTAAGAAATTGTACAATTCAAGTTCAAACGCCGTTCGTTCCGAATTGGAGTGGTTGGTGTATTCCGTAGTTCTAGCGATTGGATTTCACCCAAAACTCACCAAATGACTCCTCCCACCGTATTATGATGATGCCCAAGTTTTGGGCTCGATCGGAAATCGATAGTAGTAAGAAATTGGACAATTCAGGGTCAAAGGCAGTTCGTTCCTTACAGGAGTGGTTGGTCTATGCCGTAGTTCTAGCGATTGGATTTCACTCAAAACTCACCAAATGACTCCTCCCACCATATTATGATGATGCCCAAGTCTTGGGCTCGAATCGGAAATCAATAGGGGTAAGAAATTGGACAATTCAAGTTCAAACGCAGTTCGTTCCGAATTGGAGTGGTTGGTGTATTCCGTAGTTCTAGCGATTGGATTTCACTCAAAACTCACCAAATGACTCCTCCCACCATATTATGATGATGCCCAAGTTTTGGGCACGATCGGAAATCAATAGGGGTAAGAAATTAGACAATTCAAATTCAAACGCAGTTCGTTCCAAATTGGAGTGGTTGGTGTATTCCGTAGTTCTAGCTATTGGATTTCACTCAAAACTCACCAAATGACTCCTCCCACCATATTATGATGATGCCCAAGTTTTGGGCACGATCGGAAATCAATAGGGGTAAGAAATTAGACAATTCAAATTCAAACGAGTTCGTTCCAAATTGGAGTGGTTGGTGTATTCCGTAGTTCTAGCGATTGGATTTCACTCAAAACTCACCAAATGACTCCTCCCACCATATTATGATGATGCCCAAGTTTTGGGCTAGTTTGGAAACCAATAGGGGTAAGAAATTGGACAATTCAAGTTCAAACGAGTTCGTTCCGAATTGGAGTGGTTGGTGTATTCCGTACTTCTAGCGATTGGATTTCACTCAAAACTCACCAAATGACTCCTCCCACGATATTATGATGATGCCCAATTTTGGGCTCGAATCGGAAATCCATAGGGGTAAGAAATGGGACAATTCAAGTTCAAATGCAGTTCGTTCCGAATTGGAGTGGTTGGTGTATTCCGTAGTTCTAGCGATTGGATTTCACCGAAAACTCACCAAACGACTCCTCCCACCGTATTATGATGATGCCCAAGTTTTGGGATCGTTTGGAAATCAATAGGGGTAAGAAATTGGACAATTCAAGTTCAAACACAGTTCGTTACAAATTGGAGTGGTTGGTGTATTCCGTACTTCTAGCGATTGGATTTCACTCAAAACTCACCAAATGACTCCTCCCACGATATTATGATGATGCCCAAGTTTTGGGCTCGAATCGGAAATCCATAAGGGTAAGAAATTGGACAATTCAAGTTCAAACGCAGTTTCGTTCCGAATTGGAGTGGTTGGTGTATTCCGTAGTTCTAGCGATTGGATTTCACTCAAAACTCACCAAATGACTCCTCCCACCATATTATGATGATGCCCAATTTTGGGCTAGATCGGAAATCCATAGGGCTAAGAAATTGGACAATTCAAGTTCAAACGCAGTTCGTTACGAATTGGAGTGGTTGGTGTATTCCGTAGTTCTAGCGATTGGATTTCACCCAAAACTCACCAAACGACTCCTCCCACCGTATTATGATGATGCCCAAGTTTTCGGATCGTTTGGAAATCAATAGGGGTAAGAAATTGGACAATTCAAGTTCAAACACAGTTCGTTACAAATTGGAGTGGTTGATGTATTCCGTACTTCTAGCGATTGGATTTCACTTAAAACGCACCAAATGACTCCTCCCACCATATTATGATGATGCCCAAGTTTTGGGCTCTATCGGAAATCAATAGGGGTAAGAAATTGTACAATTCAAGTTCAAACGCCGTTCGTTCCGAATTGGAGTGGTTGGTGTATTCCGTAGTTTTAGCGATTGGATTTCACCCAAAACTCACTGATCAATGCATAATTCTGTATAATTTTGTAGTACTCTACCCTATTGTTTGTTTATGTTTTTAGGTAAAACTTGTGCTTTTAATCCATTTTGTGTTTGTTGTTAAGCTCATAATTTCATACATATACGTACCCTATTTACTTACTTCTTTTGCTTAGTTTCTTAGAATTTTGAGTTATTTGCCTCTCTTTGTGTGTTTTGTAGGCCAATAGAGCAAGAGAGCATAATTCATGCAATTAAAGCATGTTAAGGCCAATGAAGCAATATGGTGCAAAAACGTGCAAGAACTGGAGACTGAGGTAGACGTTCATTTCAGCGTTATCTTCTTCACCCGAGCTTGGATTGGGCCAATACTTGTGTGGTTGGATCAGAGACATTCTGAACTTCACAATGGACATCTTAAAGTTGTCATTTGATTCAGCCAACCCCAATTCGTAAGTCCTTAGTTCGTTCCGAATTGGAGTGGTTGGTGTATTGCATAGTTCTAGCCATTTAATTTCACTTTAAACTCACCAAATGACTCCTCCCACCATATTATGATGATTCCCCAATTTTGGGCTGGATCGGAAATCAATAGGTTTAAGAAATTGGACCATTCATGTTCAAAGGCACTTCGTTCCGAATTGGACTGGTTGGTGTATTGCATAGTTCTAGCGTTTCGATTTCACTCAAAACTCACCAAAATACTCCTCCCACCATATTATGATGACGCCCAAGTTTTGGGCTCGATTGGAAATCAATACGTGTAAGAAATTAGAAAATTCAAGTTCAAAGGCAGTTCGTTCCAAATTGGAGTGGTTGGGCTATTGCATAGTTCCAGCGATTGGTTTTGACTCAAGACTCACCAAATGACTCCTCCCACCATATGATGATGCCCAAGTTTTGGGGCCGATTGGAAATCAGGAGGGTAAGAAATTGGACAATTCTAGTTCAAAGGCAGTTCGTTCCGAATCGGAGTGGTTGGTATATTGCATAGTTCTAGCGATTGAATTTCATTTTGAACTCACCAAATGACTCCTCCCACCATATTGTGATGATGCCCAGATTTTGGGCTCGAATCGGAAATCAATACGTTTAAGAAATTGCACAATTCAGGTTCAAAGGGAGTTGGTTCCTTATAGGAGTGGTTGGTGTATTACGTAGTTCTAGCGATTGGCTTTCACTCAAAACTCACCAAATGACTCCTCCCACCATATTATGATGATGCCCCAATTTTTGGGCTCGAATCGGAAATCAATAGGTTTAAGAAATTGGACCATTCATATTCAAAGGCACTTCGTTCCGAATTGGAGTGGTTGGTGTATTGCATAGTTCTTGCGATTGTCCTTCACTACAAACTCACCAAATGGTTCCTCCCACCATAAGATGATGCCCAAGTTTTGGGCTCGATTGGAAATCAGGAGGGTAAGAAATTGGACAATTCCAGTTCTAAGGCATTTCATTCCGAATTGGAGTGGTTGGGCTATTGCATAGTTCCAGCGATTGGTTTTGACTCAAGACTCACCAAATGACTCCTCCAACCATATGATGATGCCCAAGTTTTGGGCTCGATTGTAAATCAATAGGGGTAAGAAATTGGACAATTCAAGTTCTAAGGCAGTTCGTTCCGAATTGGAGTGGTTGGAGTATTGCATAGTTCTAGGGATTGGGTTTGACTCAAAACTCACCAAATGACTCCTCCCACCATATGATGATGCCCAAGTTCGTTCCTTGTAGGAGTGGTTGGTGTATTCCGTAGTTCTAGCGATTGGATTTCACTCAAAACTCACCAAACGACTCCTCCCACCATATGATGATGGCCAAGTTTTGGGGCCGATCGGAAATCAATAGGGGTAAGAAATTCGACAATTCAAGTTCAAAGGCTGTTCGTTCCGAATCGGAGTGGTTGGTGTATTGCATAGTTCTAGTGATTGAATTTCACTTTGAACTCACCAAATGACTCCTCCCACCATATTGTGATGATGCCCAGATTTTGGGCTCGATTGGAAATCAATAGGTTTAAGAAATTGGACAAGTCATGTTCAAAGGCAGTTCGTTCCTTATAGGAGTGGTTGGTGTATTACGTAGTTCTAGCAATTGGCTTTCCCTCAAGACTCACCAAATGACTCCTCCCACCATATTATGATGTTGTCCTAGTTTTGGGCTCGAATCGGAAATCAATAGGTGTAAGAAATTGGACAATTCAAGTTCAAAGGCACTTCGTTCCGAATTGGAGTGGTTGGTGTATTGCATAGTTCTAGCGATTGGATTTCACTCAAAACTAACCAAATGACTCCTTCCACAATATTCTGATGATGCCCAAGTTTTGGGCTTGATCCGAAATCAATAGGTGTAAGAAATTGGACAAATCAAGTTCAATGGGAGTTAGTTCCGAATTGGAGTGCTTGGTGTGTTGCATAGTTCTGGAGATTGGAATTTACTCAGCAAATGGCTCCTCCCACCATTTTATGATGATGCCAAAGTTTTGGGCACGATCAGAAATCAATAGGTGTAAGAAATTGGACAATTCAAGTCCAAAGGCAGTTCGTTCTGAATTGGAGTGGTTGGTATATTGCATAGTTCGAGGGATTGGATTTCACTCAAAACGTACCAAATGACTCCTCCCACCATAGTACGATGTTGCCCAAGTTTTGGGCTCGAATCGGAAATCAATAGGTGTAAGTAATTGGAGAACTCGTGTTGAACGACAGTTCGTTCCCAATTGGAGTGGCTGGTGTATTCACCACTACATTTTAGCGTTTGCGCGACGAATCCAAAATCGTCGCGCAAAGAAATAATCTATCGCAGAAACAATAGAGTGACAGATAAATCGTCGCGCAAAAATCAGTCGCGCAAATACCGTCACGCAAGCCTTTGCGCGACAAAACTATGAAATATCGTTGCGCATTACCCTTTGTTGTGCAACGGGTCATTTATTCGTCGCGCAAATATTAGTAATTAATTTTTTTTAAAATTTATGTGAAAAAAAGAATTTTGATTTATTTTATTTTTATAATTAAATCAAATTGCAATTGAAAAATGTAATGAAGAGAAAATAGTTTTTTAAAACATAAAATAAATGTATAATATACAAGAGAAATATTTTAAAATGTAATTAAGAAAGTAAAAAACTAATTAAACAATGTAGCTAAATCTACTTCCTCGTTTGGCAAATGCGGCTCGGAGGTCTGGACATTGGGGACAGGGAGAGGTTTGGTGGCCATGCGCAGAGGTGGACGAGGGAACAAAAGATGGTATGGGAATGCCGACTGGGCCATGGACTGTATAATCTGAGTCATCTGTGCCATCTGGGTTTCAAGCTGGGCCACCTTTGCTGTCAAAACACTATTTGACTGCGACAATGAACGGGATCTAGGTTCCCGCCGCCGGGCATTCCCCATCCCTCGACAGTATGTCCCTGGCCGCCTCCCTAGAGTCTGATCCAAGGTGTCCGTCAAGATCTGAAACCCCGCATCCTGTGGAGGAGCCACAGACTCGAGCGGCGTATCGGGAGGAAGCTGGAGGCGGACTCCTGAAGAACCGACTGGGCTCTTCTCAATCATGGTCGTCTGTTTAACATAACATAAAATATAAATAAAAACATTTATATAATAACTATGAAACTTGAACGCGTAAAATAATCATTAAAATTAAAGACTACTTACATGAAGGGATTATGCCAACTCATTCCCAGGTCGAACATAAACGTCGCGAAGACGTCAATCTCTGGGAATTTGGACCCCTCCTAAATTGAACAAGAGTATAAAAATGTTAGTACAAAAAAAAAATTAACATTAATGACATATTAAAAATTAAATAAAAACAACTTATTATTACCCGACGTCGCGCATCCATCCTATAGGAGAAGGGACTGGAACCTGAATGATGGAGAAGAGTCTTCTTCTCCCTATTGCCCTTATTTGCTTTAGCCATCTTCTGTTATACAAAAATTAAAACGTATTATTTGAAATTGAAATGAAATATTAAAAAATGAAATAAACATTAGTAAGAAACGTGTAATAATTTTGAACTTAATATAAAAAATACCACATAATCAGCCTCCTGAAAATGACCACAGAGCCATTGCCAACTATCCTCCCGCCCCTCAAGGTCCTTCGGCAACCCTCCTGAAGAGCAGCCTGCGGATCATCAAATGCCTGAAAGTGGTGGTGCAGGTGGCTCTTCCACTGCTTGTACCTATCAGCGAAAGAGTCTGTTGATGTACCCCAACAACTCATCGTTGACATTCTCTAAATTGTAGTTCATCTACAATAAAATAATTACATACATTAAATATTTAAAATATATAAAATTGGAAGGAAAAACAATTAAAATGTAAGATACATACCGACAGGTGTCCATGCATCTCGTTATGCACCGCATCAGGCATGGCCTTCCAAGACTTCCATTTCATCGGACAATAGGTCCGAACGACTGCACCAACATCGTGCGCCAATGAGCTATGTTGGTCTGCCGTTGGGGCAGCCCGATGACAATCGTCGTATCTGATGTTGATACGAGAGTTGTTCACCCGGGTGACCTTCGATGTAGCCAACTGGCGACACGGTCCCGGGTGTTCTTCTTGGCTGCAAAGAAATATGAAATTAATGTTAGTTAACAAATTTGACTAAAATATTGGTACGAAACATATGTAGTTGAAGGAAATCTTTACCTGGTCCGCTGAAGTGGCGTAGCTGGTGCTGGAAAGGCGATGACGCCGCCTGCGCTCATTGGTTGCGCCACTGATGATTCTGATGACGCCGGCGCATGAGGGGCACTTGGACCCACTGGCAAGTCGGGCAACTGTGGTGGGCCAGAGGGAGGTGACATCATAGTCTGGGGAGGCAAACTACGTGAAGGTTGCACCGGCTTATGACTTCTGCGATTAGGTTTGACATATTGCAATAAAAACAATCACCAAAGTTTTAAAAAAATAGTTACTGTAATACAACAATCTAATAACAAATATAACATTTATTTCATTTCATTTAAAATAGAGTCAACGTCTAATAACAAATATAACAAATAAAATATAACAAAAATATAAAACATTCTTCATTAATTATAAAACATAAAAATTATTCCAATTTAGGGTCATTATATAAACTAAGCTAACAAACATACAAATAAATCAAATTTACCAATATATAAACTAAGCATATTTTAACAATATTACAAATTTAATTAACGCATATATGTTGGCGTACGGTTTGCGATTTTGGAGTATCCGGACTCCAATCCACAATCCGTTAAATCCTATACGATCCTAGACATACAAGGTACATCATACATGAGTTTGAGTTTCATCCAATGGTCCGAACAAATCAAACCGTTAAATCGCACAATAGGCGAAATTCATTCAGGCTGAAACGGTATCCAAATTGGAAACCGAACACACCTACACGCTCATGACAACTAGTGGATCGCATTGGGACACAATGTGATTTTGCTACAGTTCCATAGCGCTGCCACACGCGGCAGCAGTGCATGTATGTGAAAAAGCGATAACGATCGCGGAAAAATCTCAAAATTAAGGGCCAATCTTCCTACCCTAGGTCCAGGACATCGAATAGAGGCAGTTTTCTTCTCGGACATAGGCCAAAAAATGGCCGGAAGTGGCCGGAATTTCATCCCGAAATCCGGCCAAAATCTTAGTTACAAAATTAGACAACGTAGGCTACAAATTTAACAAATCCTATCCAACCATCAGCTAGACAATAAAAAATAGGGGGAAAAGCATACCTCACTCGTTAGATTTGGAGGCCGGAGGAGGGAGAACGAAGCCGGAGATTTCGCCCAAAACCGAATAAATTTCCGCGGTTTCTCGAACCCAATCGTCGCGCGGCGGCTCGGAAAGGTCTGAGTTCGTTGGCGGTGATCGCCCGGTCGTTAATGTGGAGAGTTGAGTGTTGAGCCTATTCTTAACAACTAAAATGGGTTATTAAAAATAGCAACTTTTAATTCTCGCAAGTGCACGAACCGTTTATAGTATAGCTTATGTAAATACGAGGTCGATCCCACGGAGAATGGTAACTTGGTTCCAAGTTAAATTACTTAGAATGCTGGAAAACAGAAAATAACGAAACTGACTAACTAACTAAAGGCAAGGTCGAATTCAACAATGCCTCTTGCTAATTACTCAAGGTCTAGGACAGAATCCTAGCACCACACACGCACTCGAAATGGGGGGGTTTTGTTGTTGAAATAAAAACAAGAGAATGAAATGGAAGTGCTGGAAAGTAAACAATGGCAGCAATGAACAAATTGTGAGACAATGATTTAAAAGTGTTAGAGCCTTGGAATCCACCACTAGTTTTCCTATCCAAGTTATGAATGCATAGAAATTGACTCAAGCTTTATCAACAATAGATTATCGCATACAAGCCTATGGTATCTAGGTGCAGGATGCATGATTCTCCTAAGGCATGTAATTGTGCATGGTATCTACACAACACGTGATCTCTAATATGCAACCTAAGCATGGTATCTACTTAGAATAAAGCATACAAGAGTCATTAAGTTCCCTGAGAATATGATAATCACACAAGTCCTAGAACATGGTATCTGTCCTAGTCAACCTATGGTTATTAACCCCTTGAATGATTCTTAGGCCATTCATGTGTTGCTTGTGAAAGGAGAGAGTAGAATTGGTGAATCTAAACCCCTTCCCAACCTGTGCTAGATGCATAAAATCCTAGTTAGCTACTCCAAGAAAACATACATCAAGCACATAATAAACTGGAGATTAACAACTTGGCAATGAAAGCAAGGAAATCAATTAACCATGAAACCATCCATAACATTGAATATTCATAACTAGGGCTTCATCCTAAGCCCTAACTAAATGGATTAGTTAAGCATAACTATGAATACAGAAATTAAGAAATACATAGATAGAATAAAGAGAAGAGAAGAACTAGTTGGTGGCAGCAAGGTAGTTCCCAGGACAGCTCCAAGCTCTCCCTCCTAGCTCTCTTCTTCACTTGTGGTGAATCTGAATGTGTGTGTGAGTAATGGATGAAGTGAATTATTGAATTGAATGTTTCTGAATGTCTTGGAGTTCTCTATTTATAGAGTGGAAATTCGTCATCCCCTAGGCTGGTGAAGCACAACTCACTCAGCTGCTGCCCAACTGCCAAGTCTGCCCAATAAATGCTAGCTGACTGCCCAATACATGCCAGCTGCTCCAGCTGCCAAGTCTGCCCAATAAATGCTAGCTTGACTTTTGTTCATTTTTCTGAGTTCCCAAGCTAATTTGTCTCCCATGTGTGGCTGCTGTTAAGTGTAGCACATGGCTCCAGGTATGTGGCCACACTAAATGTGACAGCAGCCAACAATGACTTTCTGTGAACCTGGTTGAGTGTTTCACATGCAAAAGGCTCCAGATTTATCCAATTGGGCTGCAATTTGGATATGTTATAATAGACCCCAACTGGAACAACTTCTATGAAGGATGTCTCTTCATTACAGCTGTGTAGGTTGCTGAAATGAGGCCTGCAAGATGGCCCACGAAATTGGACTGATAAGGAGTGTGACCCAAATTGGGTCTGTCTTTAAGCTTATATTCCTCTTGTGCCAATCAGCCCAAAATATGCATGGATTGCATCAAATGTGATCTCTTGCTACCTTAACCTACAAAACACACAAACATAGGTAAGTGACTCAAGATAAAGAGAAACTAAACAAAATCACTAAGTAAAGAAGGCATGCAAATGTATGAAATTATGGACTTATCAAATACCCCCAAACTTAGATTTTGCTAGTCCTCGAGCAAAACAAAATAAAACTACAACTTAGAAAACAGAAAATAAGCAGCTAGCTTTCCAAACAATATCCTCAAAGAATCGCCAAAGTGTATGGTTCCAAAGAAACACAACAATCACAATCTAAGTTCCACACATGGTTCAAGAGTAAGCGAAGCTCACAATGACATCCTTAAGTGTAGTGTGTGAATGCCAAATCAGAACAACACCTGCAACTCAAATAAGTACATGCGCACACACTTAGAGCACAATCAAGAATTTCGAACCCCATAAGCATATTATCATATCAGCTCTCCACAGAACCATACAATACCAAGGATCAAAAGGACTTTACAAGGGTTGTAATGAGGCTTAGGGTAGTGGTTGGATGAAAGAGGAGACATGGAGATATAACAACATTTTGAGCACAACTAAAGCATAGGTAAAAGCATGAGAGATTACTGAACTTTGTAACAAGCAAGGAACACATACATGAGCAGATTTTCAACATAATTTCAACACATTCACAACGGTTTATTTGGCCTAATTTTGTGGCTCTTTACCCTAGATCGCCATGATCTTCTCCTTATAACACCCTAGGGCCGTGACTACATTGGTCACACTTCATTACCTCTTTTGATTAGCTACCAATACCCCCAAACTTATTTCTTTTCAACACTTGGGTTACAGCACTAATGATTCACTTTTGCTCCAAAAACCTTGCATTCTTTATAACTCTCTTTTGAAGATAGCTTTAATTGCTCATAGAATAAGTAAGGATAAGAAAACAGAGGTTCATCATGGTAGGAATGGTTTACAAAGAAATGCTTAACTTAGGCACAAATGGGTTGGCTAGGGATGAATACATGTAGAGGGATGGTTAGAAAGGCTCAAACGATTCAAACATGGCCTAAATCACTTCCTAAGCATTGTATGGCAACAGAATGTCTCAAGAGATATTCAAATAAGTTCTAGAGTACGAAACCAAGATTATAAGTAGAATTGCACAACGTCTCCAAGTAGCAAGAAATTGGACTAACTTGGCAAAGTGCTCAATAAGTGCAAGGATGGCATGCAAGACAAAGTTAACTCAGAACCACACAAAGGCCTTAAACAATGACTGTCAATTTCTGAAAAAACCATATTAGCATTAAATTCAAGTCTTATCATAGGTGTTTGGAAGGATAACAAAACAACACACAAAATCCTGCGTTTTTAGACACTAGACACACTAAAAAAAAAAATTAAAATTAAAATTTGACAATTTGAAACAACATAACTTTGAAACAACATAACTGAATCCTTCCCCCAAACTTAAATGAAACATTGTCCTCAATGGTTAGAGTGTAAGGACAAGCAATGCCTCATAAATGAAAGAAAGAAGATAAGGAAAAGACATAGCCAAATGTTAGAGTTTAGAAAACAACTCCCCTTTGAAGCGATTAGACGCCAGCAAGTTCCTTGCACGTTCTATCTTCTCCTCATCACCTTGGGTTGCCTCCCAAGAAGCGCTAAGTTTTATGTCTTCAGCCGGACGTCCAAACTTTGGTGAGCTTCAAGAGAGTGGTGGAGGCTCCTTGAGTGATTGAGATTCAATATTGGCATCAAAGTTGGCATCAAAGTATGGTTTCAACCGATGTCCGTTCACCTTGAAGGTGCTGCCATCCTTAATGTTTTGAATCTCCACTGCGCCATGATCAAACACATTAGTAATAACAAAAGGGCCAATCCACCGAGAACGAAGCTTACCTGGGAAGAGCTTAAGTCGTGAATTGAATAAGAGAACCTTTTGTCCTTTCCCAAATGTCTTCCTGAGAATTTTCTTGTCATGATACTGCTTTGTTTTCTCCTTATAAAGCTTAGCGTTCTCATACGCCTCATGTCGCAACTCCTCCAACTCATTGAGTTGAAGCCTCCTCTTTATTAGATACATGCACCAATCTACTCAAGTGATCAGCCACCACATTCTCACTTCCTTTCTTATCTTTTATCTCCAAGTCAAACTCTTGCAACAAGAGAATCCATCTAATGAGGCGTGGCTTGGCATCCTTCTTAGCTAACAAGTATTTCAATGCTGCATGATCAGTGTAAACAATGACCTTGTTAGTAATCAAATATGATCTGAACTTCTCTAAAGCAAAGATGACAGCTAACAACTCCTTCTCTGTGGTGGAATAGTTGAGTTGGGCATCATTGAGGGTTCTACTAGCATAGTAGATGGCATGTGGCTTCTTATCAACTCGCTGCCCCAAAACAGCTCCAATGGCATAATCTGAAGCGTCACACATCAGTTCAAAAGGCAAGCTCCAATCCGGTGGCATAATGATTGGGGCAGTTGTGAGCATCATTTTCAAAGTATTGAAAGCATTTTCACAGTTTTGATCAAACACAAAATCCATGTCCTTGGTAAGGAGATTGCACAAAGGCCTTGCAATCTTAGAAAAATCCTTAATGAAACGCCTATAGAAACCTGCATGGCCAAGGAAAGAACGTACTTCTTTGACAGAAGTAGGTGAGGGCATAGAGGCAATCAAATCAATCTTAGCTTTATCTACCTCAATTCCGTTACTAGAGATGACATGACCAAGAACTATGCCTTGGTTAACCATAAAATGACATTTTTCCCAATTAAGCACAAGGTTACTCTTTCACATCTAGCCAACACCTTAGATAAATTATGCAAACATTGATCAAAAGAATCACCAAAAACAGAGAAGTCATCCATGAATACCTCAATGAACCTTTCTACCATGTCGGAGAAAATGCTCATCATGCACCTTTGAAAAGTGGCTGGGGCGTTGCAGAGACCAAAAGGCATCCTTCTATAAGCAAAAGTGCCAAAGGGACATGTGAAGGTCGTCTTTTCTTGATCCTCTGGGGCTATGGCGATTTGATTGTAGCCTGAATATCCATCAAGGAAGCAATAGTGACTATGGCCAGCCAATCTCTCAAGCATCTGATCAATGAATGGAAGAGGAAAGTGATCCTTGCTTGTTGCTGTGTTGAGCTTCCTATAATCAATGCAAACTCTCCAGCCCGTGGTCATCCGTGTAGGCACAAGCTCGTTTGCTTCATTCTTCACCACTGTGATACCTGATTTCTTGGGGACAACTTGTACTGGGCTCACCCATTTACTGTCAGAAATAGGGTAAATAATACCAACAACTAAAAGCTTCATTACCTCTTTCTTTACCACGTCCTTCATGTTTGGATTTAGAAGTCTTTGGGCATCCCTCTTAGGCATTGTATTGTCCTCCAATAGTATCCTATGCATGCACAGTGTTGGACTTATGCCTTTGATATCTGCAATGCTCCACCCAATTGCAGTTTTGTGCTCTTTTAGAACTCTCAAAAGCTTCTTCTCATCATCTGGTTCAAGGTGTGAGGCAATGATAACAGGTAGAGTCTCATTTTCACCTAAATAAGCATATTTCAGGTGTGTTGGCAATTGCTTTAATTCCAACTCTGGTGCCTGCACAATAGAAGGTAAAACCTTATTAGTGGGTGGGGGTAATGATTCAAAGTGGTTTGCATACCTCTTTCCAACTTCTATATAGCTATCCATGCTGCAGACAAGCTCAAGAACTAAAGGAGAGATCACAGCCTCTAATCTGTCCACTTCTTCTTTCCTTAAGCTTTGTGTGATGCATGCTTCAATAGGCTCCAAATAACTCATTGGCAGTGCTTCTTTCACCATATTATCAATTGCATCAAGCTGGAAAACTTCATGCTCATCACTTGGGAACTTGGAGGCTTCAAACACTTTGAATGCTATTGTCTCATCAAACACGTTCATGGTCAATGTACCCTTCTTCACATCAATAATTGTGCCGGCAGTTGCCATGAATGGCCGACCTAGAATGAGTGGTAATTGATTGTCATGAATTGGTGCTTCTTCCATTTCCAACACCAAGAAATCAGCTGGCAAAATTAGCTCTTCCACTTTCACCAAAACATCTTCTAGAATGCCCTTAGGGTACCTGATAGTTCTATCTGCCAATTGAATGCTCACAGATGTGGCTTGCAACTCACCAAGGTTAAGTTTCTCATAAACATGATATGGCATAAGGTTTATGGATGCACCAAGATCAAGTAAAGCTTTTTGGAACTTAAAATCACCAACTATACATGGTATAGAAAACGAACCTGGATCCTTTAGCTTTGGAGGTAGCTTTCTTTGTAAGACTGCACTCACCTCTTCACTTAATGCAACCTGTTCATGCTCTTTGAATCTCCTCTTGTTAGTGCATAGGTCCTTCAAAAAATTTGCATACTTGGGAATCTGAGCAATGGCATTGAGCAGTGGGATGTTGATTTGCACCTTCTTGAATATTTCCATTATCTCATCCAAGCCTTGATCTTTCTTTGACTTTGACAACCTGCTGGGAAAGGGTGCAATAGGCCTAAAAGCATTAGTTGAAATTGGAACTTGATTAACATTAGATGATACCTTAGGGCCTGTGCTCTTTCCAGGAGCATTGAGGGGCTGTTTAGTGGAACTTGTGGGCTGCCCTTGTGGTGGCTGAATGATCTCCACGTTTTCTCCCTCTTCTTGCTCTTCATTGGCATCTCCAACCTTATTATCAACTTGTTTACCACTTCTCAAGATGTGCACCGCTTTAGCATGCTCTTGATGTCTTGGATTCACCTCCGTTTGGCTCGGAAAAGTTCCGGATGCTCTATTGCTCAAGGAGGATGCAATCTGCCCAACTTGCACTTCTAGTTTGTTCACTGCATTGTGAAGATTCTGATTGGTTTGCATCTGTTGCCCCATGAACTTCTTGAACATGTCTTGCAATTCCCCCATTTGATCACCCTTTTGCTCTTGCACTTGTTGGGGAGCTTGCTGTAATTGCCTTTGTTGTATTTGGAATCCTGGGGGAGGTCCTTGAGATTGTTGCACATTTGAATTATTGCTCCACCTGAAATTAGGATGATTTCTCCACCCCGGATTGTACGTGTTTGAGTAAGGATCATTCTGAGGATTCCTTCCTTGAAGGGCATTTGCTTGTTCTAGCATGTGGTCCACAAAAGATTGGTTTTGAACTTCCACTTTGTTTTCTAGAGGGCCAGTTACCTGCCCGTTGAAGCAAAGAACACATAACATCGAGTTTTGCAGCAATCTCATTATTAGTACTTACCTCAGAGACCACAGCTTTCATAGGAGCTCCTCTTCCTTTATTGTAGCTCCATTGTTGGGAGTTAGCACTCAAAGATTCAAAGAGAGTAAACGCCTCATCTGTTGTTTTGTTCATCAGTCCTTCTCCACTTGTTGCATCTACCATCATCCTTTCGGAATCAAGCAAACCTTCATAGAAAGATTGCATTTGCATCCAACTCTCTATGTTGTGGTGTGGTCAGGAACTCATCATCTCCTTGTACCTCTCCCAGCATTCATGAAAAGCTTCTCCTTCTCTTTGTGTGAAACCAAGAATTTCCTTTCTAATCTTGTTACTCTTTTGAGCTGGAAAGAATTTCTGCAAAAACTTATTAGAAAGCTCATCCCAAGTACGAATTGAAGCATTAGGCAAAGAATATAACCAAGACTTAGCCTTATCTTTTAAACTGAATGGGAATAGCCTCATCTTAATCTGCTCATCATCAAGTCCTTGAATTTTGATTGTAGCACATATTTCAAAGAATTGCTTAACATGCATGTAAGGATCCTCAGTGGTATTACCATAATAAGTTGGAAGAAGATGAATCATACCACTTCTAAGCTCAAACCTGTCAATTGTGAGTTGAGGATAGACGATGCACGAAGGTTGATCGGTGACTTTGGGAATGGAAAATTCACGCAGGGGTTTCCGAGGTTGGACAACAAGCGCACCATGACAAGTCCATAATTTCATACATTTGCATGCCTTCTTTACTTAGTGATTTTGTTTAGTTTCTCTTTATCTTGAGTCACTTACCTATGTTTGTGTGTTTTGTAGGTTAAGGTAGCAAGAGATCACATTTGATGCAATCCATGCATGTTTTGGGCTGATTGGCACAAGAGGAATATAAGCTTAAAGACAGACCAAATTTGGGTCACACTCCTTATCAGTCCAATTTCGTGGGTCATCTTGTAGGCCTCATTTCAGCAACCTACACAGCTGTAATAAAGAGACATCCTTCATAGAAGTTGTTCCAGTTGGGGTCTATTATAACATATCCAAATTGCAGCCCAATTGGATAAATCTGGAGCCTTTAGCATGTGAAACACTCAACCAGGTTCACAGAAAGTCATTGTTGGCTGCTGTCACATTTAGTGTGGCCACATACCTGGAGCCATGTGCTACACTTAACAGCAGCCACACATGGGAGACAAATTAGCTTGGGAACTCAGAAAAATGAACAAAAGTCAAGCTAGCATTTATTCGGCAGACTTGGCAGCTGGAGCAGCTGGCATGTATTGGGCAGTCAGCTAGCATTTATTGGGCAGACTTGGCAGTTGGGCAGCAGCTGAGTGAGTTGTGCTTCACCAGCCTAGGGGATGACGAATTTCCACTCTATAAATAGAGAACTCCAAGACATTCAGAAACATTCATTCAATAATTCACTTCATCCATTACTCACACACACATTCAGATTCACCACAAGTGAAGAAGAGAGCTAGGAGGGAGAGCTTGGAGCTGTCCTGGGAACTACCTTGCTGCCACCAACTAGTTCTTCTCTTCTCTTTATTCTATCTATGTATTTCTTAATTTCTGTATTCATAGTTATGTTTAACTAATCCATTTAGTTAGGGCTTAGGATGAAGCCCTAGTTATGAATATTCAATGTTATGGATGGTTTCATGGTTAATTGATTTCCTTGCTTTCATTGCCAAGTTGTTAATCTCTAGTTTATTATGTGCTTGATGTATGTTTTCTTGGAGTAGCTAACTAGGATTTTATGCATCTAGCACAGGTTGGGAAGGGGTTTAGATTCACCAATTCTACTCTCCTTTCACAAGCAACACATGAATGGCCTAAGAATCATTCAAGGGTTAATAACCATAGGTTGACTAGGACAGATACCATGTTCTAGGACTTGTGTGATTATCATATTCTCAGGGAACTTAATGACTCTTGTATGCTTTATTCTAAGGAGATACCATGCTTAGGTTGCATATTAGAGATCACGTGTTGTGTAGATACCATGCACAATTACATGCCTTAGGAGAATCATGCATCCTGCACCTAGATACCATAGGCTTGTATGCGATAATCTATTGTTGATAAAGCTTGAGTCAATTTCTATGCATTCATAACTTGGATAGGAAAACTAGTGGTGGATTCCAAGGCTCTAACACTTTTAAATCATTGTCTCACAACTTGTTCATTGCTGCCATTGTTTACTTTCCAGCACTTCCATTTCATTCTCTTGTTTTTATTTCAACAACAAAACCCCCCCATTTCGAGTGCGTGTGTGGTGCTAGGATTCTGTCCTAGACCTTGAGTAATTAGCAAGAGGCATTGTTGAATTCGACCATGCCTTTAGTTAGTTAGTCAGTTTCTTTATTTTCTATTTTCCAGCATTCTAAGTAATTTAACTTGGAACCAAGTTACCATTCTCCGTGGGATCGACCTCGTATTTACATAAGCTATACTATAAACGGTTCGTGCACTTGCGAGAATTAAAAGTTGCTATTTTTAATAACTCATTTTAGTTGTTAAGAATAGGCTCAACAAGTTTTTGGCCCGTTGCCGGGAACCGGTAACGATGGTGCTATAGTTAGATTGCTTTGAGTGTTTTTGTTTTTGTTAGTTTTATTTGTTATTTTCATTGGTTTCCCTTTATGTATTCAGTTTTCCTTTTTAGTTGTTATCTGCATTTGAAGGCACTAATTTAGTTCTTGTGTGTGCATATATGTCCGAATCTTAAAACTGAGCCACTATCACCAAGAGCAGCTGCTACGTGCTGGTTTGAGGAGGAATTATAGTTCTTCAAGTGCTGAATCTAAGAGCTACGAATCTGAAGGTTCAAGCAAGATGGCAGAGATTCCAAACAACAACAATAATAATGAAGGAGGTGGTGCGCTTGTTGTCCAACCTCGGAAACCCCTGCGTGAATTTTCCATTCCCAAGTCACCGATCAACCTTCGTGCATTGTCTATCCTCAACTTACAATTGACAGGTTTGAGCTTAGAAGTGGTATGATTCATCTTCTTCCAACTTATTATGGTAATACCACTGAGGATCCTTACATGCATGTTAAGCAATTCTTTGAAATATGTGCTACAATCAAAATTCAAGGACTTGATGATGAGCAGATTAAGATGAGGCTATTCCCATTCAGTTTAAAAGATAAGGCTAAGTCTTGGTTATATTCTTTGCCTAATGCTTCAATTCGTACTTGGGATGAGCTTTCTAATAAGTTTTTGCAGAAATTCTTTCCAGCTCAAAAGACTAACAAGATTAGAAAGGAAATTCTTGGTTTCACACAAAGAGACGGAGAAGCTTTTCATGAATGCTGGGAGAGATACAAGGAGATGAAAAGTTCTTGCCCACACCACAATATAGAGAGTTTCATGCAAATGCAATCTTTCTATGAAGGTTTGCTTGATTCCGAAAGGATGATGGTAGATGCAACAAGTGGAGAAGGATTGATGAACAAAACAGCAGATGAGGCTTTTACTCTCTTTGAATCTTTGAGTGCTAACTCCCAACAATGGAGCTACAATAAAGGAAGAGGAGCTCCTATGAAAGCCGTGGTCTCTGAGGTAAGTACTAATAATGAGATTGCTGCAAAACTTGATGTTATGTGTTCTTTGCTTCAACAGGCGGTAACTGGCCCTCTAGAAAACAAAGTGGAAGTTCAAAACCAATCTTTTGTGGACCACATGTTAGAGCAAGCAAATGCCCTTCAAGGAAGGAATCCTCAGAATGATCCTTACTCAAACACGTACAATCCGGGGGGAGAAATCATCCTAATTTCAGGTGGAGCAATAATTCAAATGTGCAACAATCTCAAGGACCTCCCCCAGGATTCCAAATACAACAAAGGCAATTCCAGCAAGCTCCCCAACAAGTGCAAGAGCAAAGGGGTGATCAAATGGGGGAATTGCAAGACATGTTCAAGAAGTTCATGGGGCAACAAATGCAAACCAACCAGAATCTTCAAAATGCAGTGAACAAACTAGAAGTGCAAGTTGGGCAGATTGCATCCTCCTTGAGCAATAGAGCATCCGGAACTTTTCCGAGCCAAACGGAGGTGAATCCAAGGCATCAAGAGCATGCTAAAGCAGTGCACATCTTGAGAAGTGGTAAACAAGTTGATAATAAGGTTGGAGATGCCAATGAAGAGCAAGAAGATGGAGAAAACGTGGAGATCATTCAGCCACCACAAGGGCAGCCCACAAGTTCCACCAAACAGCCCCTCAATGCTCCTGGAAAGAGCACAGGCCCTAAGGTATCATCTAATGCTAATCAAGTTCCAATTTCAACTAATGCTTTTAGGCCTATTGCACCCTTTCCCAGCAGGTTATCAAAGTCAAAGAAAGATCAAGGCTTGGATGAGATAATGGAAATATTCAAGAAGGTGCAAATCAACATCCCACTGCTCAGTGCCATTGCTCAGATTCCAAAATATGCAAAAGAGGAGATTCAAAGAGCATGAACAGGTTGCATTGAGTGAAGAGGTAAGTGCAGTGTTACAAAGAAAGCTACGTCCAAAGCTAAAGGATCCAGGTTCGTTTTCTATACCTTGTATAGTTGGTGATTTCAAGATTCCAAAAGCTTTGCTTGATCTCGGTGCATCCATTAACCTTATGCCATATCATGTTTATGAGAAACTTAACCTTGGTGAGTTGCAAGCCACATCTGTGAGCATTCAATTGGCATATAGAACTATTAGGTACCCCAAGGGCATTCTAGAAGATGTTTTGGTGAGAGTAGAAGGCTTAATCTTGCCGGCTGATTTCTTAGTTTTGGAGATGGAAGAAGCACCAATTCCTGACAATGAATTGCCCCTCATCTTTGGTCGACCCTTCATGGCTACTGCTAAGACCACGATCGATGTAGCGCAAGGCACTCTCACCATGACCGTTAATGGAGAAACTGTTGCTTTCAAAGTGTTTGATGCCACGAATCTGCCAAGTGATGTTCATGATTGTTTTCAAATTGAAGTATTGGAGAATCCAGGGAAAGAGAGATTTGATGGTCTTTCCCATTCACTAGAAGCATGCTTGCTGCAAGGAGTAGAGAAGGAGGAGCAGGGGGCTGCCCACATGTTCAATGCTACAATTCCTACACATAAATTTGGAGATCCTCCAATCACTCCTCCAGTTCATTGCCATTCTGTTCATAATCATAAAAGGAAAAGGAAAGCAGCAAGGAAGCGATGGAAAAAGAAAACAAGCTTGGTGACCAATCTTGCAGTGCATGAGGTGTCGATTGAGCCCAAACCCCCCCATTTACTATAGCAAGTTTGGATGTCCGGCTGAAGACATAAAACTTAGCGCTTCTTGGGAGGCAACCCAAGGTGATGAGGAGAAGATAGAACGTGCAAGGAGCTTGCTTGCGTCCTAATCGCTTCAAAGGGGAGTTGTTTTCTAAACTCTACCATTTGTTTATGTCTTTTCCTTATCTTCTTTCCTTCATTTATGAGGCATTGCTTGTTCTTACACTCTAACCATTGAGGACAATGTTTCATTTAAGTTTGGGGGGAAGGATTTAGTTATGTTGTTTCAAATTGTCAAATTTTAATTTTAATTTTTTTTTTTAGTGTGTCTAGTGTCTAAAAACGCAGGATTTTGTGTGTTGTTTTGTTATCCTTCCAAACACCTATGATAAGACTTGAATTTAATGCTAATATGGTTTTTTCAGAAATTGACAGTCATTGTTTAAGGCCTTTGTGTGGTTCTGAGTTAACTTTGTCTTGCATGCCATCCTTGCACTTATTGAGCACTTTGCCAAGTTAGTCCAATTTCTTGCTACTTGGAGACGTTGTGCAATTCTACTTATAATCTTGGTTTCGTACTCTAGAACTTATTTGAATATCTCTTGAGACATTCTATTGCCATACAATGCTTAGGAAGTGATTTAGGCCATGTTTGAATCGTTTGAGCCTTTCTAACCATCCCTCTACATGTATTCATCCCTAGCCAACCCATTTGTGCCTAAGTTAAGCATTTCTTTGTAAACCATTCCTACCATGATGAACCTCTGTTTTCTTATCCTTATTCTATGAGCAATTAAAGCAATCTTCAAAAGAGAGTTATAAAGAATGCAAGGTTTTTGGAGCAAAAGTGAATCATTAGTGCTGTAACCCAAGTGTTGAAAAGAAATAAGTTTGGGGGTATTCGTAACTAATCAAAAGAGGTAATGAAGTGTGACCAATGTAGTCACGGCCCTAGGGTGTTATAAGGAGAAGATCATGGCGATCTAGGGTAAAGAGCCACAAAATTAGGCCAAATAAACAGTTTGTGAATGTGTTGAAATTATGTTGAAAATCTGCTCATGTATGTGTTCCTTGCTTGTTACAAAGTTCAGTAATCTCTCATGCCTTTACCTATGCTTTAGTTGTGCTCAAAATGTTGTTATATCTTCATGTCTCCTCTTTCATTCAACCACTACCCTAAGCCTCATTACAACCCTTGTAAAGTCCTTTTGATCATTGGTATTGTATGGTTCTGTGGAGAGCTGATATGATAATGTGCTTATGGGGTTCGAAATTCTTGATTGTGCTCTAAGTGTGTGCGCATGTACTTATTTGAGTTGCAGGTGTTGTTCTGATTTGGCATTCACACACTACACTTAAGGATGTCATTGTGAGCTTCGCTTACTCTTGAACCATGTGTGGAACTTAGATTGTGATTGTTGTGTTTCTTTGGAACCATACACTTTGGCGATTCTTTGAGGATATTGTTTGGAAAGCTAGCTACTTATTTTCTGTTTTCTAAGTTGTAGTTTTATTTTGTTTTGCTCGAGGACTAGCAAAATCTAAGTTTGGGGGTATTTGATAAGTCCATAATTTCATACATTTGCATGCCTTCTTTACTTAGTGATTTTGTTTAGTTTCTCTTTATCTTGAGTCACTTACCTATGTTTGTGTGTTTTGTAGGTTAAGGTAGCAAGAGATCACATTTGATGCAATCCATGCATGTTTTGGGCTGATTGGCACAAGAGGAATATAAGCTTAAAGACAGACCCAATTTGGGTCACACTCCTTATCAGTCCAATTTCGTGGGTCATCTTGCAGGCCTCATTTCAGCAACCTACACAGCTGTAATAAAGAGACATCCTTCATAGAAGTTGTTCCAGTTGGGGTCTATTATAACATATCCAAATTGCAGCCCAATTGGATAAATCTGGAGCCTTTAGCATGTGAAACACTCAACCAGGTTCAGAGAAAGTCATTGTTGGCTGCTGTCACATTTAGTGTGGCCACATACCTGGAGCCATGTGCTACACTTAACAGCAGCCACACATGGGAGACAAATTAGCTTGGGAACTCAGAAAAATGAACAAAAGTCAAGCTAGCATTTATTGGGCAGACTTGGCAGCTGGAGCAGCTGGCATGTATTGGGCAGTCAGCTAGCATTTATTGGGCAGACTTGGCAGTTGGGCAGCAGCTGAGTGAGTTGTGCTTCACCAGCCTAGGGAGATGACGAATTTCCACTCTATAAATAGAGAACTCCAAGACATTCAGAAACATTCATTCAATAATTCACTTCATCCATTACTCACACACACATTCAGATTCACCACAAGTGAAGAAGAGAGCTAGGAGGGAGAGCTTGGAGCTGTCCTGGGAACTACCTTGCTGCCACCAACTAGTTCTTCTCTTCTCTTTATTCTATCTATGTATTTCTTAATTTCTGTATTCATAGTTATGTTTAACTAATCCATTTAGTTAGGGCTTAGGATGAAGCCCTAGTTATGAATATTCAATGTTATGGATGGTTTCATGGTTAATTGATTTCCTTGCTTTCATTGCCAAGTTGTTAATCTCTAGTTGATTATGGGACAGATACCATGTTCTAGGACTTGTGTGATTATCATATTCTCAGGGAACTTAATGACTCTTGTATGCTTTATTCTAAGTAGATACCATGCTTAGGTTGCATATTAGAGATCACGTGTTGTGTAGATACCATGCACAATTACATGCCTTAGGAGAATCATGCATCCTGCACCTAGATACCATAGGCTTGTATGCGATAATCTATTGTTGATAAAGCTTGAGTCAATTTCTATACATTCATAACTTGGATAGGAAAACTAGTGGTGGATTCCAAGGCTCTAACACTTTTAAATCATTGTCTCACAATTTGTTCATTGCTGCCATTGTTTACTTTCCAGCACTTCCATTTCATTCTCTTGTTTTTATTTCAACAACAAAACCCCCCCATTTCGAGTGCGTGTGTGGTGCTAGGATTCTGTCCTAGACCTTGAGTAATTAGCAAGAGGCATTGTTGAATTCGACCTTGCCTTTAGTTAGTTAGTCAGTTTCGTTATTTTTTTTTTTCCAGCATTCTAAGTAATTTAACTTGGAACCAAGTTACCATTCTCCGTGGGATCGACCTCGTATTTACATAAGCTATACTATAAACGGTTCGTGCACTTGTGAGAATTAAAAGTTGCTATTTTTAATAACCCATTTTAGTTGTTAAGAATAGGCTCAACAAGTTTTTGGCGCCGTTGCCGGGAACCGGTAACGATGGTGCTATAGTTAGATTACTTTGAGTGTTTCTTTTTTTTTTAAGTTTTAATTTTTATTTTCATTTCGTTGGTTTTTCTTTTTGTATTCTGTTTTCTTTGTGTGTGCATATATGTCAGAATCTGAAAGCAAGGAAAGCAAGGAAATCAAGGAAATCAAGGAAATCAACTAGAGATTAACAACTTGGCAATGAAAGCAAGGAAATCAATTAACCATGAAACCATCCATAACATTGAATATTCATAACTAGGGCTTCATCCTAAGCCCTAACTAAATGGATTAGTTAAGCATAACTATGAATACAGAAATTAAGAAATACATAGATAGAATAAAGAGAAGAGAAGAACTAGTTGGTGGCAGCAAGGTAGTTCCCAGGACAGCTCCAAGCTCTCCCTCCTAGCTCTCTTCTTCACTTGTGGTGAATCTGAATGTGTGTGTGAGTAATGGATGAAGTGAATTATTGAATTGAATGTTTCTGAATGTCTTGGAGTTGTCTATTTATAGAGTGGAAATTCGTCATCCCCTAGGCTGGTGAAGCACAACTCACTCAGCTGCTGCCCAACTGCCAAGTCTGCCCAATAAATGCTAGCTGACTGCCCAATACATGCCAGCTGCTCCAGCCCCCAAGTCTGCCCAATAAATGCTAGCTTGACTTTTGTTCATTTTTCTGAGTTCCCAAGCTAATTTGTCTCCCATGTGTGGCTGCTGTTAAGTGTAGCACATGGCTCCAGGTATGTGGCCACACTAAATGTGACAGCAGCCAACAATGACTTTCTGTGAACCTGGTTGAGTGTTTCACATGCAAAAGGCTCCAGATTTATCCAATTGGGCTGCAATTTGGATATGTTATAATAGACCCCAACTGGAACACCTTCTATGAAGGATGTCTCTTCATTACAGCTGTGTAGGTTGCTGAAATGAGGCCTGCAAGATGGCCCACGAAATTGGACTGATAAGGAGTGTGACCCAAATTGGGTCTGTCTTTAAGCTTATATTCCTCTTGTGCCAATCAGCCCAAAACATGCATGGATTGCATCAAATGTGATCTCTTGCTACCTTAACCTACAAAACACACAAACATAGGTAAGTGACTCAAGATAAAGAGAAACTAAACAAAATCACTAAGTAAAGAAGGCATGCAAATGTATGATTGAGGTGGTGGCCGGAGGAGAGAGAGAGAGAGAGAGAGAGAGAGAGAGAGAGAGAGAGAGGCAGCGCGGCGACAATGAACCAGAAGGTCCGAAACTGTCGAATTATTATCAGACCTTTGCGCGACGAAACATAGAGTGTTCGTCGCGCAAATAAGGAAAGCGTCTGAAACGGTGCGTTTTCGATTAAAATTTTCGCAAAACTGAAAATGTTAACTTTGCGCTACGAAATAAAACACCCATCGTCGCGCAAAGTCGTTGCAGTAGCGCCAATTGAACCGCCAAAAATTTCACGACCTTACACGACGGGCACAAACTCTTCCGTCGCGTAAACATCGTACCCTAAACCCTGAACCCTTAACCCTGATCACATAAAACCCTAAACGACATCATCATCACATTGCGCGACAAATCAAGTTTTTTTCGTCGCATATACCAAAGTCGTTGCAGTAGCGGCAATTGAACCGCCAAAATTTCACGACCTTACGCGACGGGGACAAACTCTTCCGTGGCGTAAACATCATACCCTAAACCCTAAACCCTGAACCCTTAACCCTGATCACATAAAACCCTAAACGACATCATCACATTGCGCGACGAATCAAGTTTTGTTCGTCGCATATACCAATTTTGCGCGACGCAGTTACTCGTCGCGCAATGTCTTCTATAAAATTTGAAACAAATTGTTTTCATAGCATACACATTCTACGAAACTAGTTTCAACGATCCAAACCGTCAAACGTATTTGCTTATACTTAGAGATCGTATACACCAAAAATGGGGAAAAAAAAACGTATAGAGATCAAGTAACGGGACAAAAGTTTTCGACGGTTATAATGGAAAAATCATGATTTAACGGTCAATTTTACTCTGGTTTCGATAATTTTTTATGGACACAATCCTTCACCCAACTTGTTTTATAAAACTTTTAATAGTTAATGACTATATTGTGTGAATCATATACGCATTATAGAAAACTTTTTTCATTCGATCCAACCGTCACACTTGTTTATTTCTACTTAGAGATCGTATACGCCGAAAATCGAAAAAAAAGAAGGTATGTAGATTGCGTAACGGGACAAAAGTTTTCAACGGTTATAAAGGAAAAATCACGATTTAACGGTCAATTTTACTCCGATTTCGAAGATTTTTTTACAGATACATTCCTTCACCCTATATGTATCCAATGATAGAGTTTGATATTCATTTCAAATTATTTATACTAGTGAATACTGAGTTAAAATTCCTAAGTGTCATGTATAGAAATATTTTAAAAAAAATTAAAGTGGTTTACGCGACGAAGTGTTATGTTTCGCCTGTAAATTGTTTGCACGACAAAGATTCTCCGTCGCGCAAACCTTTTTGTGTCGAGTTATTCGTCATACCGTCGCGCAAAGATCAGTTTTAAATTTTTTCCTGACACTTGTGTTTTTTTGGGAAAATTAACCTTGCGAGACGAAAATATCGTCGCGCAAGGGTTACTATAACGACGCTGGTGTTGTCCGTCGTCGCGAAAGACACTTCGAAACTATTCCCGGACAGTTGTAAATTTTTTTGGACAATTATTCTTGCGAGACGGAGATAATCGTCGCGCAAAGGTGTTTGGGCGACGCCATTAGTTTCTTCGTCGCGCAAAATGTTGTTTTATTTTTAAAAATTAAATTGATATTTAATGTAAATATTTGTTGATACTATATTTGTATTTACTATATATGCAAAAGATGATCACAACTTGTTTTAGGGGACGTGATAAAGCATATATTTATATGGTTTGGATATCATATATTTATATGATAAAGCATATAATTGTCATACTATATTTGTATTTTGTTATACTTTTATTCATTCGTCTTTTTACAAAACTCTATGCAAATATATGACGTTAATTAGGAAAAGTTACTGACACAAAGAGAAAACATGTACATTTCATTAAATTACAAATAAATTACATTATTCATTAGATGAACATGTACATTTCATTAAATTACAAATAAATTACATTATTCATCAGATGAACTATAATAACCTTCGTTATCATCACTATCATGACTATCCGTCTCCCAATCCTCTTCCTCCTCCTCTTCCTCCTCCTCCTCCATAAGTACATCATCGTCGTTGTTGTCCCCCATGGTTGGATCGTATCGCGGAAGATCACCGAGGTCAATTGTAATTGACTGAATCGGTATTTCTCTTGAAGACACTCCGTCAATTTGAAATGGTTCTTGAACAACATTTGTATCGAAAAGTGTATGTGCATCATTTTCCATGGAAGAGTCTAAACGTTGGTCAACGACGTCGACGTCGTTGTCCGATGGGTCTAGTTCTGGTATAGCATACACGTTCCTCTGATCCATATGCTGAACAACTTTCCAATCGTTCCCCGCTTTAGGGTCATTTAGATACACAACTTGTTTTGCCATGTTTGCCAAAATGTAAGGGTCGTCATCATACCAAGTTCTGCTCATGTTCACAGATAGTAACCCATGATCGATTTTAATACTTCCCTGCCTATTTGGGTTCGTATCAAACCATCGACACTTAAACATGATGACTTGGTATCGGTCTTTGTAAAGCAATTGCACGACAGTTGTGAGTTTGCCATAGAAATCAATGTCTGTACTTTCCCCTCCACCTGGAACATGGACACCGCTGTTTTGCGTACACAACTTGTCATCTCGTGCATGACCTAAAAACTCGACGCCGTTAACATGGCAACCTGAGAACAATTCTGCTCGGAGTGGGCCGAATGCCAAGTTATATAACTCTTCACTGTAAGTGGAGGAATTCTCTGATTTCAACTTATTCACCTAATATTAAAAAAAAAAACATTCATAGGTTAGTTTGGAAAAATGTAATAGCACAATATATATATGAATTAGAAAACACTTATAACTTACATATTCCAAAAACCATTGTGGAAACAATTCACGGTGTTTCTTGGAATACAAATGTGATGGATGTTCTCGCTTCATCATCTCTTCATGTTCATCTAAGTATGCCAATATCTCATCACAATTGTTCAATACGAACCAATGAGCTACGTCCATGTCATTTCTGGAAAACGATTCTCCTTGTCCAGGATCTCCAAAGGGTCGTGCGCTTTGGGCAAAAACAGAAAGTTGCTCATTTCTCAGACCTCCGTCATTATTGCGCTGAGGTCGATTGAAAGCCGTGTCCACATCCTTTAAATACATTCCACAGAAAGTAAGCGCCTCATATTGAACCCAAGCCTCTACAATTGATCCTTCGGGCTTCGCTCTGTTGCGTACGCTTTTTTCAGCTCTCCGAGTAGCCTGCCAAAATAAAACGAAATTAGCAAGTAGTAAGCATGAGATAATGATGCATACACAAATGATGATGATTATATACCTTTCTATTGGATACATCCAGCGATAGTTGACTGGACCAGCAAGCAATGCCTCTTCTGGCAAGTGAACCATCACGTGATTCATACTCGTGAAGAAAGCCGAGGGAATATCATCTCAAACTTGCATAAGACTTGGACAATGTCTTGGCGCAACTGATCAATGTCTGTCTTTCGCAACGTTTTTGCCGTCAATTGGGAAAAAAATCTGGACAACAATTTGATTGGCTTGACTACATCTTCCGGCAATAGGTGTCGAATCCCCACAGGAAGTAAGCGTTGCATAAACACATGACAGTCGTGACTCTTGAGTCCAGTAAATTTACCCCCGTCAACCCTCACGCAACGTGCGATATTAGAAGCATACCCGTCAGGAAACTTTACAGACTCTTTGTTGTCATTCGGTTTCATGGAAAAAAATGCAAGATCCCGTATAGCTTTATCACTGCCCCTTTTCAGCCATAAACCCTTTCGTATGCCCATTCTTTCCAAATCAAGACGCGCTTTCGGAGTGTCCTTTGTCTTGCCCTTGATATCTAGAATCGTTCCCATCAATGTGTCAAACACATTTTTCTCAACATGCATAACGTCGAGATTGTGCCTCAATTTTAGTTTCGACCAATATGGGAGCTCAAAAAACATAGACTTGTGCGTCCAGTTCATATGTGTAGCAGGTCTGGTCCGACTAACTGTTTTTCCCAAACGGAGCAAAATCCAAATGGTTAAGCTGTTCCAAGATCTGATCACCGGACCATTCTCTAGGTTTTGCGCGACGCTCTTTGTTCCCGTCGAACTCTATATCCTTCTCCCGCCACTCGTGGTCCCATGGCAACCATCTTCGATGCCCAAGGTAACACACTTTTCCAGCGTGCCAACCGGAAGTTACATCTTCCTTGCATACAGGGCATGCCATATAACCCTTTGTGCTCCACCCCGAAACCATTGCATATGCGGGAAAATCATTCACAGTCCACATAACTGCCGCCCGCAAAGTGAACATCTTCCCAGTAGATTTATCGTACGTGCGCACCCCGTTTGTCCATAAATCTTTGAGCTCATCAACCAACGGCCTTAAGTACACATCGATTGACCTGCCAGGATCCTCAGTTATCAAAACAGTCATCATTATGTACTCTTTTCTCATGCATTTCCAAGGGGGCAAATTATATGGAAATACGAAAATCGGCCAAGTGCTGTGGTGTTGGTTTAGAACCCCGTACGGATTGAATCCGTCAGTCGCAAGTCCCAACCTCACATTTCGGGGATCAGCAGCAAACTCGGGAACGTTCGATCGAAATCTTTCCATGCCTCCCCATCTCAGGATGCCGCATCACATCGTCGTCTACCCGTTTTTCCTTATGCCATCTCATGTCTGTGGCAGTATGCGTCGACATATACAATCGCTGCAACCTTGGTTTCAGGGGCAGATAACGCATGACTTTTTGTGGAATCTTACTAATTCTATTCTTAGATGTCTGTTTGAACCTCGATTCATTGCATATAGGGCATGTATCCAACGTTTCATACTCTTTATAGAATAACATGCAATTATTTTTGCAAGCGTGGATCTTTTCATAACCCAATCCAAGACCACTCAACATCTTCTGTGCCTGCCCGTGATCTTTCGGCAAACAATTGTCTGTTGGAAGCATTTTTTTGAAAACCCCCAAAAAGTAATCGAAACACAAGTTCGACATACGATACTTTATTTTCCCGTGCATTAGCTCCACAATCGCCGTCAGAACGGAAAAGCGCTCGCACCCGGGTATAACTCCTGGTTGGCATTTCTTAACAGGTTTTCATACCGTTCGAACTCTGCACTGTCCATTGGTGTAGGCACATCATCGTCTCCTTCCTGAGTGCTGCTGGTCGATGCAAATGGAAAAGCATCATGTATAATATCCCTGACTTGTTCATTAGGATCCACAATAGGTTCAACATTGTCCATTCTTGTGGCCCAAGACGAAGCGATGTCTACTTGTTCCCCGTGATGGTTCCAAGTGCTGGATGTCTCAATCATTCCATTTCTTACTAAATGAAATCGAACATGTTCAATTGTCTCCCACAACATGTTGTTACACCTCCTGCAAGGACACCGGATTCTAGTTGCACCTGGGTTGTGTGTCCGTGCAAAGTCAATAAAATCCTCGATTCCATCCAAGTATTCGCCTCGCACCTATCCGGGTTCTGTATCCACCTCCTGCTCATCTTTCCTGGAACCACAATCACAATACAACAATCATTGTTGTATTCGTACAAAATCTTTCCTTATGCCTCCGGTAAGGGCCCTATCCCATTCGGAAATGCATAGCCATGTCATGTAATTTATAGCTACATGAGATTAGATTTCACGTGGATAAATTTCGGCAGCATCTCGGTACAGTTCTTGAGGTGTACCGTAGATATAAAATACCTACGTACCACCCGAAGAACGTACCGAGACGACACCGAAATCTCCACAATCGAAACCTAATCCTGGAGCTGTAAACTATGTGACATGACTATGCATTTCCAAACTGTCCAAAATATGGGACAATTCAAGAATTAATTGGACCGTAGTCGTGGTTTACCCACCCATGCGCGGTCCAACTAACCTCGAACGGGAACTAAGCTTTATAAAAAAAAAATGTACAAAGTTAATTTCAATTAACTTCGTACATTAATGTACATTCATAATTTAACATCATATTATAAACATAATTTCATAAATCAATATAAATATAATGTAATACATTTTATATTATAAAACAACGAAAATACCTTCTAAATCGTTCTCCTCCAATCGCTAATCACATATAATATTCCTATATACAAAGAAATTAATGGTGTTAGTATGAATTTACTGTAAAATTTTTACACTAACGATAAAAAATGCATACCTAATAACCGTATCGGAGGCAGAAGTAGCTCAACTCATAAACGAAATGAAAATGACGCGTTTTGTGTGCCGAAACCTCTTGAGAAAGATGCAGCAACAGCAGAGGCAAACTGAAATTTTTTCTACAGTTTGCCTCTGCCATGGACGTGCTCAGCTTCAGTATAGACGACGAGTTTGCGCGACGGATAACTATGTGTCGTCGTAAGATTCTTCCTTTTTGCACGCAAATAATTAGTTCAACCTCTGTCGCGCAACCCACGTCACCGTCGCGCAAACGTTATTTCCCAGTCGCGCAAGGTACTGTCGACATCGATTTTTTGCGCGACGATGTAGTCATATCCGTCGCAAAATAATTTGTCGCCCAAACAATGTGCGACGAAAATTCTGCGCGCAATCTCCTGCGCGCAATTTTTGGCGCGAAATGCTATCGACAGTAGCCGGTTCTTCGCGCCTTTTTTTTGCGCGACGAATGGTTTTACTTGTCGCTCAAAATACCTTGGCGGGCAAAGATACACTGCGCGCAAAGTTCACCGCCAAATAAATTTTCCCGCGTTTTTCCAGCTATTTATGGGACGCTCTTTGTTTTTGTTCGCGCAACGATTAATTTTGTCGCACAATTTTGCGCTACGACTTATGTTACCCGTCGCGCAAAACGTCTATGTGGGACGAATTATCCTCCGTCACGCAAAAAGCCGTCGCGCAAGGGCTAAAATGTAGTAGTGATTGCATAGTTCTTGCGATAGGATTTCCCTCAAAACCCCCCAAATGACTCCTCTGCCCATAACATGATGTTGCCCAAAATTTGGGGTCGATCGGAAATCCACCGGCCATAGAAATTGGACAATTCAAGTTCAAAGGCAGTTTGTTCCTTATCGTTGTGGTTGGTGTATTCCGTAGTTCAAGCGATTGGATTTCACTCAAAACTCACCAAATGACTCATCCCACCATATTATGATGATGCAGAAGTTTTGCGCTCGATCGGATATCAATGGGTGCAAGAAATTGGACAATTCACGTTCAAAGGAAGTTCATTCCTAATTGGAGTGGTTGGTGTTTTGTTGCGTAGATTTCAGCTGCACCAAATGGATTCAGCTGCATTGTAGATTTCAGCTGCACCAAATGGATTCAGCTGCATCCTCAACTTGTGATACTCGCAAGTGCACGAGCCGTTCGGTAGTATAGCGTATGTAAGTGCGAGGTCGATTCCACAGGGATTGGTGATTGAATGATCCTGTTCAGTTTTCCTACACAAAATAGAAATGAAAACAAAAAAGCAAAAAGGGTTTTGTACAACACTTGAAAACATGGAGACTTTTGGAAGAGAGGAGAGATGTGTTTGAGAAAGAGAAGGGAGGAGTGTTTGGGAAGTGTTCAAGAACATGGGGGCTTTTGGAGAAGAAAGTAGAGAGGTATTTTGGGAACGTTGAGGATTTTGGAAGAGAATGGGAATTGTGTTTGAAAGCTTTGAGAAGGAAGAAGAAAGTGTTTGGGAAATTTGGAGAATGTTTGTGAACTTGGAGAGTTTGAGAACTTAGGGAATGTTTGTGAATTTGGAGAATGTTTATGAACTTGGAGAATTTTAGAACTTAGGGAAGGGAGAGAAGGGTGTTTGTGAAGTGTTTGAGACATGGAGACTTTAGAGAATTTGAAAGAGAATAAAGAAGTGTTTGGAGAATTTAGAAGAAAGAAAATTTAGTAGAATGATTTTATTACAACAATTGAAAACTACAAAGGGAAACTAAGAGAATTTGAGGGAGAGAAGGGAAGGGAGTTCTAGAGAAGTGTTTGAGAGCTCCCCCCCTTGGGGGTGTGTTTACAAGCTTAGAGAACTTCCCTATTTATAGGGCTAGGGGAAGTGAAAATCTGAATTATACAATAGAGTTCACTAACCACACTCACTTCACCAACTTACAACACTTAATTCACCTAACACACTATTGCATTTGAAAACAACTCTTCTTGTCATTAAGCTTAGTGTTGCATCATCCACTTCAACTTCAATTAATTCATTTGGCTGCTGCAAAATTCCACTCAAAAATAGGTATTGAATATGCTTCACCAAACTTTCCCACAATCAACAACACTTCATCATGCATATGTCATGCATGTCAATGCATTGCAGCCAGCTTGTGGGCTCGTTTTGGGCTTGTGGCTCCATCCTGAAAAATCTGGAAAAATATGGATCCTGAAGCTCTTTGAATTATCTTTCCAAGCATATGCAGCCCAACTCAAGGAAAAATCGGGAAGGCCTTCAAATGTGATTTTTGGCCCAGTAACGCAGATGCTGCCGAATTTGACCTTAAGTTGCCAAAACATGTATAACTTTCTCTAGAATACTCGGAATCATGAACCGTAAAATTCTACAGAAAATAGACTTCCGTAGCTTTCCAATGATGTATGGCTCATTATCTGGTTCTTCTTGAGCAAGTACAGTCCAATCCGTGAAGTTGACTGATCTGCAGACACCGTTTTGAGCTAATTTGTCTCCAAAATGCAATTAGTGAGTCTCAAGCTTATAACATTGAAACAAACACAACACTTATTAAAAGCACAAGTTTAACTCAAAAGCATAACCAAATCATAAGTTAAAATGGTACAAAATGATATGTAATTATGCATCGACCATGTATTTCATAGTTCTAGCAATTGAATTTCACTTTAAACTCACCAAATGACTCCTCCCACCATATTATGATGATGCCCAAATTTTGGGCTCGAAATCAGAAATCAATAGGTTTAAGAAATTGGACAATTCTTGTTCAAAGGCACTTCGTTCCGAATTGGAATGGTTGGTGTATTTCGTAGTTCGAGGGATTGGATTTCACTCAAAACTCACCAAATGACTCCGCCCACCATAATAATGAGATGTTGCCCCAGTTTGGGCTTGATCGGAAATCAATAGGTGTAAGAAATTGGACAATCAAAGTTCAAAGGCAGTTCGTTCCTTATTGGAGTGGTTAGTGTATTACGTAGTTCTAGAAATTGGATTTCACTCAAAACTCACCAAATGACTCCTTCCACCATATTCTGATGATGCCCAAGTTTTGGGCTCGATTGGAAATCAATAGGTGTAAGAAATTGGACAATTCAAGTTCGAAGGCTGTTCGTTCATAATCGGAGTGGTTGGTGTATTGCATAGTTCTAGGGATTGGATTTCACTCGAAACTCCCCAAATGACTCCTCCCACCACATTATGATGATGCCCAAGTTTCGGGCTCAATTGGAAATGAGTAGGTGTAGGAAATTGGACAATTCAAGTTCAACGGCAGTACATTCCTAATTTGAATGGTTGGTGTATTCCATAGTTCTAGCAATTCGATTTCACTCAAAACGCACCAAATGACTCCTCCCACCATATTATAATGATGCCCAAGTTTTGGGCTTGATTGGAAATCGATAGGTGCAAGAAATTGGACAATTCATTCTGAAAGGTGGTTCATTCATAATTGGAGTGGTTGGTGTATTGCACAGTTCTAGTTGTTGGATTTCTCTCAAAACTCACCAAATGATTCCTGCCACCATATTATGTTGATGCCCAAGTTTTGGGCTCGATTGGAAATCAATAGGTGTAAGAAATTGGACAATTCTTGTTCAAAGGCACTTCGTTCCTAATTGGAGTGGTTGGTGTATTGCATAGTTCTAGAGATTGGATTTCACTCAAAACTCACCAAATGACTCCTCCCACCATAGTATGATGTTGCCCGTGTTTTGGGCTCGAATCGGAAATCAATAGTTGTAAGAAACTTGACAATTCAATTTCGAAGGCAATTCGTTCCGAATTGGAGTGGTTGGTGTATTGCATAGTTCTAGCCATTGAATTCCACTCAAAACTCACCAAATGACTCCTCCCACCATATTATGATGATGCCCCAATTTTGGGCTTGATCGGAAATCAATAGGTTTAAGAAATTGGACCATTCATGTTCAAAGGCACTTTGTTGAGAATTGGAGTGGTTGGTGTATTGCATAGTTCTTGCGATTGGATTTCACTCAAAACTCACCAAATGGCTCCTCCCACCATATGAAGATGCCCAAGTTTTGGGCTCGAATTCGAAATCAATAGGGGTAAGAAATTGGACAATTCAAGTTCTAAGGCAGTTCGTTCCGAATTGGAGTGGTTGGAGTATTGCATAGTTCTAACGATTGAGTTTGACTCAAAACTCACCAAATGCCTCCTCCCATCATATGATGATGCCCAAGTTCGTTCCTTATAGGAGTGGTTGGTGTATTCCGTAGTTCTAGCGATTGGATTTCACTCAAAACTCACCAAACGACTCCTCCCACCATATTATGATGTTGTCTTAGTTTTGGGCTCAATCGGAAATCAATAGGTGTAAGTAATTGGAATTTTCGAGTTGAAAGGCAGTTCGTTCCCAATTCAAGGGTTGGTGTATTGCATAGTTCTTGTGATTTGATTTCACTAAAAACTCACCAAATGACTCCTCCAACCATATTATAATGATGCCCAAGTTTTGGGCTCGAAATCGGAAATCAATGGGTGCAAGAAATTAGACAATTCACGTTCAAAGGAAGATCGTTCCTAATTGGAGTGCTTGGCGTATTGCATAGTTCTAGCGTTTGGATTTCACTCAAAACTCACCAAACTACTCCTCCCACCATATTATGATGACGCCCAAGTTTTGGGCTCGATTGGAAATCAATACGTGTAAGAAATTGGACAATTCAAGTTCAAAGGCAGTTCGTTCCAAATTGGAGTGGTTGAGCTATTGCATAGTTCCAGCGATTGGTTTTGACTCAAAACTCACCAAATGACTCCTCCCACCATATGACGATGCCCAAGTTTTGGGGCCGATCGGAAATCAATAGGGGTAAGAAATTGGACAATTCAAGTTCAAAGGCAGTTCGTTCCTAATCGGAGTGGTTAGTGTATTGCATAGTTCTAGCGATTGAATTTCACTTTGAACTCACCAAATGACTCCTCCCACCATATTGTGATGATGCCTAGATTTTGGGCTGAAATCGGAAATCAATACGTTTAAGAAATTGGACAATTCAGGTTCAAAGGCAGTTGGTTCCTTATAGGAGTGGTTGGTGTATTACGTAGTTCTAGCGATTGGCTATCACTCAAAACTCACCAAATGACTCGTCCCACCATATTATGATGATGCCCCAATTTTTGGGCTCGAATCGAAAATCAATAGATTTAAGAAATTGGACCATTCATATTCAAAGGCACTTCGTTCCCAATTGGGGTGGTTGGTGTATTGCATAGTTCTTGCGATTGGATTTCACCCAAAACTCACCAAATGGCTCCTCCAACCATATGATGATGCCCAAGTTTTGGGCTCGATTGGAAATCAATAGGGGTAAGAAATTGGACAATTCAAGTTCTAAGGCAGTTCGTTCCGAATTGGAGTGGTTGGAGTATTGCATAGTTCTAGCGATTGGGTTTGACTCAAAACTCACCAAATGACTCCACCGACCATATGATGATGCCCAAGTTCGTTCCTTATAGGAGTGGTTGGTGTATTTCGTAGTTCTAGCGATTGGATTTCACTCAAAACTCACCAAACGACTCCTCCCACCATATTATGACGTTGTCCTAGTTTTGGGCTCTATCAGAAATCAATAGGTGTAAGTAATTGGAATTTTCGTGTTGAAAGGCAGTTCGTTCCCAATTGGAGGATTGGTGTATTGCATAGTTCTTGCGATTTGATTTCACTCAAAACTCACCAAATGACTCCTCGAACCATATTATGATGATGCCCAAGTTTTGGGCTCGAATCGGTAATCAATACGTGCAAGAAATTAGACAATTCACGTTCAAAGGAAGATCTTTCCTAATTGGAGTGGTTGGCGTATTGCATAGTTCTCGCGTTTGGATTTCACTCAAAACTCACCAAAATACTCCTCCCACCATATTATGATGACGCCCAAGTTTTGGTCTCGATTGGAAATCAATACATGTAAGAAATTGGACAATTCAAGTTCAAAGGCAGTTCTTTCCAAATTGGAGTGGTTAGGGTATTGCATAGTTCCAGCGATTGGTTTTAACTCAAAACTCACCAAATGACTCCTCCCACCATATGATGATGCCCAAGTTTTGGGGCCGATTGGAAATCAATAGGGGTAAGAAATTGCACAATTCAAGTTCAAAGGCAGTTCATTCCGAATCGGAGTGGTTGGTGTATTGCATAGTTCTAGCGATTGAATTTCACTTTGAACTCACCAAATGACTCCTCCCACCATATTGTGATAATGCCCAGATTTTGGGCTGAATCGGAAATCAATAGGTGTAAGAAATTGGACAATTCAAGTTCAAAGGGAGTTAGTTCCGAATTGGAGTGCTTGGTGTGTTGCATAGTTCTAGAGATTGGAATTTACTCAGCAAATGGCTCCTCCCAACATTTTATGATGATGCCAAAGTTTTGGGCACGAATCAGAAATCAATAGGTGCAAGAAATTGGACAATTCAAGTCCAAAGGCAGTTCGTTCTGAATTGGAGTGGTTGGTGTATTGTATAGTTCGAGGGATTGGATTTCACTCAAAACGCACCAAATGACTCCTCCCACCATAATACGATGTTGCCCAAGTTTTGGGCTCGAATCGGAAATCAATAGGTGTAAGTAATTGGACAACTCAAGTTGAACGGCAGTTCGTTCCCAATTGGAGTGGCTGGTGTATTGCATAGTTCTTGCGATAGGATTTCCCTCAAAACTCCCCAAATGACTCGTCTGCCCATAACATGATGTTGCCCAAGTTTTGGGCTCGAATCGGAAATCCACAGGCCATAGAAATTGGACAATTCAAGTTCAAGCGATTGGATTTCACTCAAAACTCACCAAATGACTCCTCCCACCATATTATGATGATGCAGAAGTTTTGCCCTCGATCGGAAATCAATGGGTGCAAGAAATTGGACAATTCACGTTCAAAGGAAGTTCATTCCTAATTGGAGTGGTTGGTGTATTTCATAGTTCTAGCAATTGACTTTCACTTTAAACTCACCAAATGACTCCTCCCACCATATTATGATGATGCCCAAATTTTGGGATCGAATCAGAAATCAATAGGTTTAAGAAATTGGACAATTCATATTCAAAGGCACTTCATTCCGAATTGGAGTGGTTGGTGTATTTCATAGTTCGAGGTATTAGATTTCACTCAAAACTCACCAAATGATTCCGCCCACTATAATAAGATGTTGCCCCAGTTTTGGGCTTGATCAGAAATCAATAGGTGTAAGAAATTGGACAATTAAAGTTCAAAGGCAGTTCGTTCCTTATTGGAGTGGTGAGTATATTACGTAGTTCTAGAAATTGGATTTCACTCAAAACTCACCAAATGACACCTTCCACCATATTCTGATAATGCCCAAGTTTTGGGCTCGATTGGAAATCAATAGGTGTAAGAAATTGGACAATTCAAGTTCAAAGGTTGTTCGTTCATAATCGGAGTGGTTGGTGTATTGCATAGTTCTAGCGATTGGATTTTACTCAAAACTCCCCAAATGACTCCTCCCACCACATTATGATGATGCCCAAGTTTCGGGCTCGATTGGAAATAAGTAGGTGTAAGAAATTGGACAATTCAAGTTCAACGGCAGTACGTTCCTTATTGAAGTGGTTAGTGTATTACGTAGTTGTAGAAATTGGATTTCACTCAAAACTCACCAAATGAGTCCGCCCACCATAATAAGATGTTGCCCCAGTTTTGGGCTTGATCGGAAATCAATAGGTGTCAGAAATTGGACAATTAAAGTTCAAAGGCAGTTCGTTCCTTATTGGAGTGGTTAGTGTATTACGTAGTTCTAGCCATTGAATTCCACTCAAAACTCACCAAATGACTCCTCCCACCATATTATGATGATGCCCCAATTTTGGGCTCGAAATCGGAAATCAATAGGTTTAAGAAATTGGACCATTCATGTTCGAAGGCACTTCGTTCCGAATTGGAGTGGTTGGTGTATAGCATAGCTCTAGCGATTGGATTTCACTCAAAACTCACCAAATGACTCCTCCCACCATATTATGATGATGCAGAGGTTTTGCGCTCGATCGGAAATCAATGGGTGCAAGAAATTGGACAATTCACGTTCAAAGGAAGTTCGTTCCTAATTGGAGTGGTTGGTGTATTTCGTAGTTCTAGCGATTGGATTTCACTCAGAACTCACCAAATGACTCCTCCCACCGTATTATGATGTTGTCCTAGTTTTTGGCTCGAATCGGAAATCAATAGGTGTAAGAAATTGGACAATTCAAGTTCAGAGGCAGTTCGTTCCTTATTGGAGTGGTTAGTGTATTGCATAGTTCTAGCAATTGGATTTCACTCAAAATCACCAAATGACTCCTTCCACCATATTCTGATGATGCCCAAGTTTTGGGCTTGATACGAAATCAATTGGTGTAAGAAATTGAACAATTCAAGTTCAAAGGCAGTTCGTTATGAATTGGAGTGGTTGGTGTATTGCATAGTTTAAGGGATTGGATTTCTGTTGAGCCTATTCTTAACAACTAAAATGAGTTATTAAAAACAGAAACTTTAATTCTCGCAAGTGCACGAACCGTTTATAGTATAGCTTATGTAAATACGAGGTCGATTCCACGGAGAATGGTAACGTGGTTGCAAGTTAAACTACTTAGAATGCTGGGAAAACAGAAAACAAAGAAACACACTAACTAACAATGGCAAGGTCTAGGACAGAATCCTAGTACCACACACGCACTCGAAATGGGGGGTTTTGTTGTTGAAGTGAAAACAAGAGAATGAAATGGAATTGCTGGAAAGTAACCAATAGCAGCAATCAACAAGTTGTGAAACAATGATTGAGAAGTGTTAGAGCCTTGGAATCCACCACTAGTTTTCCTATCCAAGTTATGAATGCATAGAAAGTGACTCAAGCTTCATCGACAATAGATTATCGCATACAAGCCTATGGTATCTAGGTGCAGGATGCATGATTCTCCTAAGGCATGTAATTGTGCATGGTATCTACACAACACGTGATCTCTAATATGCAACCTAAGCATGGTATCTACTTAGAATAAAGCATACAAGAGTCATTAAGTTCCCTGAGAATATGATAATCACACAAGTCCTAGAACATGGTATCTGTCCCTAGTCAACCTATGGTCATTAACCCCTTGAATGATTCTTAGGCCATTCATGTGTTGCTTGTGAAAGGAGAGTAGAATTGGTGAATCTAAACCCCTTCCCAACCTGTGCTAGATGCATAAAATCCTAGTTAGCTACTCCAAGAAAACATACATCAAGCACATAATAAATTGGAGATTAACAACTTGGCAATGAAAGCAAAGAAATCAATTAACTATGAAATCATCCATAACATTGAATATTCATGACTAGGGCTTCATCCTAAGCCCTAACAAAATGGATTAGTTAAACATAACTATGAATACAGAAAATAAGAAATACATAGATAGAATAAAGAGAATAGAAGAACTAGTTGGTGGCAGCAACTCCCAGGGACAGCTCCAAGCTCTCCCTCCTTTGCAGCTAGCTCTCTTCTCTCTTTGTGGTGAATCTGAATGTGTGTATGAGAGTAATGGATGGAGTGAATGTGTGTGTCTATCTCCTCTTGTGAATGAGCTGAAACTCTCTATTTATAGACTTCAAATTCGTCCTCCCAATGGCTGGTGTAGACAGCCCACCATAAATCCTGGAAACTCCCCCGATTTGTGCAAACATGTTTTCCCATAATTAAGCATGCCATGTTTTGCTCCTTGGGACTTCCAATGCTGAAATGCCTCCCTAATTTGCTCAACATGTTAGGTCTAAAGTCAGATACAGCTCAGTTGAGGCACAAGGCTCAAAGGGGGTGTGGAACACAAGGCACAATAGCTGGCAGCTGCATATTAAAATCCTCCTGAGTATGCTTCAGTGTTTGATGGGCTAAGGACTCCAGTTATGTTCAATTGGGCTGAATTTTGGATATGTTATACTAGACACCAATGTGAACAACTTCTGTAAAGGACGTCTCCTCATCCAAGTTGTGTAGGTTGCTGAAATGAGGCCTGCAAGATGACCCACGAAATTGGACTGACAAGGAGTGTGACCCAAATTGGGTCTGTCTTTAAGCTTATATTCCTCTTCTGCCAATAAGCCCTTAACATGCATGGATTGTATCAAATGTGATCTCTTGCTGCCTTAACCTACAAAACACACAAACATAGGTAAGTGACTCGAAATAAAGAGAACCTAAACAAAATCACCAAGTAAAGAAGGCATGCAAATGTGTGAAATTATGAACTTATCAAATACCCCCAAACTTAGATTTTGCTAGTCCTCGAGCAAAACAAAATAAAACTACAACTTAGAAAACAGAAAATAAGCAGCTAGCCTTCCAAACAATATCCTCAAAGAATCACCAAAGTATATGGTTCCAAAGAAACACAACAATCACAATCTAAGTTCCAAGAGTAAGCAAAGCTCACAATGACATCCTTAAGTGTAGTGTGTGAATGCCAAATCAGAACAACACCTGCAACTCGAATAAGTACATGCGCACACACTTAGAGCACAATCAAGAATTTCGAACCTCATAAGCACATTATCAGATCAGCTCTCCACAGAATACCACACAATACCAAGGATCAAAAGGACTTTATAAGGGTTGTAATGAGGCTTAGGGTAGTGGTTGAATGAATGAGAGGATATGGAAAACAACATTTTGAACACAGCTAAAGCATAGGTAAAAGCATGAGAGATTATTGAACTTTGTAATAAGCAAGGAACACATACATGAGCAGATTTTCAACATAATTTCAGCACCTTCAAATGTGTTTATTTGGCCTAATTTTGTGGCTCTTTACCCTAGATCACCATGATCTTCTCCTTATAACACCCTAGGGTCGTGACTACATTGGTCACACTTCATTACCTCTTTTGATTACTTACCAATACCCCCAAACTTATTTCTTTTCAACACTTGGGTTACAGCACTAATGATTCACTTTTGCTCTAAAAACCTTGCATTCTTTATGACTCTCTTTTGAAGATAGCTTTAATTGCTCATAGAATAGGTAAGGATAAGAAACAGAGATTTAATATGGTTTACACAAAGAAAGGCTTAACATAGGCTCAAATGGGTTGACTAGGGATGAATACATGTAGAGGGATGGTTAGAAAGGCTCAAACGATTTAAACATGGCCTAAATCACTTCCTAAGCATTGTATGGCAACAGAATGTCTCAAGAGATATTCAAATAAGTTCTAGAGTACGAAACCAAGATCATGAGATAAGTAGAATTGCATAACGTCTCCAAGTAGCAAGAAATTGGACTAACTTGACAAAGTGCTCAATAAGTGCAAGGATGGCATGCAAGACAAAGTTAACTCAGAACCACACAAAGACCTTAAACAATGACTGTCAATTTCTGCAAAACCATATTAGAATTAAATCCAAGTCTTATCATAGGTGTTTGGAAGGATAACGAAACAAAACACAAAATCCTGCGTTTTTAGACACAAGACACACTTAAAAATTTTAAAATTTGACAATTTGAAACAACATAACTAAATCCTTCCCCCCAAACTTAAATGAAACATTGTCCTCAATGGTTAGAGTGTAAGAACAAGCAATGCCTCATAAATGAAGGAAAGAAGATAATGAAAAGACATAACCAAATGGTAGAGTTTAGAAAACAACTCCCCTTTGAAGCGATTAGGATGCAAGCAAGCTCCTTGCACGTTCTATCTTCTCCTCATCACCTTGGGTTGCCTCCCAAGAAGCGCTAAGTTTCATGTCTTCAGCCGGACATCCAAACTTGCTATAGTGAATGGGGGGGTTTGGGCTCAATTGACGCCTCATGCACTTCAAGATTGGTCACCAAGCTTGTTTTCTTTTTCCATCGCTTCCTTGCTGCTTTCCTTTTCCTTTTATGATTATGAACAGAATGGCAATGAACTGGAGGAATGATTGGAGGATCTCCAAATTTATGTGTAGGAATTGTAGCATTGAACATGTGGGCAGCCCCCTTGTCCTCCTTCTCTACTCCTTGCAGCAAGCATGCTACTAGTGAATGGGAAAGACCATCAAATCTCTCTTTCCCTGGATTCCCCAATACTTCAATTTGAAAACAATCTTGAACATCATTTGGCAGATTTGTGGTATCAAACACTTTGAAAGCAACAGTTTCTCCATTAACGGTCATGGTGAGAGTGCCTTGCGCTACATCGATCGTGGTCTTAGCAGTAGCCATGAAGGGTCGACCAAAGATGAGGGGCAATTCATTGTCAGGAATTGGTGCTTCTTCCATCTCCAAGACCAAGAAATTAGCTGGCAAAATTAGCTCCTCCACTTTCACCAAAACATCTTCTAGAATGCCCCTAGGGTACCTGATAGTTCTATCTGCCAATTGAATGCTCACAGATGTGGCTTGCAACTCACCAAGGTTATGTTTCTCATAAACATGATATGGCATAAGGTTTACAGATGCACCATGATCAAGCAAAGCTTTTGGAATCTTGAAATCACCAACTATACAAGGTATAGAAAATGAACCTGGATCCTTTAGCTTTGGAGGTAGCTTTCTTTGTAACACTGCACTTACCTCTTCACTCAATGCAACCTGTTCATGCTCTTTGAATCTCCTCTTGTTAGTGCATAGATCTTTCAAAAATTTTGCATACTTTGGAATCTGAGCAATGGCACTTAGCAGTGGGATGTTGATTTGCACCTTCTTAAATATTTCCATGATCTCATCCAAGCCTTGATCTTTCTTTGACTTTGATAACCTGCTGGGAAAGGGTGCAATAGGCCTAAAAGCATTAGTTGAAATTGGAACTTGATCAGCATTAGATGATACCTTAAGGCCTGTGCTCTCTCCAGGGGCATTGAGGTGCTGTTTGGTGGAACTTGTGGGCTGCCCTTGTGGTGGCTGAATAATCTCCACGTTTTCTCCCTCTTCTTGCTCTTCGTTGACATCTCCAACCTTATTATCGACTTGTTTACCGCTTCTCAAGATGTGCACTGCTTTAACTTGCTCATGATGCCTTGGATTAACCTCCGTTTGGCTCGGAAAAGTTCCGGATGCTCTATTGCTCATGGAGGATGCTATCTGCCCAACTTGCACTTCTAGTTTGTTCACTGCATTTTGAAGATTCTGATTGGTTTGCATCTGCTGCCCCATGAACTTCTTGAACATGTCTTGCAATTCCCCCATTTGATCACCCTTTTGCTCTTGCACTTGTTGGGGAGCTTGCTGGAATTGCCTTTGTTGTATTTGGAATCCTGGGGGATGTCCTTGAGATTGTTGCACATTTGAATTATTGCTCCACCTGAAATTAGGATGATTTCTCCACCCTGGATTGTATGTGTTTAAGTAAGGATCATTCTGAGGATTCCTTCCTTGAAGGGCATTTGCTTGTTCTAGCATGTGCTTCGCAAAAGATTGGTCTTGAACTTCCTCTTTGTTTCCTGGAGGGCCAATCACTACCTGTTGAAGCAAAGAACACATAACATCAAGTTTTGCAGCAATATCATTATTAGTACTTACCTCAGAGACCACAGCTTTCATAGGAGCTCCTCTTCCTTTATTGTAGCTCCATTGTTGGGAGTTAGCACTCAAAGATTCAAAGAGAGTAAAGGCCTCATCTGCTGTTTTGTTCATCAGTCCTTCTCCACTTGTTGCATCTACCATCATCCTTTCGGAATCAAGCAAACCTTCATAGAAAGATTGCATTTGCATCCAACTCTCTATGTTGTGGTGTGGGCAGGAACTCATCATCTCCTTGTACCTCTCCCAGCATTCATGAAAAGCTTCTCCTTCTCTTTGTGTGAAACCAAGAATTTCCTTTCTAATCTTGTTAGTCTTTTGAGCTGGAAAGAATTTCTGTAAAAACTTATTAGAAAGCTCTTCCCAAGTACGAATTGAAGCATTAGGCAAAGAGTATAACCAAGACTTAGCCTTATCTTTTAAACTAAATGGGAATAGCCTCATCTTAATCTGCTCATCATCAAGTCCTTGAATTTTGATTGTAGCACATATTTCAAAGAATTGCTTAACATGCATGTAAGGATCCTCAGTGGTATTACCATAATAAGTTGGAAGAAGATGAATCATACCACTTCTAAGCTCAAACCTGTCAATTGTGAGTTGAGGATAGACAATGCACGAAGGTTGATCAGTGACTTTGGGAATGGAAAATTCACGCAGGGGTTTCCGAGGTTGGGCAACAAGCGCACCACCTCCTTCATTATTATTGTTGTTGTTTGGAATCTCTGCCATCTTGCTTGAACCTTCAGATTCGTAGCTCTTAGATTCAGCACTTGATGAACTATAACTCCTCCTCAAACCAGCACGTACAGGCAGCTGCCTCTTGGTGATAGTGGCTCAGTTTTCAAGATTTTGGACATATATGCACACACAAGAGCCAAATTAGTGTCTTTAATGGAGATAACAAAGAAAAACAGAATACAAAAAGAAAAACCAACGAAATGAAAAAAAATTAAAACTTAACAAAAAAAGAAACACTCAAAGTAATCTAACTATAGCACCATCGTTACCGGTTCCCGGCAACGGCGCCAAAAACTTGTTGAGCCTATTCTTAACAACTAAAATGAGTTATTAAGCTTATATTCCTCTTCTGCCAATAAGCCCTTAACATGCATGGATTGTATCAAATGTGATCTCTTGCTGCCTTAACCTACAAAACACACAAACATAGGTAAGTGACTCGAAATAAAGAGAAACTAAACAAAATCACCAAGTAAAGAAGGCATGCAAATGTGTGAAATTATGAACTTATCAATTTCACTCAAAACTCTCCAACTGACTCCTCCCACCATATTACGAAGTTGCCCAAGTTTTGAGCGCGATCTGAATCAATAGGTGCAAGAAAATGGACAATTCACATGCAAAGGAAGTTTGTTCCTAACTGGAGTGGTTAGTGTATTGCATAATTCTAGCGTTTGAATTTCACTAAAACCTCACCAAAATACTCCTCCCCCCATATTATGATGATGCCCAAGTTTTGGGATCGATTGGAAATCAGGAGGTGTAAGAAATTGGACAATTCTAGTTCAAATGCACTTCGTTCAGAATTGGGGCGGTTTGTGTATTGCGTAGTTCTAGCGTATGCATTTCACTCAAAACTAACCAAATGACTCCTTCCACGATAATCTGATGATGCCCAAGTTTTGGAGTGGTTAGTGTATTTCGTAGTTGTACAAATTGGAGTGGTTAGTGTATTACGTAGTTGTAGAAATTGGATTTCACTCAAAACTCACCAAATGACTCCGCCCACCATAATAAGATGTTGCCCCAGTTTTGGGCTTGATCGGAAATCAATAGGTGTCAGAAATTGGACAATTAAAGTTCAAAGGCAGTTCGTTCCTTATTGGAGTGGTTAGTGTATTACGTAGTTCTAGCCATTGAATTCCACTCAAAACTCACCAAATGACTCCTCCCACGATATTATGATGATGCCCCAATTTTGGGATCGGTTGGAAATCAATAGGTTTAAGAAATTGGACCATTCATGTTCGAAGGCACTTCGTTCCGAATTGGAGTTTTTGGGGTATTTCATAGTTCTTGGAATTGGATTTCACTCAAAACTCACCAAATGACTCCTCCCACCATATTATGATGATGCCCAAGTTTTGAACTAGATCGGAAATCCATAGGTGTATGAAATTGGACAATTAAAGTTCAATGGCAGTTCGTTCCGAATTGGAGTGGTTGGTGTATTGCGTAGTTCTAGCGATTGGATTTCACTCCAAACTCACCTAATGACTCCTCCCACCATAGTATGATGTTGCCCAAGGTTTGGGCACGATCGGAAATCAATAGGTGTAAGAAATTGGACAATTCAAGTTCAAAGGCAGTGCGTTCCTTGTTGGAGTGGTTGGCGTGTCCCGTAGTTCTAGCAATTGGATTTCACTCAAAACTCACCAAATGACTCCTCCCTCCACATTATGATGATACCCAACTTTTGGGCTCGAACTGCAAATAAATAGGTGTAAGAAATTGGACAATTCAAGTTCAAAGGCAGTTAGTTCCAAATTGGAGTGGTTGGTGTATTGCATAGTTCTAGCGACTGAATTTCATTTTAAACTCACCAAATGACTCCTCCCACCATATTATGATGATGCCCCAATTTTGTGCTGGATCGGAAAGCAATAGGTTTAAGAAATTGGACCATTCATGTTCAAAGGCACTTCGTTCCGAATTGGAGTGGTTGGTGCATTGCATATTTCTAACGATTGGATTTCACTCAAAACTCACCAAATGTCTCCTCCCACCATATTGTGGTGATGTCCAAGTTTTGGCCTTGATCGGAAATCAATAGGTGTAAGAAATTGGACAATTCAAGTTCAAAGGCAATTCGTTCCTAGTTGTTGTGGTCAGTGTATTGCATTGTTTTAGCCATTGGATTTCTCTCAAAACTCACCAAATTGCTCCTCCCACCATTTTATAATGATGCCCAAGCTTTGGGCTCGAATCGGAAATCAATAGGTGTAAGAAGTTGGACAATGCACGTTCAACGGAAGTTCGTTCCAAATTGGAGTGGTTGGTATATTGCATAGTTCTTGCCGTTGAATTTCTCTCAAAACTCACCAAATGACTGCTCCCACCATGTTATGTTGATTGGAAATCAATATAAGAGTTATCTCCGAGGCCATTTCTATCCGAGCCGCAATACTCGCAGGTCTCAGATATAACTCTTCAATCTGAGCCACAATACTCAAGGTCTCAGAGATAACTCTTCAATCTGAGCCGCAATACTCGCAGGTCTTGGAGATACCACTTCTATCCGAGCCGCAATACTCGCAGGTCTCGAGATACCACTTCTATCTGAGCCGCAATACTCGGAGGTCTCAGAGATAACTCTTCAATCTGAGCCTCAACACTCGCACCACACGGTTCAGGTGTCCCCGACACTCGTGGGGCATTATCAAAATAACCAAAGAACACTCGCACGTACATGAACCTCCTACAAGGTCATACACAAACCATCGAGCTCATCCTCCCTATTTTATTCAAGACTGGCCCTGGGTTCCTAATAGTACGTGCCCTAACTTTAAAGTCATTTCTATACTCACAGTAGCTTTTTTCAAGGTTTATGACAGGATAAAAGTACCTCGGGACTCAAAAGTGCTAAAGTCCCAAAAAGTCAACTCGGGACCCCGTGGGGTCCACGACCTCAGAATTCTGATCCGAATCGTTCCAAGAGGTTCTAATATGTCTAGGACACATGTCCCGAAAGTTTGGTCTCGATTGGACGGTCGGATTGCTCACAATGCCCAATTGGACGGACGAACGATTTCCGTAACCCTCGCCCTAGGGTTGGCCTTTTCGGAGTATCCGGACTCCGATTTACGATCCGTCAAATACTACACGATCCTAAAATTTCCTAGACCAACATACTCCAGTTTGACTATGATCCAACGGTCTAACGTATTGAACCCGAAAATCGCACAATATCCGAGATCCGTTCGGGCTCAAACGTTATCCGAATTGAGATCCGCGAATTCCTATGCACTTGTGAGGACACGAGGATCATTATGGGACCAAGAGTGATCCCTGCTACCTGTCCCACGCGCCGACCGCACGTGGCTGTACCTAACAAATTCCGGCGGCCGGAAAATCTCCAAACCGCCGGCCCAAACTCCTAACTTAGGTAAAACACCTAATTTGGAGCCACTTTTGTTCTTGGACTATGGCCAAAAAGTGGCCGGAAGTGGCTGATATCGGCGATGCAATACCGGCAGATTTTCAGTTTGAAAATTAACCTCTCAAACCTCAAAATCTCTCCAATCCTACTGTTGTTCAATTATGTTAACTCGCAAGTGTACGTGCCAATCAGTAGTATAACAAAGACAAGAACGAGGTCGTACCCACGAGGACTGAGAAGTTCAAATTAGTTATGTACTTAGATTACCGAATTCAAGAAGTTAGGAGGTTAAGTCTAAAACAGAAATTAAAGTGAGAGTGATTGTGATTGTGAAAGGAAGTGAGCAAACTGAAATTGCAAATGAAAGCAAATAAACAAGTGTAACAAAAAGTGATTTTGAAGGGCTGGAAAACGGATTTGGAGACTAGGGCATTCGAATCACCATAACAATTCAACTCTGGGTTATAAGGAGTCAAGTGACAAGTCTAATTCAGATTCAAAGATTGATTCTAGCTAAAGTATGATTAAGCCATGGTGTTTGGTCCTAACCTTGTGTTCCTAATTCCCTAATTTGATCATTTGTTGTCTAACCTAAAATTAAGCATTAGGAACCCATTAAGCATAGAAGAACATTTTAAACAACCAAGTATGTATCTAATCCCTGTTGTCGAATGTCCATACATACTCTTCCTATTCATAGTTCAATTCGAATTAAAGTAGGGTGTATACTCTTAATTCAAACCAAGATACACAAATCAAAATGGTAGCTAGGCAGGTATGCAAAATGAATAAGAACATGAATCATGAATCAAACTTGAAACTTGAACTTTATAAACCCAGAATATTCATGTTAGGTTACATCGAAGCCCTAGTGATGGATTTAGCTACTCATAATGGAAAAGAGACTTGAACAGAAATGAGAAAACATAATGAATGCAATAAGAGTAGAAAAACCCCTTTTCTGAAGTTCTTGTGGTGTCCAAGGCTTCTCCAAGTGCTTCTCCACTTCTAATGCTTGTCCAAGAGCTTCCCCACTTCTAGAAAGATGTATGAAGGATATGGAGGTGATTTGGGATGAGTTTGAGTGAGTGGTGATGGCTAAGAAAGATGAAATTCCTAGGGAAATGGAAGAGAGGTTTTCTGGAGTTGTTTTGGTGGTTTGAGGCTGTTTAGAGCTTTGGATTGATTTCTGGAGTGTTTGGGGTTGTGAGAGTGTTTGAGGGAGGATGGAGTGAAGGATGGCTGAATTGTGGGGTTGTGAATCCCAGGCTTGCACACCTTGAATCTGGAATTGAAGAGGTATTTATAGGGGGAGGGAAGTGAGAAATCAGAATTGAATATAGCAATTACCTAACACACTTGCATTAGATAATCAGAAATGGTTGGTGAACTTCACCAACAAATCCCACCAGCAGCCATAGCTCATCATCATGTCAGCATGACCAAGCTTCCATCCAGAAACCAATAGCTCATCCTCATGTCAGCAGGATGTGTAATTTGATGGGCTCACGGATTGGGCTTGGATTAATCAATTGATGAGCTAGAGCTATCCATCTTCAAGTTCAGAATGTCTTCTTTCCATGCACACGTGAATTGGCCCAATCCAAGCACAGATGAAAAAGATATGTCCAAAATGAATTTGTAACTCAGTCTTCAGTTTTACACATTGTTTCACCATTTTACTTCAAATGCCTCAAGTGATACCTAGAGCTCAATGAACTGAATGACAAACGCAAAAGAGGTTAAAAGCACAAGGTTAACTCAAAAACATAACGAAATCATAAGCTAGAAGGGTACAAAATGATATACAATTGTGAACCGAACAAATACCCCCAGACCTAGATTTTGCTAGTCCTCGAGCAAAACAAACAAAACAAAAACAAGAAGTTAAGTAGACCACTTCCGCAGGTAACTCGATTGCATTGAGCATATGCAACAAGCCTTTAAACCTCTAGGCATCCCTAGTAGGAGGAGTTGTGTCTCCTAAGGGTTTAACAGAAACGATACCCATAAACGCTTTACCTGACTCTACAAAACAAAGTGGTTAGAAAAACAAACTTTGAAATCAACTAATGAAAATGAAAGAAAACTTTAGTCATACCTCCAACACCATAGAGTTGCCAAGATAGGTGATCAATTAGTGTGTATAAGTGGAAGCTATAGCTCAAAGGCACACAGCTTCAAAGCAAGCACACTCAAACCTTGAATAGAGAACATGCTTCGACTCTAATTCTCACAGATAACACTCAATCACTCAGAACCTATGGTTTAATTCTCTCAAGAAAGTATAAGTGAGTGTATGAAATAGAAACACAAGTTTAGGTTAGATCTCAAGAAGGGAATCAAATACTAAGAATAGAGATACACACATACTTACCAGCACCCATGAATACATCCTCAAAGATCAGCTAGGTCTTTCACAAGGTTGTAATGAAAGGCTAAGGTTAGGGGAAATGGAAGAATTGGAAGGAAAAACAAGTAACTTAAGAACATACCAAGGTTGCATTCTTCATTGATCTGCAAGGTATCATTGATTTATAATGGCATGGCTGCAAACTTCATGGTACCACCTGGCATAGACCTTATATTTCACACTTAGATCAAATCGACACACTTTCTCTTTATCTTTCTTATTTGCTGATTTGATCCGCATCTTCTTTAACTTCATTGCACATATTCACATCATATTTCATTTAGGCACATGGCAGCAACTTCCTTGCTTCAAACTTTATCTTGGCACACCTTGGTATATTTTTAAGCTATAGGGTATGGCAACAATAGGTCAAGTATCTCAGAATTGAGATACAATGGTAAAGAAATGATGAGGGTGATAGAAGAAAAAGGCTTTAAGTGTTTGGTTTCAAGAGGGCTAATGGAACACACATATGGGTAGGGTGAAAAGAAAGCACATAGAATGGTTATACACACATAGCCTAGCATCACTTCAATGAGTTCATTCATGAATGAGAGCAAGCACATGATATCTGTGAAAGAGAATCATCCTTAGTATTCAATCAAAATGGAACAATGAGATCAATTAGAGTGAGTTGAAGAAAATAAGTATGGATGAGAAATAGAACACTTTAAACCCTCTCAAGAAAGCAATTAGGCTCGATATGGCTCACTAGGGTAGTCTCCACTATTCTCCTTCAAGAATTTGAGCATGGTACTTTAGCCACCAGAATTCTAAGAGCAAAAGCTTTGTGAAGTGCAAAAATTATGATATGAAAACCTCAATGGTAGCTCCATAATATTGATTGTATGACCTTCTAAAAAAAAAAACAAAAAACTGAAAAACACAATGAAAGAAAACTGAAAACATAAATGTACGAAAATTGAAAACCTTCCCCCCAGACCTGAATTGAACATTGTCCTCAATGTTAAAGCACAGAAGAGATGATTGAGAACATGCAAATGATAAAGGGAAAAGTTAAGAAGAAGGTTTAGAGAAAAACTCCCCCTTGATGCGATTAGGTCGACCGCTAACAAACACCTTCTTCTTGAACACATGGGTTGCCTCCCAAGAAGCGCCTTAGTTAATGTCTTGGCAAGACATTATGCAATCAGCTTATGATGAGTTGGGGGTTTTCGGATCAATCGTCTCAAGATAGTTCACCCAACTTCTTCTTCTCTTCCTTCGCTTCCTCTCTCTTTTTCTTTTCTTTTTCTTCATGTCTGTAACTTTGGACATTGGGATGACATTGGACGGTTCCAATTTCATAGAGCATGGATCAAGGGGCTCAAGTGGTAACCCAGAAATTGGTGGAAATGGCTGGAACACTTCTAGGGCAGCTACCACTTCTTCGAACTTTGGTTCAACTTGTTCTTCCTCTCTCTTGTGCAATGACAACTTCTAAAGCATCAATGGACTGTTTCTGCAAACTCTTAGAAGAAACTTCATCATTCACAACATCAATTGAAAAACAAGTATCAAGAGAGATAGAAGGTTGAGATGGAGGATCAAACACTTTAAATTCAGCAGTTTCACCCAACACGGTCATGGAGAGGGTGCCATCTTTCATATTGATAATTGTGTTTGTTGTGGCCATGAATGGTCGTCCTAAAAGAATAGGATCAACACGATCTTCATTTGGATTGTCCTCCATATCCATCACTACAAAATCAACAAGGAGAATTAGTGTATTAACTTGAACTAGAATATCTTCTACAATACCTTTTGGATATTTGATAGAATGATCAGCTAGTTCAAGACGAATTGAAGTCTTCTTCATCCCTTCTAAGCCAAGCTCTTGATAAACTGAATATGGCATTACATTGATGCCTGCTCCTAAATCCAACATGGCTCTTCCAACCTTCTTGCATCCCAGGCCAGACCTACGTGCCACGTGCAGGTGATCTGCCGGAGTGAGTTTACCTGCCAATCAATGTTCCCAGGAGAACTGACCTGTTCGGCATTACCTCAGAAAGGTTCGGTATTGCCTCAGCAAAGTTTGAGGTCGTGCCGTGATGATATGTGGAGTTTGGGAAGGCAGAGGTTGGAGGAGCCCTTATCTGGGCATTTGGTGGTGCAAGGGATAGCTCAAGGTTGAGATCATCAAGGTGAGTGCATGAGGATGCCATTTGTTTTGCTTCTGAATTTTTTGATGTTTTTCCTTGAGTTTGCAAGAAGAAATGTTGGGTATCATCCGCTTGCAGAGATGTGGTTTAAATAGAAATATGCTGATGAGAGAGAGCCAACACCATTTCGGATTTCCCGGGCATGTCTCGACCTAATCGCTTCAAGGGGGAGCACCTTTACTTTCAATTTACTTTTCTTTTTATTTTCGTGTTTTTCTGGTGTTTTATGTTTTTGCCCGTTACTTTCATTTTCTAGTGCTTTGTGTTTCTGCCTTTTCCTTTCGGCTATCTTTGTCTTATTTTCGTTAGGGAAATGTGTTTTCTTTCCGTTTGTCGTCTTTGGTTTATTTTAGTTGGGAAGTGTCTTTTCTTTTTCTTTTCCTTTTTCTTTCTGCAACCTTCCTCTTTTATTTCCGAAACAAAATAAAGAAAATACAAAAACAACCAAAATAAAAAATAAAAACAGTAGAAATCATTTCTTCATAGCGCTAGGTGTCTCGACCATAGGAGCTTTGAGTTTGGCCCTATGGCTGTCCTCTTCCGGGGTTTCACGTACAGCCTCTTGGGTCTCACCACTTGAGCTCCCAAATATCGCAATCTTAGCTTGAGCATAACTACTCTCGCGATCTGGTTGCTTGCGTTTACCCGGTCGGTCTAGGTCCTCCAGCTGCTTTCGCATGTCGCGAGAATACAACTCTACCATCTTTGATAGGCTTTTATTCTCGTCCCGTAATACTTCTAGCTGGTGTCGATTCACCTCCACTATCCTTGCCCTCTCCCGTTTCAAGCTTTTTATAGCACTCTGACACTCTTCAACCATACTTCGCTCCGCCGCCAACTGACCTTTCAGCACCTCTACCTCATGGGACTTCGCAGTAGGCGATGTCCCAAACTTGCGACACATGCTGGACTCTCACGCTCAGTGCCAGGGCATCGCTTGTGACCCGATTGTCATCCCTTCTCCCGAACACACGTATATCTTTGGGAGTCACTAGATTTCTGCCCACTCCAATGGCAACATCGTTGTCCAGGAGTATTGAGTCATTAACTGTCACAGGTCCCGTGCGGAGGCAAAGTATGGCACCCATACTGGTGCCGTTGCTTGGCCCCATGTCTGAGTCGGTGGAGCTAGGTTGAGATCCAACGAAAATGGGTAGTTAGAGGCCATTTGATTTCTCACTCGCTTTTCTTCTTTCTTTCGTTTCTCTTTTGTGTTTCTGAGTTTGTGTTTTTTACCTTTCTTTTTAGCTTTTTATAGACTTAGTCTGCTAAACCCTAGCCTCTGCGGTTCTGAGTTCTGTGCGGCCCTTACGGCTTATCTCTATATGTCGCCGCACCCGTTTCCCAACCTCCCTTAATTGCATTTTCACCTTTCACCACCTTCACATGAAAAAGTCGTTGCGCCTTCCTACGAGGCCAATAATTCTGGCTTGGGGGATGTGACAGTTGCCTCTGTGCGCCGACACGTCCCTCACCCCTTTTACCCGTGACTTCCCAGGAACCAAGGCATCAGGGACCACACTCTTTCTTTTTAGAAATCCCGCCTTTGCGCTCCCAATTCACGTTTCATTTAAAAAATAAAAAAATAAAAATTAAATTTAACATGTGGGCTTCGGACTTCATTGTGGGCTTCGGGTTTTCACCGTTGTTTAGATTTCAAAGTGGGTTAACTTTGTTTTGGGGTTGGGTTTTCAATCGTTTGGGTTTTGGTTTGCGTAAGACTGTCTGTTTAGGGCTTACCGTTTTGAGTGTTTTCAATTCTTTTTATTTGTTTGTTTGTTTTGTAATTTTTATGTTGTAATTATTTTCTTTTTGTATTTTATTATTTTTATTTGCTTTAATACTTTCATTTCTTGTTATGACATTGCTTATTCCTAATTTTTAAACATTGAGGACAATGTTCATTTCTAGGTTTGGGGGTATTGGAGTTTAACAAGTAAATTTGTTTTTTTTTTTAAAAAAAAAATTAAAAAAATTAATTAATTAATTAATTTCTTGCTTGTTTTTCTTTTTTTTATATTTTGAGTCTTGTTTTGTTTTGAGTCACTTTCCGAACACTTACGATGAGATTGTGATAAATGTTTTCATGACTTAAATAAAAATTGGATTTCATTTTATTATTATTTTTTATAAAAAAAAAATTTAAAAATTTAAAAATTTAACATTTTTATAAAATAAAATTGGCATTGTTCTAGCATGATATGTTCGAAACTTTCTTTGCACTTGCCATTTGTTTCATAATTTTCCAATTAAAGGATTTGCATGACCCAAAGAATTGTATCAAGCATAAATTAGACTTATATAACCATATAATGTGAGCTTTTGAGCCTTGTGCTTCATTTCATGAGTGTTATACATATACTCTTATTTTCTTGTCATCAAAGTTGTTGTTTGATCTCATTATTCATTGATTTGGTTGAACACTTAAAAGTCATTCATTCTTATGCAATTTGATTTCATGACATTTAAGAAATGATATTAAGGCCCTCTTTGGATCGTTTGTGCCTTTCAAGCTAACCTTATGCATGCTTAAGCATGATTTTCCATTGTTAACCATTTTGAGCCTACATGTAAACTTTTTCTTTCTTTTTACCAATTGAAATTCCTAGCTTTAGCCCGAAAAACAAGAATATACCTTTCTAAGGAACTCATGAGCTCTAATTCGGATGTGTTTTTCATGCTAAGTTTGGGAAGGGATATTACATAAAGAAAAAAAAATATATATAGAACTTCACACAATTGGTGAAAGAAAAGAGAAAAGTTCTGATTAAATGGTAGTTGATTGAAATTTCATTTTTGGGTTTCATTGGTGTTTCGAAAGGAGTTTAAATCATTGTAAATGAAGATATAAGGAGTTTTGATCATGTAAAAGAAAATATCTAATCGTGATGATTCGAAGTCTTGTAAATAATTATTTTATGCTCTTACATTTTTGAGTTCCTTGGACTTTGTATTATCCATACCTTTCATTTCTTATTCACCTAACCCTTGTGCCTATAAATAGAGAGCTTAGAGAGCCAGAATTTCATTCCATAATTTACACTTCCATTGTACACAAAGAGAGGGAAAGTTGAGAGTCACAAAGGGAGAGAGAGAGAAGGCAGCAGCTGGGAGGCTTTGGCCTCCTGGCAGCCATGGAGATGAATCTTTCCCATCTCTAGCATACTGTCCTTATCTTCTTCTCCTCCCTTTGTCTTTTATTTTCTTCTTGTATTTCCTTTGTTTTACTTTGTTTTTCTGTTATTAGTTTTAATAAACATCTTGCTAGTCTTGTATCATGGTTTGAGTTTATAAAGTTTGATTTCATTCATGAATTCTTCTTCACTATTTTAATGGAGTTGTTTTGCATCCTTTGATTGATCACCTAAGGTTTTATGCGTTATGCTCTTGTTGGGAAGGTTTGGGGATCATCTTCATTCCATCCATTAGCAACTTATGTGATTTGGTTTCTAGGTCTCCTAATGTAAACACCATGCTTGGGGTCCTTGTGATGTTCAATGCAATTTGATCCAAACACCATGGACTTATTTGTGAGCATCTTCATGAGTGAATCAATTTGTTTACTTGCTGCCATAATATGATTAGAACAATTAGGGTGGATTCTAAAACCTCACCATCTTGTCTTAGTTCTTTTCTTTCTTCTTGTTTTGTTTCTCTTGTTTCCATTTCTGTTTTGTGTAGGAAAACTGAGTTGGACCATTCAATCACCAATCCCTGTGGAATCGACCTCGCACTTACATACGCTAAACTACCAACGGTTCGTGCACTTGCGAGTATTACAAGTTGAGGATGCGGTTGAACCCATTTTGGTGCAGCTGAATCTACGCAACAAGTTTTTTGGCGCCGTTGCCGGGGATTGGTAACATTGCTTGATTCTATTTGGTTTTCCTACTTTTTATTTATTTTTATCTTTTTCGTAACTGGACAGTTTCATGTTTTAAAGTTAATGAGGATAATTGATAAGTTGTGTTTGTAGTCCAACGGATAAGGACAATTGCCTGACAAGCAAGAGAACTGGGTTTGAGTCCCAGCTTACACAACACCAAAGAAAGGGTTCAAGTAGCATGTTGATTATTTCTAGTTTCTGGTTTCATTCACTTGCTCTTAATTAAATATCTTGTTCAAGTTTACATAAACACCATATGACTCTTGGACTGATTAGTGAATGGATGGGTAGATATTGAAGACAAACACCATGTTTAAATTCTACTTGGTTCTTTATTGTTCTTCTTGTTCTTAATGGGTTTGGAATTTGTGTTTAGACTAAACACCATAGCTAAATACTTGTTCTGAATACTTGATTACAACCACACACCAAATGGATAATCATATTTGAGAAAGAACGAACTCCATAAGCTAGTTTAATTTACTTTGATGCTTGTTACTTTGAAGCATGGAATTAGATGTTTGTGGTGAAGTTGAATCCCTAATCTTGATGTTTTAGTTTAGTTTATCATTTTCATTTAAGTTATGGTTTCCTAATCCAACAAATCTGAAATTTTGTTTCAAGTTTCCTTGTCTTTCTTTAAGCATTTCTGAAGTAGCTCAATAAGAAAGAGGGAAAGAGAGGAGACAACCCAATCCATAGAAACATGGAGTATGGAGCAGCGGAGAAGTCGACCTCCAGCTGCTATGGCCAACCACACTCCAGCTAATCACTTCAAAGGGAGCATTCCAATTATTTCTCTTTCATTTGTGTAATAATTGCTACTCATGCTTAGTTTTTTCTCATTTTCTGTTTTGTTTTGTTAGGGTTTTCTTTTCCTTGATGTGGGAGAAACATGATGAGCAGCTGATCCAAATACTCAAAGAAGAACATGTGCTGCCATACTATGTGCATTTCCCTCTCATTGTCTTCAAGGGGAAGTTCTAAACTCTCTTTCTTTTATTTCTTTCATTTCATTTCTTTACCCTGGATTTTATGTGCATTGCATGCTTTACATGGATTCAAATATTGAGGACAATGCTTCATTTAAGTTTGGGGGTGAGGAAAGTTTTTTTTAGTTTTTGTGTTTGTGTTGAAAACGTAGGCTTCTTCATTGCTAAATTTATTTTATTTTCTGCTTCTGTTTTGAAAGTTTGGTCCGCGCTGTGTTCTTCATTTTTTCATGTTGAATCCAACGACATAAAGAACGTTAAATTTGACCCAGTGGTTTGAAAGTTACATGTCAAAACAGATTAGTTGTTGAAATTGAGCAAAACAGCAATTTGAAACCTCACGTTTTTCTTTTTCTGTGTCTTTTTCTTTGAGTCATTTTCAGTTTTCCTTCCCACACCAATGATAAATCTTGAGTCTAACTTCTAATATGGCTCTTAGGAATTTGATAAGCATTTTGTTAGGTCTGAATCTTATTCTTTTGATAGCTAAGTCTCACAAAATTATACTTGAGCTTTCTATGCACTTTAGCCATGATTATACACCTCTTGCATGTCTTACCCAATTGTATGCATTTTTGCTTGTGTGATTCACTAGAATGTTAAGTTATAACTAAGATATGATTTAGGCCATCTTTGTTAAACCTATTTCTTTTTCCTCCATCAACCCATACAATACATATTCCATTGTAAACCCTTTTGTGCCCAAACACTTAACCATTTCTTTCTATCACCTTATCATCCATTAAACACCCTACCATCTATGGGACTTGTAGAGCGTGTTTGTATTTCAGATTGTAATGCATTCAAGGCAACAAATGAAAAAAAAAAATTTAAAGAAAAAGAGAAAAGAAGTGTGGCCAATGTAGTCACGACCCTAGGGTGATATAAGGAGAAATCAAGGTGATCTAGGGTGAAGAGCCGCAAAATTGGGCCAAATATTATACAAAGTGTGTAAACATCAAAATCAAATTGTGAAGTGATTCAATTGCAAAATCTGGTGTTGTGAGCTTTTCAATTTCTGTGCCTTACATTTCAAATGTCCATGATCTTGTTTACATATTATGCTCTACTTTGTTCCTTAGACTTTGTGTTTTCATATCCATTCTTTGTCTAACCATTACCATAACCCCATTAAATCCATGAGTAAAGTCCTATTGATTTTGGTTTAGCTTGGCAAACTTGTGCTCATTCTTGCAGGAATTCATATCGTTGTTTGAGAAGCATGAGTTGTATCTTCATGGCTACTTCACACACACACCTTGAGCATGATTTGTGTGAGATTGTGGTAGCACTTGAATAATGTTTAGAACTTCCTTAGTGCTTGTTTTGTTCCTTGTTGAGCCATGTCTATGAAGTTTGACATTTTTGTCCGGTTGGAAGGTCAACGTTTTTGTATTTTGTTTTTGTTTTTGTTTTGCTTAAAGACTAACAAATCTATTAAGTTTTTTAACCATTTTGTTTTGTAGAGTCAGTAAAACGTTTGTGGGTATCGTATTGTTAAACCCTCAGGAGACACAACTCCTCCTACTAGGGATGCCTAGAGGTTTAAAGGCTTGTTGCATACGCTCAATGCAATCGAGTTACCTACGAAAGTGGTCTAGTTAACTTCTTGTTTTGTTTTTGTTTTTGTTTTGTTTTGCTCGAGGACTAGCAAAATCTAAGTTTGGGGGTGTGTTAAGCTCATAATTTCATACATATACGTACCCTATTTACTTCCTTCTTTTGCTTAGTTTCTTCGATTTCTAAGTTATTTGCCTCTCTTTGTGTGTTTTGTAGGCCAATAGAGCAAGAGAGCATAATTCATGCAATTAAAGCATGTTAAGGCCAATGAAGCAATATGGTGCAAAAACGTGCAAGAACTGGAGACTGAGGTAGACGTTCATTTCAGCGTTATCTTCTTCATCCGAGCTTGGATTGGGCCAATACTTGTGTGGTTGGATCAGAGACATTTTGAACTTCACAATGGACATCTTAAAGTTGTCATTTGATTCAGCCAAGCCCAATTCGTAAGCCCATGAAAGTACACATCATGCTGACATAAGGATGAGCTGATGGATGCTTGGTCATGGTGAGCTAGGCATGAGGTATTGGTTTCTGGATGGATGCTTGGTCATGCTGACATATTGATGAGCTAGGGCTGCTGGTGGGATTTGTTGGTGAAGTGCAACAACCATTTCTAATTATCTAATGCAAGTGTGTTAGGTGAAATTTGTGTGGTTGGTGAACTTAATTGTATAATCTGATTCACCTAACCCTTGTGCCTATAAATAGAGAGCTTAGAGAACCAGAATTTCATTCCATAATTTACACTTCCATTGTACACAAAGAGAGGGAAAGTTGAGAGTCCCAAAGGGAGAGAAGGGAGAAGGCAGCAGCTGGGAGGCTTTGGCCTCCTGGCAGCCATGGAGATGAATCTTTCCCATCTCTAGCATGCTGTCCTTATCTTCTTCTCCTCCCTTTGTCTTTTATTTTCTTCTTGTATTTCCTTTGTTTTACTTTGTTTTTCTGTTATTAGTTTTAATAAACATCTTGCTAGTCTTGTATCATGGTTTGAGTTTATAAAGTTTGATTTCATTCATGAATTCTTCTTCACTATTTTAATGGAGTTGTTTTGCATCCTTTGATTGATCACCTAAGGTTTTATGCGTTATGCTCTTGTTGGGAAGGTTTGGGGATCATCTTCATTCCATCCATTAGCAACTTATGTGATTTGGTTTCTAGGTCTCCTAATGTAAACACCTGCTTGGGGTCCTTGTGATGTTCAATGCAATTTGATCCAAACACCATGGACTTATTTGTGAGCATCTTCATGAGTGAATCAATTTGTTTACTTGCTGCCATAACATGATTAGAACAATTAGGGTGGATTCTAAAACCTCACCATCTTGTCTTAGTTCTTTTCTTTCTTCTTGTTTTGTTTCTCTTGTTTCCATTTCTATTTTGTGTAGGAAAACTGAGTTGGACCATTCAATCACCAATCCCTGTGGAATCGACCTCGCACTTACATACGCTAAACTACCAACGGTTCGTGCACTTGCGAGTATCACAAGTTGAGGATGCAGTTGAACCCATTTTGGTGCAGCTGAATCTACGCAACAAGTTTTTGTATTTGTTCGGTTCACAATTGTATATCATTTTGTACCCTTCTAGCTTATGATTTCGTTATGTTTTTGAGTTAACCTTGTGCTTTTAACCTCTTTTGTGTTTGTCATTCAGTTCATTGAGCTCTAGGTATCACTTGAGGCATTTGAAGTAAAATGGTGAAAACAATGTGTAAAAACTGAAGACTGAGTTACAAATTCATTTTGGACATATCTTTTTCATCTGTGCTTGGATTGGGCCAATTCACGTGTGCATGGAAAGAAGACATTCTGAACTTGATGATGGATAGCTCTAGCTCACCAATTGATTAATCCAAGCCCAATCCGTGAGCCCATCAAAAGACACATCATGCTGACTTGCAGATGAGCTCATTGCTTGCTTGGTCATGCTGACATGAGGATGAGCTATGGCTGCTGGTGGGATTTGTTGGTGAAGCTTGGTCATGCTGACATGATGATGAGCTATGGCTGCTGGTGGGATTTGTTGGTGAAGTTCACCAATCATTTCTGATTATCTAATGCAAGTGTGTTAGGTAATTGCTATATTCAATTCTGATTTCTCACTTCCCTCCCCCTATAAATACCTCTTCAATTCCAGATTCAAGGTGTGCAAGCCTGGGATTCACAACCCCACAATTCAGCCATCCTTCACTCTCACAACCCCAAACACTCCAGCAATCAATCCAAAGCTCTAAACAGCCTCAAACCACCAAAACAACTCTAGAAAACCTCTCTTCCATTTCCCTACGAATTTCATCTTTCTTAGCTACCATTTTGATTTGTGTATCTTGGTTTGAATTAAGAGTATACACCGTACTTTAATTCGAAATTGAACTATGAATAGGAAGAGTATGTATGGACATTCGACAACAGGGATTAGATACATACTTGGTTGTTTAAAATGTTCTTCTATGCTTAATGGGTTCCTAATGCTTAATTTTAGGTTAGACAACAAATGATCAAATTAGGGAATTAGGAACACAAGGTTAGGACCAAACACCATGGCTTAATCATACTTTAGCTAGAATCAATCTTTGAATCTGAATTAGACTTGTTACTTGACTCCTTATAACCCAGAGTTGAATTGTTATGGTGATTCGAATGCCCTAGTCTCCAAATCCGTTTTCCAGCCCTTCAAAATCACTCTTTGTTACACTTGTTTATTTGCTTTCATTTGCAATTTCAGTTTGCTCACTTCCTTTCACAATCACAATCACTCTCACTTTAATTTCTGTTTTAGACTTAACTTCCTAACTTCTTGAATTCGGTAATCTAAGTACATAACTAAGTTGAACTTCTCAGTCCTCGTGGGTACGACCTCGTTCTTGTCTTTGCTATACTACTGATTGGCACGTACACTTGCGAGTTAACATAATTAAACAACAAGTTTTTGGCGCCGTTGCCGGGGGACTGAACGAAAGTTCTTCCCTGGTTATGTGCCCAAGGTTACCCTATTCTTTTTAGTGTTTCTAATTAATATCATTTTCTGTTTCAGGTAGTTTATGTCTAACAGGCCATTCCTTGAACAAGTCAGGTCTTCGTTCCAACGTTCCAGATCTTTGAACGCAGGACCATCATTGCAACCAAATCGTGTGAGCTCTGAAATTCAAAATCGTCTACAAGCTCTTGCTACATTTACAAGTCTTGCTCTCCACACTGAACTTCCTGGTTCTTCTCCTTCAAATTCAGAAGCAAGTTCAGACCAAGAAGAAGAAGAAATGATGGCTGCCATTGAGTTCATGGGAGACCTTGATATCCCAACCATTCCAGCATCCCCTTCAAGCATTTCGCTGCCCACTGTAGCTCGAAACTATGAGCTTAAATCTTCTCATCTTAATATGTTACCTTCCTTTTATGGTTTACCTAATGAAGATCCATTAACCCATATAAAGGATATTTTTAATGTTGTGAGTTCTTTTCCCTTAACAGGTGTGACAGAAGATCAACTTCGAATGAGAGTGTTTCCATACACTTTGAAGGATAAGGCGAAATATTGGTTGAATTCTTTGAAGCCGGGACCACTCACTACATGGGCTGCCATTCAACAGAAGTTCTTGGAGAAATACTTCTCCACGCAAAAGACCGACATGCTTAGGGACAAGATCTTGTTATTTGCACAGCAAGATGATGAATCGTTTTGTGAAGCATGGGAGAGATTCAATGGGCTGCTCAATCAATGTCCTCATCATGGGATTCCATTGATGCTTCAAATGCGTGTGTTTTATAAAGGACTAACCCCTTCTAGTCATAATATTGTCACAAATTTTGTAGGTGGTTCGTATAAAACCAAGACTCCGGAAGAAACGTATGAACTCTTTGAGGGGATAGCAATGGAGACCCAACATACGGATACAAGAGGTAAACGTGTTGTTAATGGTTTTAATGACTCTTCTAGTGTGCAGATTTCAAAACTGGAACAAAAGCTAGATGCCCTTCTTGCATTGAACTCAAGAAACCCTCCTAAGGAAGTGTGTAGCATCTGTGAAACTCATGACCATGCTACCATAGCCTGTCCACTTGGGGCTGGATATCCAGAATTTGTGAATGAGCAAGCTAAGGTGGTAATGATCGGTGCATATTTACATATCATTTTGTACCCTTTTAATTTACGATTTGGTTATGTTTTTGAGTTAAACTTGTGCTTTTAATAAGTTTTGTGTTTGTTTCAGTGTAATAAGCTTAAGGACTCACTAATTGCATTTTGGAGACAAGTTAACTCAAAACGGTGTCTGCAGATCAGTCAACTTCACGGATTGGACTGTACTTTCTCAAGAAGAACCAGAAAATGAGCCATACATCATTGGAAAGATACGGAAGTCTAGTTTCTGTAGAATTTTACGGTTCATGATTCCGAGTCTTCTAGAGAAAGTTATACATGTTTTGGCAACTTAAGGTCAAATTCGGCAGCATCTGCGTTCCTGGGCCAAAAATCACATTAGTGTTTTTTTTCTTTATTAAATAAATAAAAAATAAAAAATGGCATTGTTCTATCATGATATGCTTGAAACCTTCTTTACACTTGCCATTTGTTTCATAATTTTTCAATTAAAGGATTTGCATGATCTAAAGAATTGTATGAAGCATAAATTAGACTTATATAACCAACCATATAAAGTGAGCTTTTGAGCCTTGTACTTCAATTCATGAGTGTTATACATGTACTCTTATTTTTTTTGTCATCAAAGTTGTTGTTTGATCTCATTATTCATTGATTTGGTTGAACACTTAAAAGTCATTCATTCTTGTGCAATTTGATTTCATGACATTTAAGAAATGATATTAAGGCCTTCTTTGGATCGTTTGTGCCTTTCAAGCTAACCTTATGCATGCTTAAGCATGATTTTCCATTGTTAACCATTTTGAGCCTACATGTAAACCTTTTCTTTCATTTACCAATTTTATTTCCTCGCCTTAGCCTGAAAAACAAATATTTACCTTTCTAAGGAACTCATGAGCTTTAATTTGGATGTGTTTTTCATGCTAAGTTTGGGAAGAGGTGTTACATTTAGAAAAAAAAAATCACACAATTGGTGAAAGAAAAGAGAAAATTTAAGTGGTGGTTGGTAGAAATTTCATTTTTGGGCCTTCAAAATAATTGGTGTTTGTTCAATTAAAGGAAAGGAGTATGAATCAATGTAAATGAAGGTATAAGGAGTTTTGATCATGTAAAAGAAAAAATCTAATCGTGATGATTCGAAGTCTTGTAAACAATTGTTTTATGCTCTTACATTGCGAGTTCCTTGGACTTTGTATTATCCATACCTTTCATTTCTTACTCACCTTACACCCTTGGCCCCATTACAACCTATGTTGAAGACCTAAATTGATCTTAAATGTCATGTGGTTGAATTGCATTCATTTTTCTACTTTTAAGTGTTTGGCATCCTTCTTGAGATCATATTAATGCAAGTTCTTCATCTTTCTATTTCGAGTTAAGTCCTTATGGTTTAACTCTATTCTCATGTTTATAACTGAGTGATGCATTATAGCCCTCTTCTGAGTGATTCATTTGTGAGAGGACAACTTTGGTGAGATTTGAAGTTAAACTTATGCTTTGTATGATTTTTGAAATTGTGTGAAAACTAAGATTGGGGAATTTGTTGTATTTGGCTATCACACTACTACACTTTGAGCATATTGTGTTTAGAACTTTGCCGCTTTGTAAATAATGTCTAAAAATTGAGCTTTTATTAATAAAACGTTTAAGTCATGTGCATGAGTCATTTCTCTTCAGAAAATATTCGGAAAGATTGTTTTGAGTTCTTTTTATTTTTGTAATCGTTTTTGTTTTTGTTTTTGTTAAGTAATGTATTTATGTTTGTTTTTGTTTTTGGTTGTGCTTAAGGACTAACAATCTTTTAAGTTTTCTAATTACTTTGTTTTACAGAGTCAGTAAAACGTTTGTGGGTATTGTATCTGTTAAACCCTCAGGAGACACAACTCCTCCTACTAGGGATGCCTAGAGGTTTAAAGGCTTGTTGCATACGCTAAATGCAATCGAATTACCTGCGAAAGTGGTCTAGTTAACTTCTTGTTTTGTTTTTCTCTTTGTTTTCTTTTTGTTTTGCTCGAGGACTAGCAAAATCTAGGTTTGGGGGTATTTGATCGGTGCATATTTACATATCATTTTGTACCCTTTTAATTTACGATTTGGTTATGTTTTTGAGTTAAACTTGTGCTTTTAATAAGTTTTGTGTTTGTTTCAGTGTAATAAGCTTAAGGACTCACTAATTGCATTTTGGAGACAAGTTAACTCAAAACGGTGTCTGCAGATCAGTCAACTTCACGGATTGGACTGTACTTTCTCAAGAAGAACCAGAAAATGAGCCATACATCATTGGAAAGAGACGGAAGTCTAGTTTCTGTAGAATTTTACGGTTCATGATTCCGAGTCTTCTAGAGAAAGTTATACATGTTTTGGCAACTTAAGGTCAAATTCGGCAGCATCTGCGTTACTGGGCCAAAAATCACAATTGAAGGCCTTTCCGATTTTTCCTTGAGTTGGGCTGCATATGCTTGGAAAGATAAGACAAAGAGCTTCAAGATCCATATTTTTCTAGATTTTTCAGACTGGAGCCACAAGCCCAAAACGAGCCCACAAGCTGGCTACAATGCATTGTCATGCATGACATATGCATGATGAAGTGTTGTTGATTGTGGGAAAGTTTGGTGAAGCATATTCAATACATATATTTGAGTGGAATTTTGCAGCAGCCAAATGAGCCAAAAGATGTTGAAGTGGATGATGCAACACTAAGCCTAAAGACAAGAGGAATTGTTTTCAAATGCAATTGTGTGTTAGGTTAAGTTGGTGAATTAAGTGTAGTGTGTTAGGTGAAGTTAGTGTGTTTACATAATTCAATTGTATAATTCAGATTTTCAACCTCCTTAGGCCTATAAATAGTGAGGTTTCCTAAGCTTGTAAACACACCCCAAGGGGGGAGCTCTCAAGCACTTCTCTAGAGCTCCCTTCCCTTCTCTCTCTCAAATTCTCTTAGTTTCCCTTTGTAGTTCTCAATTGTTGTAACAAGATCTTAGTACTATAAATCTCAAGCATTTCTCCTTTCTCTTCTTCTATAAATTCTCCAAACACTTCTCTATTCTCTTTCAAAGTTCTTCCAAGATTCTCAAAGTTCCCAAACACTTCTCCCATTCCTTCATCAAATTCTCCAAATTTCCCAAACACATTTCCCTTCTCTTCCAAAAGTCTCCATGTCTCAAACACTTCACAAACACCTTTCTCTCCACTCCCTAAGTTCTCAAATTCTCCAAGTTCACAAACATTCTCCATGTTCTCCAAACACTTTCTCAAACAAATCTCTCTTCCCTTCCAAATCATCAAAGCTCTCAAACACAATTCCCTTTTCTTCCAAAATCCTCAAGTTTCCCAAACACCTTTCTCTTCTCCAAGTTCTCAAATACTTTCTTCTCCCTTCTAAAATTCTCCAAACACTTTCTCAAACAATTCTCTACTTCTACTTTCTTCTCCAAAAAGCCTCCATGACCTCAAACACTTTTCCCAAACACTTCTCATTTCTTCCTCAAAGTTCTCTTAGTTTCCTTAAATGTTTTCTTAGTTGTAATTTATTTTTCTTGTAATGTACATTCTTTCTTCTTGTTTTGTTCTTTTGTTTTTATTTCTGTTTTGTGTAGGAAACTAAATTGGATCATTCAATCACCAATCCCTGTGGAATCGACCTCGCACTTACATACGCTAAACTACCAACGGTTCGTGCACTTGCGAGTATCACAAGTTGAGGATGCAGTTCCCATTTTGGTGCAGCTGAATCTACGCAACAAGTTTTTGGCGCCGTTGCCGGGATCGGTAACATTGTTTGATTCTATTTGGTTTTCCTACTTTTTATTTATTTTTATCTTTTTCATAACTGGACAGTTTCATGTTTTAAAGTTAATGAGGTTAATTGACAAGTTGTGTTTGTAGTCCAACGGACAAGGACAATTGCCTGACAAGCAAGAGAACTGGGTTTGAGTCCCAGCTTACACAACACCCAAAAACAAAAAGGTTCAAGTAGCATGTTGATTATTTCTAGTTTATGGTTTCATTCACTTGTTCTTAATTAATTATCTTGTTCAAGTTTACATAAACACCATATGACTCTTGGACTGATTAGTGAATGAATGGGTAGATATTGAAGACAAACACCATGTTTAAATTCTACTTGGTTCTTTATTGTTCTTCTTGTTCTTAATGGGTTCAGAATTTGTGTTTAGACTAAACACCATAGCTAAATGCTTTTTCTGAATACTTGATTAAAACCACACACCATATGGATAATCATATTTGAGAAAGAACGAACTCCATAAGCTAGTTTGATTTACTTTGTTGCTTATTACTTTGAAGCATGAAATTGGACGTGTGTTGATTTTCCTTTCCATTTTAGTTTTTATTTCCTAATCCTTTAATTCTGTTTCAAGTTTTCTGTGTTTGTTTTAGCAATTTATGACAGCTTAATAAAAATGGAGAGAGATGGTAACCTCAATCATAAGAATGGGGAGTGTGGAGTAGTGGGAGAAGTCGCGACCTCCAAGTGCATCACGCTCGACCTAATCGCTTCAAGGGGGAGTATTCCAATCCTTTCTCTTTAGTTATTTTGTTATTATTTCAGTAATTTCAATTTTCTATTTCTTTTATTTAAAAAAAAAATTAAGACAAGATGGTGAGGTTTTAGGATCCACCCTAATTGTTCTAATCATGTTATGGCAGCAAGTAAACAAATTGATTCACTCATGAAGATGCTCACAAATAAGTCCATGGTGTTTGGATCAAATTGTATTGAACATCACAAGGACCCCAAGTATGGTGTTTACATTAGGAGACCTAGAAACCAAATCACATAAGTTGCTAATGGATGGAATGAAGATGATCCCCAAACCTTCCCAACAAGAGCATAACGCATAAAACCTTAGGTGATCAGTCAAAGGATGCAAAACAGCTCCATTAAAACAGTGAAGAAGAATTCATGAATGAAATCAAACTTTATAAACTCAAACCATGATACAAGACTAGCAAGATGTTTATTACAACTAATAACAGAAAACAAAGTAAAACAAAGAAAATACAAGAAGAAAATAAAAGACAAAGGGAGGAGAAGAAGATAAGGACAGCATGCTAGAGATGGAAAAGAATCATCTCCATGGCTGCCAGGAGGCCAAAGCCTCCCAGCTGCTGCCTTCTCCCTTCTCTCCCTTTGTGACTCTCAACTTTCCCTCTCTTTGTGTACAATGGAAGTGTAAAATGATGGAATGAAAATCTGGCTCTCTAAGCTCTCTAGAGACTCCCTATTTATAGGCACAAGGGTTAGGTGAATCAGATTATACAATTAAGTTCACCTAACACACTTGCATTAGATAATCAGAAATGGTTGTTGCACTTCACCAATAACTTCCACCAGCAGCCCTAGCTCATCAATATGTCAGCATGACCAAGCATCCATCCAGAAACCAATACCTCATGCCTAGCTCACCATGACCAAGCATCCATCAGCTCATCCATATGTCAGCATGATGTGTATTTTCATGGGCTTACGAATTGGGCTTGGCTGAATCAAATGACAACTTTAAGATGTCCATTGTGAAGTTCAGAATGTCTCTGATCCAACCACACAAGTATTGGCCCAATCCAAGCTCAGATGAAGAAGATAACGCCGAAATGAACTTCTACCTCAGTCTCCAGATTTTGCACTTTTTTGCACCATATTGCTTCATTGGCCTTAACATGCTTCAATTGCATGAATTATGCTCTCTTGCTCTATTGGCCTACAAAACACACAAAGAGAGGCAAATAACTCAAAATTCTAAGAAACTAAGCAAATGAAGTAAGTAAATAGGGTACGTATATGTATGAAATTATGAGCTTAACACACCCCCAAACTTAGATTTTGCTAGTCCTCGAGCAAAACAAAAGAAGAACAAAGATAAAAACAAAACAAGAAGTTAACTAGACCACTTTCGTAGGTAACTCGATTGCATTGAGCGTATGCAACAAGCCTTTAAACCTCTAGGCATCCCTAGTAGGAGGAGTTGTGTCTCCTGAGGGTTTAACAGATATCAATACCCACAAACGTTTTACTGACTCTACAAAACAAAATGGTTAGAAAACTTAATAGATTTGTTAGTCCTTAAGTAAAACAAAAACCAAAACAAAAACAAAGACGTTAACCTTCCAACCGGACAGAAATATTAAACTTCATAGACATGGCTCAACAAGGAACAAAACAAGCACTAAGGAAGTTCTAAACATTATTCAAGTGCTACCACAATCTCACACAAATCATGCTCAAGGTGTGTGTGTGTGTGAAACAGCCATGAAGATACAACTCATGCTTCTCAAACAACGATATGAATTCCTGCAAGAATGAGCACAAGTTTGCCAAACTAAACCAAGATCAGTAGGACTTTACTCATGGATGTAATGTAATGGTTAGAAAAGGAATGGATATTGAAACACAAAGTCTAAGGAACAAAGTAGAGCATAATATGTAAACAAGATCATGGACATTTGAAATGTAAGGCACAGAAATTGAAAAGCTCACAACACCAGATTTTGCAATTGAAACACTTCACAATTTGATTTTGACATTTACACACTTTGTATAATATTTGGCCCAATTTTGGGGCTCTTCACCCTAGATCACCTTGATTTCTCCTTATATCACCCTAGGGTCGTGACTACATTGGCCACACTTCTTTTCTCTTTTGAATTGTTTTTTTTTAATAGCCCATTTATTGCCTTGAATGCATTACAATCTGAAATACAAACACGCTCTACAAGTCCCCTAGATGATATGGTGTTTAATGGATGATAAGGTGATAGAAAGAAATGGCTAAGTGTTTGAGCACAAAAGGGTTTACAATGGAATATGTATTGTATGGGTTGATGGAGGAAAAAGAAAGAGGTTTAACAAAGATGGCCTAAATCATATCTTAGTTATAACTTAACATTCCAGTGAATCACACAAGCAAAAATGCATACAATTGGGTAAGACATGCAAGAGTTGTATAATCATGGCTAAAGTGCATAGAAAGCTCAAGAATAATTATGTGAGACTTAGCTAGCAAAAGAATAAGATTCAGACCTAACACAATGCTTATCAAATTCCTAAGAGCCATATTAGAAGTTAGACTCAAGATAACATTGGTGTGGGAAGGAAAACTGAAAATGACTCAAAGAAAAGAAACAGGAAAAAGAAAAACGTGAGGTTTCAAATTGCTGTTCTGCTCAATTTCAACATCTAATCTGTTTTGACATGTAACTTTCAAACCACCTGGTCAAATTTAACGTTCTTTATGTCGTTGGATTCAACATGAAAAGATGAAGAACACAACGCGGACCAAACTTTCAAAACAGTAGCAGAAAATAAAAATATTGTAGCAATGAAGAAGCCTACGTTTTCAAACACAAACACAAAAACTAAAAAAACTTTCCTGCACCCCCAAACTTAAATGATGCATTGCCCTCAATATTTGAATCCATGTAAAGCATGCACTGCACATAAAATCAAGGGTAAAGGAATGAAATGAAAGAAATAAAAGAAAGAGAGTTTAGAACTTCCCCTTGAAGACAATGAGAGGGAAATGCACATAGTATGGCAGCATGTGTTCTTCTTTAAATATTTGGGTCAGCTGCTCATCATGTTTCTCCCACATCAAGGAAAAGAAAACCCTAACAAAAACAAAATAGAAAATGAGAAAAAACTAAGCATGAGTAGCAATTATTATACAAATGAAAGAGATATGATCGGATTGCTCCCTTTGAAGTGATTAGCTGGAGAGTGGTTGGCCATAGCAGCTGGAGGTCGACTTCTCCGTTGCTCCATACTCCATGTTCTATGGATTGGGTTGTCTCCTCTCTTTCCCTCTTTCTTATTGAGCTACTTCAGAAATGCTTAAAGAAAGACAAGGAAACTTGAAACAGATTTTTAGATTTGTTGGATTAGGAAACCATAACATAAATGAAAAGGATAAACTAAACTAAAACATCAAGATTAGGGATTCAACTTCACCACAAACATCTAATTCCATGCTTCAAAGTAACAAGCATCAGAGTAAATCAAACTAGCTTATGGAGTTCGTTCTTTCTCAAATATGATTATCCATTTGGTGTGTGGTTGTAATCAAGTATTCAGAACAAGTATTTAGCTATGGTGTTTAGTCTAAACACAAATTCCAAACCCATTAAGAACAAGAAGAACCATAAAGAACCAAGTAGAATTTAAACATGGTGTTTGTCTTCAATATCTACCCATCCATTCACTAATCAGTCCAAGAGTCATATGGTGTTTATGTAAACTTGAACAAGATATTTAAATTAAGAACAAGTGAATGAAACCAGAAACTAGAAATAATCAACATGCTACTTGAACCCTTTTTTGTGTTGTGTAAGCTGGGACTAAACCGAGTTCTCTTGCTTGTCAGGCAATTGTCCTTGTCAGTTGGACTACAAACACAACTTATCAATTAACCTCATTAACTTTAAAACATGAAACTGTCTAGTTATAAAAAATAAAAATAAAAAAGTAGGAAAACCAAATAGAATCAAGCGATGTTACCAATCCCCGGCAACGGCGCCAAAAACTTGTTGCGTAGATTCCGCTGCACCAAAATGGATTCATTGCATCCTCAACTTGTGATACTCGCAAGTGCACGAGCCATTGGTAGTTTAGCATATGTAAGTGCGAGGTCGATTCCACAAGGATTGGTGATTGAATAATCCAATTCAGTTTTCCTACACAAAACAGAAATGAAAACAAAAGAAACAAAACAAGAAGAAAGAAAAGAACTAAGACAAGATGGTGAGGTTTTAGGATCCACCCTAATTGTTCTAATCATGTTATGGCAGCAAGTAAACAAATTGATTCACTCATGAAGATGCTCACAAATAAGTCCATGGTGTTTGGATCAAATTGTATTGAACATCACAAGGACCCCAAGTATGGTGTTTACATTAGGAGACCTAGAAACCAAATCACATAAGTTGCTAATGGATGGAATGAATATGATCCCCAAACCTTCCCAACAAGAGCATAACGCATAAAACCTTAGGTGATCAGTCAAAGGATGCAAAACAGCTCCATTAAAACAGTGAAGAAGAATTCATGAATGAAATCAAACTTTATAAACTCAAACCATGATACAAGACTAGCAAGATGTTTATTACAACTAATAACAGAAAACAAAGTAAAACAAAGAAAATACAAGAAGAAAATAAAAGACAAAGGGAGGAGAAGAAGATAAGGACAGCATGCTAGAGATGGAAAAGAATCATCTCCATGGCTGCCAGGAGGCCAAAGCCTCCCAGCTGCTGCCTTCTCCCTTCTCTCCCTTTGTGACTCTCAACTTTCCCTCTCTTTGTGTACAATGGAAGTGTAAAATGATGGAATGAAAATCTGGCTCTCTAAGCTCTCTAGAGACTCCCTATTTATAGGCACAAGGGTTAGGTGAATCAGATTATACAATTAAGTTCACCTAACACACTTGCATTAGATAATCAGAAATGGTTGTTGCACTTCACCAATAACTTCCACCAGCAGCCCTAGCTCATCAATATGTCAGCATGACCAAGCATCCATCCAGAAACCAATACCTCATGCCTAGCTCACCATGACCAAGCATCCATCAGCTCATCCATATGTCAGCATGATGTGTATTTTCATGGGCTTACGAATTGGGCTTGGCTGAATCAAATGACAACTTTAAGATGTCCATTGTGAAGTTCAGAATGTCTCTGATCCAACCACACAAGTATTGGCCCAATCCAAGCTCAGATGAAGAAGATAACGCCGAAATGAACTTCTACCTCAGTCTCCAGATTTTGCACTTTTTTGCACCATATTGCTTCATTGGCCTTAACATGCTTCAATTGCATGAATTATGCTCTCTTGCTCTATTGGCCTACAAAACACACAAAGAGAGGCAAATAACTCAAAATTCTAAGAAACTAAGCAAATGAAGTAAGTAAATAGGGTACGTATATGTATGAAATTATGAGCTTAACACTAACCAAAACTTGTGTTTCTATTTCATACACTCACTTATGCTTTCTTGAGAGAATTAAACCATAGGTTCTGAGTGATTGAGTGTTATCTGTGAGAATTAGAGTCGAAGCATGTTCTCTATTCAAGGTTTGAGTGTGCTTGCTTTGAAGCCGTGTGCCTTTGAGCTATAGCTTCCACTTGTACACACTGATTGATCACCTATCTTGGCAACTCTATGGTGTTGGAGGTATGACTAAAGTTTTCTTTCATTTTCATTAGTTGATTTCAAAGTTTGTTTTTCTAACCACTTTGTTTTGTAGAGTCAGGAAAAGCGTTTATGGGTATCGTTTCTGTTAAACCCTTAGGAGACACAACTCCTCCTACTAGGGATGCCTAGAGGTTTAAAGGCTTGTTGCATATGCTCAATGCAATCGAGTTACCTGCGGAAGTGGTCTACTTAACTTCTTGTTTTTGTTTTGTTTGTTTTGCTCGAGGACTAGCAAAATCTAGGTCTGGGGGTATTTGTTCGGTTCACAATTGTATATCATTTTGTACCCTTCTAGCTTATGATTTCGTTATGTTTTTGAGTTAACCTTGTGCTTTTAACCTCTTTTGTGTTTGTCATTCAGTTCATTGAGCTCTAGGTATCACTTGAGGCATTTGAAGTAAAATGGTGAAAACAATGTGTAAAAACTGAAGACTGAGTTACAAATTCATTTCGGACATATCTTTTTCATCTGTGCCTGGATTGGGCCAATTCACGTGTGCATGGAAAGAAGACATTCTGAACTTGATGATGGATAGCTCTAGCTCACCAATTGATTAATCCAAGCCCAATCCGTGAGCCCATCAAAAGACACATCATGCTGACTTGCAGATGAGCTCATTGCTTGCTTGGTCATGCTGACATGAGGATGAGCTATGGCTGCTGGTGGGATTTGTTGGTGAAGCTTGGTCATGCTGACATGATGATGAGCTATGGCTGCTGGTGGGATTTGTTGGTGAAGTTCACCAACCATTTCTGATTATCTAATGCAAGTGTGTTAGGTAATTGCTATATTCAATTCTGATTTCTCACTTCCCTCCCCCTATAAATACCTCTTCAATTCCAGATTCAAGGTGTGCAAGCCTGGGATTCACAACCCCACAATTCAGCCATCCTTCACTCTCACAACCCCAAACACTCCAGCAATCAATCCAAAGCTCTAAACAGCCTCAAACCACCAAAACAACTCTAGAAAACCTCTCTTCCATTTCCCTACGAATTTCATCTTTCTTAGCCATCACCACTCACTCAAACTCATCCCAAATCACCTCCATATCCTTCATACATCTTTCTAGAAGTGGGGAAGCTCTTGGATAAGCATTAGAAGTGGAGAAGCACTTGGAGAAGCCTTGGACACCACAAGAACTTCAGAAAAGGGGTTTTTCTACTCTTATTGCTTTCATTATGTTTTCTCATTTCTGTTCAAGTCTCCTTCCCATTATGAGTAGCTAAATCCATCACTAGGGCTTCGATGTAACCTAACATGAATATTCTGGGTTTATAAAGTTCAAGTTTCAAGTTTGATTCATGATTCATGTTCTTATTCATTTTGCATACCTGCCTATATGCTGATCAGAATGCCTAGCTACCATTTTGATTTGTGTATCTTGGTTTGAATTAAGAGTATACACCCTACTTTAATTCGAATTGAACTATGAATAGGAAGAGTATGTATGGACATTCGACAACAGGGATTAGATACATACTTGGTTGTTTAAAATGTTCTTCTATGCTTAATGGGTTCCTAATGCTTAATTTTAGGTTAGACAACAAATTATCAAATTAGGGAATTAGGAACACAAGGTTAGGACCAAACACCATGGCTTAATCATACTTTAGCTAGAATCAATCTTTGAATCTGAATTAAACTTGTTACTTGACTCCTTATAACCCAGAGTTGAATTGTTATGGTGATTCGAATGCCCTAGTCTCCAAATCCGTTTTCCAGCCCTTCAAAATCACTCTTTGTTACACTTGTTTATTTGCTTTCATTTGCAATTTGAGTTTGCTCACTTCCTTTCACAATCACAATCACTCTCACTTTAATTTCTGTTTTAGACTTAACTTCCTAACTTCTTGAATTCGGTAATCTAAGTACATAACTAATTTGAACTTCTCAGTCCTCGTGGGTACGACCTCGTTCTTGTCTTTGCTATACTACTGATTGGCACGTACACTTGCGAGTTAACATAATTAAACAACAAGTTTTTGAATTTCACTGAACTTCCCCGGCAACGGCGCCAAAAACTTGTTGTGTAGATTTAGCTGCACCAAAATGGATTCAGCTACATCCTCAACTTGTGATACTCGCAAGTGCACGAGCCGTTCGGTAGTATAGCATATGTAAGTGCGAGGTTCGATTCCACAGGGATTGGTGATTGAATGATCCAATTCAGTTTTCCTACACAAAATAGAAATGAAAACAAAAGAAGCAAAAAGGATTTGTACAACACTTGAGAACATGGAGAGCTTGGATGAGAATAGAGAGAAGTGTTTGAGAAAGAGAAGGGAGAAGAGTTTTGGGAAGTGTTTGATAACTTTGAGAATTTGGAAGAGAAGGTGTTTGGGAAGCTTTGAGGATTTTGGAAGAGAAAGGAAAGTGTTTGGGAAGCTTGAGGAGGGAGAAGAAAGTATTTGAGAACTTGGAGAAGAGAAAGGTGTTTGGGAAGTGTTTGAGAACTTAGAGAATTTGGTGAAGGAATGGGAATTGTGTTTGAGAACTTTAGAGAATGGAGAAGTGTTTGAGAAATTTGGAGAATTTTGGAAGAGTAAGGAAAGTGGTGCTTGGGAACTTTGTGGATTTTGGAAGAAAGTGTTTAAGAACATGGGAAATGTTTTAGAGCATGGAGAACTTTGAAAGAGAATAGAGAAGTGTTTGGAGAATTTAGAAGAAGAGAAAGGAAAAGTGTTTGAGATTTAGTACAAAGAAAATGTAGTAGAATGATCTTATTACAACAATTGAGAACTACAAAGGAAAACTAAGAGAATTTGAGGGAGAGAAGGGAAGGGAGCTCTAGAGAAGTGTTTGAGAGCTCCCCCCCTTGGGGGTGTGATTACAAGCTTAGAGAACTTCTCTATTTATAGGCCTAGGGGAAGTGAAAATCTGAATTATACAATAGGTTTACCTACCACACTCACTTCACCAACTTACAACACTTAATTCACCTAACACACTATTGCATTTGAAAACAATTCCTCTTGTCTTTAGGCTTAGTGTTGCAACTCCCACTTCATCATCTTTTGGCTCATTTGGTTGCTGCAAAATTCCACTCAAAAATAGTTATTGAATATGCTTCACCAAACTTTCCCACAATCAACAACACTTCATCATGCATATGTCATGCATGACAATGCATTGCAGCCAGCTTGTGGGCTCGTTTTGGGCTTGTGGATCCAGTCTGAAAAATCTGGAAAAATATGGATCTTGAAGCTCTTTGTCTTATCTTTCCAAGCATATGCAGCCCAACTCAAGGAAAAATCCGGAAGGCCTTCAAATGTGATTTTTGGCCCAGTAACGCAGATGCTGCCGAATTTGACCTTAAGTTGCCGAATTTGACCTTAACTTTCTCTAGAAGACTCGGAATCATGAACCGTAAAATTCTACAGAAAATAGACTTCTGTATCTTTCCAATGATGTATGGCTCATTATCTAGTTCTTCTTGAGTAAGTACAGTCCAATCCGTGAAGTTGACTGATCTGCAGACACCGTTTTGAGCTAATTTGTCTCCAAAATGCAATTAGTGAGTCTCAAGCTTATAACACTGAAACAAACACAAAACTTATTAAAAGCATAAGTTTAACTCAAAAACATAACCAAATCATAAATTAGAAGGGTACAAAATGATATGTAATTATGCACCGATCAAATACCCCCAAACCTAGATTTTGCTAGTCCTCGAGCAAAACAAAAGGAAAACAAAGATAAAAAAATAAAATAATAAGAAGTTAACTAGACCACTTTCGTAGGTAACTCGATTGCATGTAGCGTATGCAACAAGCCTTTATACCTCTAGGCATCCTTAGTAGGAGGAGTTGTGTCTCCTGAGGGTTTAACAGATTACGATACCCACAAACGTTTGACTAATTCTACAAAACAAAGTAGTTAGAAAACCTATTAGAATTTGTTAGTCCTTAAACAAAACAAAAACAAAATAAAAACAAAAATAAAAATAAAAACAAAAATAAAAATAGAAACAATCACAAAACACAAAAAATCAAAATAGAAACTCAAAACAACCTTTCCGAACATTTTCTAAAGAGAAATGACTCATGCACATGACTCAAAAGTTTAAACAATAAAAGCTGAATTTAGACATTATTTACAAGGCGGCAAAGTTCAAAACATAATATACTCAAAGTGTAGTAGTGTGATTGCCAAATGCAACAAATTCCCCAATCTTAGTTTTCACACAATTTCAAAAATCATACAAAGCACAAGTTCAACTTCAAATCTCACCAAAGTTGTCCTCTCACAAATGAATCACTCGGAAGAGGGCTATAATGCAACACTCAGTTATAAACATGAGATTAGAGTTAAACCATAAGGACTTAACTCGAAATAGAAAGATGAAGAACTTGCATTAATATGATCTCAAGAAGGATATCAAACACTTAAAAGTAAAAAAATGGATGCAATTCAACCACATGACATTTAAGATCAATTTAGGTCTTTAACATAGGTTGTAATGGGGCCAAGGGTGTAAGGTGAGTAAGAAATGAAGGGTATGGATAAAACAAAATCCAAGGAACTCAAAATATAAGAGCATAAAACAATTGTTTACAAGACTTCAAATAATCACAATGATAATTTATTTTTACATGATCACAACTCCTTATACCTTCATTTACAATGATTCACTCCTTTCCAAATACCAATGAAACCCAAAAATGAAATTTCAATCAACTACCATTTAATCACAACTTTTTTTTCTTTTCTTTCACCAATTGTGTGATTTTTTTTAATTTTTTTTTTCAAAATGTAACACCTCTTCCCAAACTTAGTATGAAAAACACATCCCAATTAAAGCTCATGAGTTCCTTAGAAAGGTAAATATTTGTTTTTCAGGCTAAGGCGAGGAAATATAATTGGTTAAATGAAAGAAAAAGTTTACATGTAGGCTCAAAATGGTTAACAATGGAAAATCATGCTTAAGCATGCATAAGGTTACCTTGAAAGGCACAAACGATCCAAAGAGGGCCTTAATATCATTTCTTAAATGTCATGGAATCAAATTGCATAAGAATGAATGATTTTTAAGTGTTCAACCAAATCAATGAATAATGAGATCAAACAACAACTTAGATGACAAGAAATTAAGAATATGTGTATAACACTCAAGAAATGAAGTACAAGGCTCAAAATCTCGCTTTATATGGTTGGTTATATAAGTCTAATTTATGCTTCATACAATTCTTTAGATCATGCAAATCCTTCAATTGGAAAATTATGAAACAAATGGCAAGTGCAAAGAAGGTTTCAAACATATCATGCTAGAACAATGCCAAATTTATTTATTTTTTTCAATTTAAATTTTTACTCTTTTTTTTTATAATTTTTTTTTAAAATAAAATAAAATGAAATCCAATTTTCATTTAAGTCATGCAACATTTATCACAATCTCATCATATGTGTTCTGAAAGTGACTCAAAAACAAAATAAAAATAAAAATAAAATAAAAAATAAAAAAAATAAAAAAAATAAAAACAAGCAAATAAAAAAAAATTAAATTAAGGAAAAACCAAATTTACATGCTAAACTCTAATACCCCCAAACCTAGAAATGAACATTGTCCTCAATATTTAAAAATTAGCCACAAACAATGTCATAACAAGAAATGAAAGGTACTAAAGTAAATAAAAATCATAAAACACACAAAAATTAAAATATACAAATAAAAACAATAATTACAAAAATAAAAATTACAAAACAAACAAATAAAAATAAAAATGAAACAGTAAAACACTCAAAACAGTAAGCCCTAAACAGATAGTCATACGCAAACTGAAACCCAATTTTATTTTTTTGAAAGCCCAAAGCCCACAATGAAATTAACCCACCTTGAAACCCAAATAAGGTGAAAAACCGACCCAAAATGAAATCCGAAGCCCACACGTTTCAATTTATTTATTTATTTTTTACATTTTTTTTTCCGAAGCGCGAAGGCGGGATTTCTGAAAAGAGATAATGTGGTCCTTGATGTTTCGAAAGAGCGAGACACGTGTTGACAAGTAGAGGCACCGTATTTTTCACAAGCAGAAATTACGGGCTCATGGAAAGGCACAAAGACTTTGTTGAACGCGTCCGTTCAGACAAAGCAAAGTCGTGATAAATGAGTTGGGTACAATTGGAAAACGCGAAGGTTGTGGGACTCGAGGAACGCTGAAGATTCAGAAAATGGTTAGACGCTGCAATGGCTAGAGTTTGTCAAAGACTACATCTATAAGAAAGAAAAAGAAGGGGAAAAACACAAACTCAAAAACACACAAAAGAGAAAAGAAACAAGAAAAAGAAAAAGAAAAAGTGAGAAATCAAATGGCCTCTAACTACCCATTTTCGTTGGATCTCAACCTAGCTCCACCGACTCAGACATGGGGCCAAGCAGCGGCACCAGGATGGGTACCCTACTTTGCCTCCGCAAAGGGGCCTGTGACCGTCAATGACTCAATACTCCTGGACAACGATGTTGCCATTGGAGTTGGCAGAAATTTAGTGACTCCTAAAGATATACGTGTGTTCGGGACAAGGGATGACAACCGGGTCACGAGTGATGCCCTGGCACTGAGCGTGCAGAGTACAGCATGTGTTGCAAGTTTGGGTCATCGCCTACTTGCGAAGTCCCATGAGGTAGAGATTCTGAAAGGTCAGTTAGCGGCGGAGCGAAGTATGGTTGAAGAGTGTCAGACTGCTATAAAAAGCTTGAAAAGGGAGAGGGCAAGGATAGTGGAGGTGAATCGACACCAGCTAGAAGTATTGCGGGACGAGAATAAAAACCTAACAAAGATGGTAGAGTTGTATTCTCGTGACATGAGAAAGCAGCTGGAGGACCTAGACCGACCGGGTAAACGCAAGCAAGTAGATCGCGAGAGTAGTTATGCTCAAGCTAAGATTGCGATCTTTGGGAGCTCAAGTGGTGAGCCCCAAGAGGCTGTACGTGAAGCCCCGAAGAGGACAGCCAGGAAGGCCAAACTCAAAGCTCCTATGGTCGAGACACCTAGCGCTCTGAAGAAATGATTTCTACTGTTTTTATTTTTATTTTTGGTTGTTTTTGTTTTTGTTATTTTTGTTTCAGAAATAAAAGAGTAAGGTCTGGAGAAAGAAAAAAGAAAACGAAAAAGAAAAAGAAAACACACTTCCCAACTAAAATAAAACAGAGACGACAAACGGAAAAGAAACACACTTCCCAAACTTAAATAAAACAAAAAACGACAAACGGAAAAGAAAAGCACAGTTCCATAACTAAAATAAAACAAATATAATAGCCGAAAGGGAAAGGCAAAAACACAAAGCACCAGAAATTGAAAGTAACGGGCAAAAACATAAAACACCAGAAAACACGGAAGTAAAAAGTAAAGTAAAGTGAAAGTAAAGGTGCTTCCCCTTGAAGCGATTAGGTCGAGCATGCCCGGGAAATCCGAAATGGTGTTGGCTCTCTCTCATCAGTATATGCCTATTTAAACCACATCTCTCAAGCGGATGATACCCAGTATTTCTTCCTGCAAACTCAAGGAAAAACATCAAAAAATTCAGAAGCAAAACAAATGGCATCCTCATGCACTCACCTTGATGATCTCAACCTTGAGCTCTCACTTGCACCACCGAATGCCCAGAAGGGCTCCTCCAACCCCTGTCTTCCCAAACTCCACATATCATCACGGCACGGCCTCAAACTTTGCTGAGGAAATACCGAACTTTTCTGAGGCAATGCCGAACAGAGCAGTGCTGCCTGGGCAGCATGATTGGCAGTAAACTCACATCGGCAGATCATCCTGCATGTGGCACAAAGGTCCGACAAGGCTGCAGTGGAGGAGTCCCACAATTTAACGGTGCTCCATGCGGTCTCGGCTACCAATTTGGGAATGCGATTAATGGCGAGGACACGGGAGTGTGCCGCGCTGAGCGAGGAAGTAGCTTCCTTGAAGGCTATGGTGACAGGACCTCCAGAAGCGGCTCTAGTGTGCCAATCAGCATGTGGAAGTATTGCAGAAAAAGAATGAGGACCATGTAGAGCTGCTGCAGGATTCTGCAAGTGCGAGACAATAGTGGCAAGCCATGATGATGAAGATGATGAAGATGAAGAAGATGAAGATGAAGAAGAAGAAGAAGAAAATGATGATGATGTTGTTTTTTATTTTTTTTATTTTTTAATTCACTTGAATGTTTTTTTGTTTTTTTGTTTTTTTGTTTTGTTTTGTTGTTTTTTTAAGTTAAATAAAGTTTGTTTGTTTGTTTTTTTTTTTTAACACTCAGAAATAAACTAACCAACCAAACCACGTAAATAAATACATAAACTAACTTAACAAAACAAAAACAAAAGCAAAAACTCAACAGAAAATAAAACAAACAAAAATATAAAAAAAAGTAAATTTTTTTTAAAAAAAATCTTAATTTAAAAACACACAAATATACAAGCAACTCACGGATGTCCAGTTAAGGGCCTCAGAAAAACACAGCCAGGGGATCCGGGAAGGTTGTAGGGGTCACAATGGTCCCGCTTAAAACCCAAACTTCTTAGACACCGAAGGTGTTGCCTAAAGAACTCCTAGACACTGTATTGACGGAAGTGCTTACCTGGAGTTACCAAAAATCAGCTCATATGAAAAATCTTTTTTAATTTTTTTTTCTATTTTTTAATTTTTTTTAATTTTTTATAAAAAAGAAACATAAATTTAAAATAATAACAAGTAAAGAGAAAGGATTGAAATGCTCCCCCTTGAAGCGATTAGGTTGGAGCGTGGATGCACTTGGAGGTCGCGACTTCTCCCACTGCTCCACATTTCCCATTCTTATGATTGAGGTTGCCATCTCTCTCCATTTTTATTGAGCTATTTAAATTGCTAGAACAAACACAAACAAAAACTTGAAACGGAATTAAAAGGATTAGGAAATAAATAAATAAAAACTAAAAAAGGAAAAGGAAAAATCAACACTTCCATGCTTCAAACTAACAAGCAACAAAGTGAATCAAACTAGCTTATGGAGTTCGTTCTTTCTCAAATATGATTATCCATATGGTGTGTGGTTTTAATCAAGTATTCAGAAAAAGCATTTAGCTATGGTGTTTAGTCTAAACACAAATTCCGAACCCATTAAGAACAAGAAGAACAATAAAGAACCAAGTAGAATTTAAACATGGTGTTTGTCTTCAATATCTACCTATTCATTCACTAATCAGTCCAAGAGTCATATGGTGTTTATGTAAACTTGAACAAGATATTTAATTAAGAACAAGTGAATGAAACCATAAACAAGAAATAATCAACATGCTACTTGAACCTTTTCCTTGTGTTGTGTAAGCTGGGACTCAAACCCAGTTCTCTTGCTTGTCAGGCAATTGTCCTTGTCCGTTGGACTACAAACACAACTTGTCAATTAACGTCATTAACTTTAAAACATGAAATTGTCTAGTTATATACAAAAAATAAAAATAATAAAAAGTAGGAAAACCAAATAGAATCAAACAATGTTACCGATCCCCGGAACGGCGCCAAAAACTTGTTGTTCAATTATGTTAACTCGCAAGTGTACGTGCCAATCAGGAGTATAGCAAAAACAAGAACGAGGTCGTACCCACGAGGACTGAGAAGTTCAAATTAGTTATGTACTTAGATTACCGAATTCAAGAAGTTAGGAGGTTAAGTCTAAAACAGAAATTAAAGTGAGAGTGATTGTGATTGTGAAAGGAAGTGAGCAAACTGAAATTGCAAATGAAAGCAAATAAACAAGTGTAACAAAAAGTGATTTTGAAGGGCTGGAAAACGGATTTGGAGACTAGGGCATTCGAATCACCAAAACAATTCAACTCTGGGTTATAAGGAGTCAAGTGACAAGTCTAATTCAGATTCAAAGATTGATTCTAGCTAAAGTATGATTAAGCCATGGTGTTTGGTCCTAACCTTGTGTTCCTAATTCCCTAATTTGATCATTTGTTGTCTAACCTAAAATTAAGCATTAGGAACCCATTAAGCATAGAAGAACATTTTAAACAACCAAGTATGTATCTAATCCCTGTTGTCGAATGTCCATACATACTCTTCCTATTCATAGTTCAATTCGAATTAAAGTAGGGTGTATACTCTTAATTCAAACCAAGATACACAAATCAAAATGGTAGCTAGGCAGGTATGCAAAATGAATAAGAACATGAATCATGAATCAAACTTGAAACTTGAACTTTATAAACCCAGAATATTCATGTTAGGTTACATCGAAGCCCTAGTGATGGATTTAGCTACTCATAATGGAAAAGAGACTTGAACAGAAATGAGAAAACATAATGAATGCAATAAGAGTAGAAAAACCCCTTTTCTGAAGTTCTTGTGGTGTCCAAGGCTTCTCCAAGTGCTTCTCCACTTCTAATGCTTGTCCAAGAGCTTCCCCACTTCTAGAAAGATGTATGAAGGATATGGAGGTGATTTGGGATGAGTTTGAGTGAGTGGTGATGGCTAAGAAAGATGAAATTCGTAGGGAAATGGAAGAGAGGTTTTCTGGAGTTGTTTTGGTGGTTTGAGGCTGTTTAGAGCTTTGGATTGATTTCTGGAGTGTTTGGGGTTGTGAGAGTGTTTGAGGGAGGATGGAGTGAAGGATGGCTGAATTGTGGGGTTGTGAATCCCAGGCTTGCACACCTTGAATCTGGAATTGAAGAGGTATTTATAGGGGGAGGGAAGTGAGAAATCAGAATTGAATATAGCAATTACCTAACACACTTGCATTAGATAATCAGAAATGGTTGGTGAACTTCACCAACAAATCCCACCAGCAGCCATAGCTCATCATCATGTCAGCATGACCAAGCTTCCATCCAGAAACCAATAGCTCATCCTCATGTCAGCATGATGTGTAATTTGATGGGCTCACGGATTGGGCTTGGATTAATCAATTGATGAGCTAGAGCTATCCATCTTCAAGTTCAGAATGTCTTCTTTCCATGCACACGTGAATTGGCCCAATCCAAGCACAGATGAAAAAGATATGTCCGAAATGAATTTGTAACTCAGTCTTCAGTTTTTACACATTGTTTTCACCATTTTACTTCAAATGCCTCAAGTGATACCTAGAGCTCAATGAACTGAATGACAAACGCAAAAGAGGTTAAAAGCACAAGGTTAACTCAAAAACATAACGAAATCATAAGCTAGAAGGGTACAAAATGATATACAATTGTGAACCGAACACCTACCCAACCATCAGCTAGTTGAGAAAGCATACGGTGGCCGGAGGAGGGAGAACAAGCTCCGTGAAATTCCGTCAAAAACTGTCCACGCCGCCCCCGTTTCGTGGCGGTTTCTGTCGAGTACGCGGGGTCGAGGCTGGGACGGGCTGAGACTGAAAGAGGGGAGCGAGGTTGTTCGTTTGGCACTGGTCTTGCTCGATTTGGTGGTCGGGGCTGAGAGATATCCCCTTCGGAAGTCAGCTGGTCGTGCCCCCTCAAACCCAGAAATTCTGGGTTTTTAAAAAAAACTAACTTCGAAATATTTACGGTTATGCCACTGAACTTCTTTTGATCGTCATTTCTTCATTACAACTCTGATTCGAGCCCACTAAGTGTCTACGGACTCGTCTCGATGTACTCTACGCAATGGTCCAATTGGAATTTCTAAATTCCCTTCCGAACTTAAAATGACCCTTTTGCCCCTTTATTATTAAATAATACTTTAATTTTCAAAAACCTTAATTAATTCAAATCATTTTATTCTATTCCTTATTTCAATTTATTTCCTCAACTAAACTTATTTCCTCTTATTTTAATTATTTAATCACTCTTGGGGTAAAATTGTCTTTTACTTGAATATTTTATTATTTAATTATTAATTTAGGACCGGGTTGTTACATATATGACCAAAACTAAAGTAGCTCTGGAAGTCTAGTTTCTATAGAATTTTACGGTTCTTGATTTCGAGTTTCTATGGGAAGTTACATCAATTTTCGTACAAGTGGTTCAGGCTGCGAACTAAGTGACTATGTTCTGGCACTCAAGCGGCTGAGAGTTTATTTTTCTCCAGTTTCTATCGCTTCAGGCAGATGGCGCAAATCCAGCGCATAATTTTTGGCATTTTTGGCGTTTTTGGCTAGTTTTTCCTAGGGTTTTTGGTAGTTTTAAGTTTTCTAATCCTTGTATGATTTGAGAAAAGTCCTAGGGCCTATAAATACATCTTTTAGACCAGATTTTTGGGGAGAACCCTAACATATTGTTCAATATCTCAAATCACCCAATTCACATACTCACATTCTTAGCTGTTCATAGCCTTCAAGGTTTTTCGAGGATGAGTTCAACTACAGTGGATTCATCTACGGGTGTTATATCTTAATTCAAACTTTGTATTTTATGTTCATAAGTATATTATTTATTTCTAAGATGGCTATGGGTAACTAAATTCTTTGCTAGGGATCCGATGTAACCTAACATGATGATTCTTTGTTGTTGAGTTAATACTTTATTTTTAATCAATTTATATTAGTTGTTTTATTCATTATTATAATTGTGATCTTGATACTTATGATTGTTCATTATAGGTATTTTGGATTGTCTAGGATAAGGTTGGGCGAGGGGTTCATCACTAATCATATATGCACTATGAATAAATGAGTTGTTGTTAAAGCCCGGGTTCAAGCTAAGACACTTCTTAGTTCTTGATTGTTCTTCGTAAACTTAATGGATTCTCAATTAAATTTGGCTATGGGGTTCATTAGTTGGGACTTGGTGACACCGCGGCCGAACGAATCATCATAATAAAGAAAGAACAAACCCTTGGAATTGAATCGGAACTTTATTCTCAAAATCAACTCAATACATAGAATAGGATTGTTATGGTGAAGTCGAAATCCTAGTTTTCTTCCATTGATTTTCAAACCCAATTTCCAACTTTTGTTAATTTTATTTTCTTGATTTTCAACACTTAGATTAAAATTGAGTAATCTTATTTCGGCTATTTTAGTACTTTTAATATTTCATTTTTATTTTCTAGTTTTCATAAGATATTCATATTTGGAATTAATTGATAAACTTTACAAATCTCCGTGGGAACGACTCTCATATTTGCTTGTTATACTATTATATCGATTCGTGCATTTACGAGGTATAACTTTTGTTCATCAAGTTTTTGGCACCGCTACCAGGGATTTGATTGAAAGTTTATTAGTTTTTTCTTCTTATGCTTGCCTTAAATTTGTGTTGGTTTTCTTAGGTTACATAATTAGCTTATTTTAATTTTATTTATTTATTTTTCTTTTTGTTGAATGTGAGGTTGGAGATCCATCAAAGGAGACCTGTTGCCCTTAGACGATAAAGTAGATCAAATTGAAAAAGAAGAGGAGATCACACGAAGAAAGTAGAAGAATAGATTCGGATACGAATATGATTCTAACGAAAGAAAATTCTTTGCATTTGATCAAGAAAGTCAAGAGGAGCAACAAGAGCAGATGGAGCTAGAACCCATCAATAACGCACGCCCCCTAGAGGAGTATGCACGGCCCGCCATCTCTACCTCACCTTCATCCATTGCATTACCAACAGAGGCCAGGAATTATGAAGACCTGAATTTCATGGTTTACCTTCTGAAGACCAATTGAGGATGAGATGTTTTCCTTACACCCTTAAGGATGAGGCGAAAAGGTGGCTAATGTCTTTGCCTCCTGGATCACTCACTGACTAGACTTCAATTTACAACAAATTTGTTGGAAAATTTTACTCTCATGCGATGACAACCAACTTGAGCAAGCCGATAGAGAGCCATTCCATGAAGCATGTGATAGATTTAAGATGTTTTTAATACAGTGCCCTCATCATAATTATTCTTTAGAAAATCAAATGCAATATTTTAATGATGGACTAAATCTTTCTTGTCAAACTATGGCAAATAATGCTACATGTGGAGCTATGTTTAGAAAAATACCCCAAGAGGCATATGACATTTATGAGATGTTGGGATCAAATTCGCAGCCTAGAGATACTAGGAGGAGGGTGAAAGGCATCTATGAATTGAGCCATAATGAGGACATGGCAAGGCAAATTGCCACCCTCAACAAGAAGATGGATGCTATGATGTCCAAGCACACCACTCCTAAACCGGTTGAGGCTTGTTCAATTTGTAATGGTTTTGGTCATAATTATGATTCATGTCCTTCTAGTAGTGAATTTCCTGAATATGTGCAAGAACAAACGAATATGATGAATTCCTAGAACCCGAGGCCTAGAAACGATTGATCAGTTCATAATTGTATATCATTTTGTACCTCTCTAGCTTATGATTTGGTTATGTTATTGAGTTAAACTTGTGCTTTTAATCCCTTTTCTGTTTGTCATTCAGTTCATTGGGCCTTAGGTAGCAATGGTGGCTTTGGATAAGAAAAGTGCACAATTGGGCAAAAACGAGGCAGACTGAGTTAGTAATTTGTTTGGGCCTTAACTTCCTCCTCCCAACTTGGACTGGGCCAAATAATATGTGGATGGAAAGAAGAGATTCTGAACTCCAGATGGACTGCTCAAACGTATCCATTGATGAAGTCAAGCCCAATCCGTGGTCCCATCAAGTTGCACCATGCTCAGGATTGCAGCTGCCAGCTAATGAGCTTGTCACCTCCTTTAACCCATGTGCCTCACCCCAGCTGTATCTGACTTTGGCAGCCAAAAGAAGACCACATGGGTTGGCAGCCAAAAGGCAGCCACAACTGACGCTTTGAACCCATGTGAATAAAGGCAGCCTGAGGTGCTGCAGCAAATGATGAAGGATGGTGTTGGAATTCATCATGATGTTCCTCCCTCTTAGCCCTATAAATAGAGAGGGCTTCAAGCTTCAGAAAACACACATCCACCCCATACACTCTAGGTACACAGCCTGAACTCTAAACTGCCCCAAATCACCAAAACAGCTCCAGAAAACCTCCCTTCCATTTCCCTATGAATTTCCTCTTTCTCAGCCACCACCACTCACTCAAACTCATCCCAAATCACCTCCATATCCTTCATATATCATTCTAGACGTGGAGAAGCTCTTGAAGAAGCATTGGACACCACAAGAACTTCAGAAAAGGGTTTCTTTTACTCTTATGGTTTTCATTATGTTTTCCCATTTCTGTTTTAGTTTCTTTTCCATTATGAGTAACTAAATCCATAACTAGGGCTTCGATGTAACCTAACATGAATATTCTGGGTTTATAAGTTTGGAGTTTCAAGTTTGATTCATGATTCATGTTCTTATTCATTATGCTTATAAGTTAACATGCTTGTTTGAATGATTGATCACCATCAGAACTTGTTTGTTAACTATCTTGGTTTGAATTAAGAGTAGACACCATGCTTTAATTTGAATTGAACTATGAATAGGAACAGTATGTATGGACATTCGACAACAGGGATTAGATACATGCTTGGTTGTTTAAATTGTTCTTCTATGCTTAATGGATTCCTAATGCTTAATTTTAGGTTAGACAACAAATGATCAAATTAGGGAATTAGGAACACAAGGTTAGGACCAAACACCATGGCCTAATCATACTTTAGCTAGAATCAACCTTTGAATCTGAATTAGACTTGTTACTTGACTCCTTATAACCCAGAGTTGAATTGTTATGGTGATTCGAATGCCCTAGTCTCCAAATCCGTTTTCCAGTTCTTCAAAATCACTCTTTGTTACACTTGTTTATTTGCTTTCATTTGCAATTTCAGTTTGCTCACTTCCTTTCACAATCAAAATCACTCTCACTTTAATATCTGTTTAACACTTAACTTCCTAACTTCTTGAATTCGGTAATCTACGTACATATCTAATTGGAACTTCTCAGTCTTCGTGGGTACGACCTCGTACTTGTCTTGCTATACTACTAATTGCCCCGTACAATTGCGAGTTAACATAATATTAACAACAAATTTTGGCGCCGTTCTTTTAGTGTCTTCCCTGGTTATGTGCCCAAGGTTACCCTATTCTTTTAGTGTTTCTAATTAATCTAATTTTCTGTTTCAGGTAGTTTATGTCTAAAAGGCCATTACTTGAACTAGTGAGGTCTTCGTTTCAACGTTCCAGGATCTTTGACGAGGACCATCGTTGCAACCTAGACGAGTGACCTCTGAAATTCAGAATCGTCTAGAAAGAGAGTTGTCAACTGCAAAAGAGCAAGCTCTGGCCACATTTTCAAGTCTTGCTCTCCACGCTGAACTTCCTGGTTCTTCACTTTCAAATTCGGAAGCAAGTTCAGACCAAGAAGAAGAAGAAGAGATGGCTGCCAATGAGTTCATGGGAGACCTTGATATCCCAACAATTCCAACATCTCCTTCAAGCATCTTGCTGCCCACTGTAGCTCGAAACTATGAGCTTAAATCTTCTCATCTTAATATGTTACCTTCCTTTTATGGTTTACCTAATGAAGATCCATTAACCCATATAAAGGATATTTTTAATGTTGTTAGCTCTTTTCCCTTGACAGGAGTGACAGAAGATCAACTTCGAATGAGAGTGTTTCCATACACTTTAAAGGATAAGGCGAAATATTGGTTGAATTCTTTGAAGCCGGGATCACTCACCACATGGGCTGCCATTCAAAAGAAGTTCTTGGAGAAATACTTCTCCACGCAAAAGACCGACATGCTTAGGGATAAGATCTTGTTATTTGCACAACAAGATGACGAGTCGTTTTGTGAAGCATGGGAGAGGTTCAATGGGCTGCTCAATCAATGTCCTCATCATGGGATTCCATTGAAGCTTCAAATGCGTATGTTTTATAAAGGACTAACCTCTTCTAGTCATAATATTGTCACAAATTTTGCAGGTGGTTCTTATAAAACCAAAACTCCAGAAGAAACGTACGAACTCTTTGAGGAAATAGCAATGGAGACCCAACATACGGATACAAGAGGTAAGCGTGTTGTTAGTGGTTCTAATGATGCTTCTAGTGTGCAGATTTCAAAACTGGAACAAAAGCTAGATGCTCTTCTTGCATTGAACTCAAGAAACCCTCCTAAGGAAGTGTGTAGCATTTGTGAAGCTCATGACCATGCTACCATAGCTTGTCCACTTGGGGCTGCATATCCAGAATTTGTGCAAGAGGAAGCTAAGGTGGTAAATTCCTACAACCAAGGTCCAAGAAATGATCCATACTCTCAAAGTTATAATCCAGGTTGGAGGAATCATCCAAACTTTTCATGGAGGAATACTCAGAATCAAGCCAATCCCCCTTCATTCCAAAAGCCACAACAAACATCATCATTGGAAGATATAGTTAAGCAGATGGCAATCAACCAATCCAATTTCCAGCAAACTACACAAGCTGCCATTGCCAAATTGGAAGTTCAAATAGGCCAAATAGCTGCTGAAATATCTCAAAGAGAGCCTGGGAAATGGCCAAGCCAAACTATGATCAATCCAAAGAACCCAGAAGCCAAGCCATTCATGTGCTTAGATCATGTAAGATCATTGATAATAAAGTTGATTCTAATCTTTCAAATGATGTTGTGATTGTAGAAGATGAAGAGGAGGAGACCATGGCTACGGAAGGAGAACAACAGGAAACTTCTCAATCTGCTCCTCAGGCCAAATCAGATTCTCAGAAATCCGATCAATTCCAATTGCATAAAAGGGATGACAAATTTGTGCCACCACATCTTCAAGAAGATAGATACGTGCCACCCGCTCCATATGTTCCACAATTCCATTTCCAGGCCGTCTTAAGAAAGCAAAGCAAGATAAGGCTTTTAAAGAGATTTATGATATTTTGAGTAAAGTTAATATCAATTTGCCTTTGCTTGATCTTATTGAACAGATTCCTGCATATGGAAAATTCATCAAGGACTTGAAAACTCACAAGCTCAATTTCGCTCCAAATGAAGGAGTAAAGCTTCGACCAGAATGTAAGTGCTGTGTTGCAAAGGAAGCTTCCACCAAAACTAGATGATCCTGGCAGCTTTGACATTCCCATTAACATTGGAGGCAAGAAGGTTGGAAGAGTCATGTTGGACTTGGGAGCAAGCATCAATGTTATGCCATATTCAGTTTATCAAGAGCTTGGCTTAGAAGGGATGAAGAAGACTTCAATGCGACTTGAACTAGCTGATCATTCTATAAAATATCCAAAAGGTATTGTAGAAGATATTCTAGTTCAAGTTAATACACTAATTCTCTCTGCTGATTTTGTAGTGATGGACATGGAAGACAATCCAAATGGAGATCGTGTTGATCCCATTCTCCTAGGCAGGCCATTCATGGCCACTGGAGCACAATGATCAAAGTGAAAGATAGCACCCTTTCCATGACTGTTTTGGGTGAAACTGTTCAATTTAAAATGCTTAATGCTCTATCTCAACCTTCTATCTCTCTTGACTCTTGCTTTTCAATTGATGTTGTGGATCATGAGGTTTTTTCCAAAATTTTGCAGAGAATGTCTAATGATGCTCTAGAAGCTGTCTTAACACAAGAAGAGGAAGATCTTTGTGAACCGGAGTTCCAAGAAGTGGTGGCTGCCTTAGAAGTGTTTCCGCCATACCCACCAACCTTTAGGCCACCAATCGAGCCTCTTGGGCCATCATCCATGAAATTGGAGTCATCCATTGTCATCCCACCAAAGCTAGAACTTAAACCTCTTCCCAATCATCTTAAATATACATGTTTGGGTGCTAATGAAACTCTCCCTGTTATAATTGCTGCAGGTCTCTCCGCACATGAAGAAGAGAGCTTAATTAAAGTTCTAAAAGAGCATAAAACAGCCATTGGGTGGACCATAGCAGACATCAAAGGAATTAGTCCAAGCATGTGCATGCATCGGATTTTAATGGAGGAAGACAGCAAACCATCCCGTGATGCCCAAAGGAGGCTAAATCCCAACATGAAAGAGGTGGTTAGAGCTGAAGTTTTAAAGCTACTCGATGTAGGAATCATCTATCCAATTTCTGATTCTAAGTGGGTGAGCCCTGTGCAAGTTGTTCCAAAGAAGTCCGGAATCACCGTTGTGAAGAATGAGAAGAATGAGCTAGTTCCTACAAGAACAATTACCGGTTGGAGAGTTTGCATTGATTACAGGAAGTTGAACACATCCACTAGAAAAGATCATTTCCCCTTGCCTTTTATTGATCAAATGCTTGAACGTTTATCTGGCCATGCTTACTATTGTTTTCTTGATAGTTTTTCAGGTTATAATCAAATTACCATTACTCCGGAAGACCAAGAGAAAACCACATTCACATGCCCATTTGGTACATTTGCTTATAGAAGGATGCCATTTGGTTTGTGCAATGCCCCAGCAACTTTCCAAAGATGCATGATGTCAATCTTTTCAGATATGGTGGAACGATTCATTGAGGTATTTATGGATGATTTTTCAGTTTTTGGTTCCTCTTTTGATAATTGTCTCCACCACTTGTCTCTAGTGCTTAAAAGATGCCAGGAAACAAATCTGATTTTGAATTGGGAGAAGTGTCACTTCATGGTGAGACAAGGCATTGTGCTAGGCCATGTGATTTCAAGCAAGGGAATCGAAGTGGATAAAGCCAAGATTTATCTCATCTCAAATCTTCCACCCCCTACCTCTGTTAAAGGAGTTAGAAGCTTTCTGGGTCATGCTGGATTCTATAGAAGGTTCATCAAAAATTTCTCAAGCATTACACGGCCATTGTGTAATCTCCTTGCTAAGGATGCTGTTTTTGAGTTTAATGAAGCTTGCATGAAAGCTTTTACTACCTTGAAGAGGGAGCTAACTTCAGCCCCTATTATCATAGCTCCAGATTGGTCTTTACCATTTGAAATAATGTGTGATGCCTCTGACTTTGCTATTGGTGCAGTTTTAGGTCAAAAGAAGAACAAGCTGCCCCATGTGATTCATTATGCTAGCCGGACCTTGAATGATGCTCAAATCAACTACTCCACAACAAAGAAGGAGTTGCTTGCTGTGGTTTTTGCTTTAGAAAAATTTCGTTCTTACCTTGTTGGTTCTAAAGTAATTGTTTATTCTGACCATGCAGCTCTTAGATACTTGCTCACTAAGAAGGATGCCAAACCACGCTTGATTAGGTGGATTCTCTTACCTGCAAGAATTCGATTTGGAGATTCGAAGATAAGAAGGGATGTGAGAATGTGGTAGCTGATCATTTGAGCAGAATTGTGGTTGAAGAAAAAGGAGCAGCTGTGCTACCTTTGAATGAGACTTTTCCTGATGAACAACTATATGCTGCCCAAGTCAAAGAGCCATGGTTTGCTGATTTTGTTAATTATCTTGCTTGTGGTGTTCTTAGAAATGATCTAACTTCTCAGGACAAGAAGAAGTTCTTTTCCATGGTGAAACATTATGTCTGGGATGAACCTTTCTTATTCAAGCATTGCCCGGATCAACTCATCAGAGGATGTGTTCCAGAAGAAGAACAAGAAAGCATACTTAGGCATAGCCACGAATTGGCTTGTGGAGGTCACTTTGGAGCTAAGAAAACAGCACTTAAAATTCTGCAATCTGGTTTCTTTTGGCCCACTCTATTCAAAGATGCGTTTAATTTTTGTGTTAAGTGTGATAGGTGCCAAAGGATGGGGAACATAAGTCGCAGGAACGAAATGTCATTGAATAGCATACTTGTTGTGGAGCTCTTCGATGTGTGGGGTATTGATTTCATGGGACCATTCCCATCTTCCTTTGGTTATACTTACATACTTGTTGCTATTGATTATGTGTCTAAATGGGTGGAAGCCATAGCCACCAAAACCAATGATCATAAGGTGGTGCTTAAGTTCTTAAAGGATAATATTTTCACAAGGTTTGGTACTCCAAGGGCTGTCATTAGTGATGGAGGCAGCCACTTCTGTAACAAGCCATTTGAAGCACTCATGAAAAAGTACAACATCACCCATCGAGTCTCTACACCATATCATCCTCAAACTTCTGGTCAAGTGGAAATAAGCAATAGAGAAATTAAGCACATCCTGGAGAAGGTGGTGAACAATACAAGAAAAGATTGGGCTGCCAAGCTCAATGATGCATTATGGGCTTATAGGACTGCATATAAGACTCCCATCGGAATGAGCCCTTATCGTCTTGTGTTTGGGAAAGCATGCCACCTACCAATGGAGCTTGAACACAATGCTTTTTGGGCCATCAAGAAGTTGAATTTTGATCTGGACAAGGCTGGCCATGTTAGAAAGTTTCAGCTCAATGAATTGGAAGAAATTAGACATGAGTCTTATGAGAATGCAAAGCTTTACAAAGAACGGACCAAGAGTTACCGTGACAGAAACATTCAACGGAAAGAGTTCTCCAAAGGTATGTCAGTTCTTTTGTTCAACTCACGTTTGCGTCTCTTTCCAGGAAAATTGAAGTCTAGGTGGCTTGGGCCATTCGCCGTGGTCAATGTTTCTCCCTATGGAGCTGTGGAAATTCAAAACCCTAAAGATGGCTCAACTTTCAAAGTAAATGGACAACGTTTAAAGCCATTCTATGAGGGAATTTCAGCTAGTATTCAAGCAGGCCATGTGGTGGATCAACTTCCCTTTGTACCATCAACTTAGCTGATTATATAATGTCTTGCCAAGACATTAACTAAGGCGCTTCTTAGGAGGCAACCCATGTGTTCAAGAAGAGAGGTGCTTGGTAGCGGTCGGCCTTATCGCATCAAGGGGGAGTTTCTCTAAACCTTCTTCTTAACTTTTCCCCTATTATTTACATGTTCTCAATCATCTTCACTTTGCTTTAACTTTGGGGACAATGTTCAATTCAGGTCTGGGGGGAAGGTTTTCAATTCTCAATTTTCTCATCCATTTGTGTTTTCAATTTTCGTTCTCTTGTCACTAATTTTTTTTAAAATGTCATACAATCAATACTATGGAGCTGCTATTTGAGGTTTTCATATCAGAATTTTGCACTTCACAAAGCTTTTGCTCTTAGAATTCTGGTGGCTAAAGTACCATGCTCAAATTCTTGAAGGAGAATAGTGGAGACTACCCTAGTGAGCTATATCGAGCCTAATTGCTTTCTTGAGAGGGTTTAAAGTGTTTCTACTTCTCATCTCTACTCATTTTCTTCATTTCACTCTAAATGATCTCGTTGTTCCATTTTGATTGGATACTAAGGATGATTTCTCTCTTTTGCAGATATCATGTGCTTGCTCTCACTCATGAATGAACTCATTGAAGTGATGCTAGGCTATGTGTGCATAACCATTCTTTGTGCTTTCTTTTCACTCTACCCATTTGTGTGTTCCATTAGCTCTATTGCAGCCAAACACTTCAAGCCTTCTTCTTCTATCACCCTCATCATTTTCCCTACCTTTGTATCTCAATTTGAGATATTTAACCATTGCAGCCATACCCTAGCTTAGAAATATACCAAGGTGTGCCAAGATCACGTTTGAGGCAAGGAAGTTGCTGCCATGTACCTAAATAAAAATTGGTATGCATCTGTACGATGAAGTTAAAGAAGAAGCAGATCAAATCAGCAAATAAGAAAGATAAAGAGAGTGTTTCGATTTGATCTAGGTGTGAAAAATAAAGTCTGTGCCAGATGATACTATCAAGTTGCAGCCATGCCATACTAAACCAATGATACCTTGCAGATCAAAGAAGAATGCAACCTTGGTATGTTCTTAAGTTACTTGTTTTTCCTTCCAATTCTTCCATTTCCCCTAACCTTAGCCTTTCATTACAACCTTGTAAAAGACCTAGCTGATCTTTGAGGATGTATTCATGATTGCTGTAAGTATGTGTGTATCCCTATTCTTAGTATTTGATATCTTTCATGAGATCTAACCTAAACTTGTGCTTCTATTTCTTACACTCACTTTTGCTTTCTTGAGAGAATTAAACCATTGGTTCTGAGTGATTGAGTGTTATCTGTGAGAATTAGAGTCGAAGCATGTTCTCTATTCAAGGTTTGAGTGTGCTTGCTTTGAAGCCGTGTGCCTTTGAGCTATAGCTTCCCCTTTACACACTGATTAATCACCTATCTTGGCAACTCTATGGTAATGGAGGTATGACAAAAGTTTTCTTTCATTTTCATTAGTTGATTTCAAAGCTTTACTAATCACTTTGTTTTGTAGAGTCAGGAAAGCGTTTGTGGGTATCGTTTCTGTTAAACCCTCAGGAGACACAACTCCTCCTACTAGGGATGCCTAGAGGTTTAAAGGCTTGTTGCATGTGCTCAATGCAATCGAGTTACCTGCGAAGTGGTTTAGTTAACTTCTTGTTTTGTTTTTAACTTTGTTTTGTGTTGTTTTGCTCGAGGACTAGCAAAATCTAAGTCTGGGGGTATTTGATCAGTTCATAATTGTATATCAATTTGTACCTCTCTAGCTTATGATTTGGTTATGTTATTGAGTTAAACTTGTGCTTTTAATCCCTTTTTCTGTTTGTCATTCAGTTCATTGGGCCTTAGGTGATAAGTTCATAATTTCACACATTTGCATGCCTTCATTACTTTGTGATTTTGTTTAGTTTCTCTTTATTTCCGAGTCATTCACCTATGTTTGTGTGTTTTGTAGGTTATGGCAGCAAGAGATCACTTTTGGTACAATCCATGCATATTAAGGGCTGATTGGCATGAGAGGAATCCATTGGAGCAAAATGGTGCAAAAAAGTGCAAAAACTGGAGATTGAGTTAGAAGCTCATTTCGGGCTTATCTTCTTCATCCGAGCTTGGATTGGGCCAATACTTGTGTGGTTGGATCAGAGACATTCTGAACTTCACAATGGACATCTTAAAGTTGTCATTTGATTCAGCCAAGCCCAATTCGTAAGCCCATGAAAATACACATCAAGCTGACCTAAGGATGAGGTATTGGTTTCCTGGATGGATGCTTGGTCATGCTGACATATTGATGAGCTAGGGCTGCTGGTGGGATTTGTTGGTGAAGTCCAACAACCATTTCTGATTATCTAATGCAAGTGTGTTAGGTAATTGCTATATTAAATTCAGATTTATCCCTCCCCTCTCCCTATAAATACCACTCCCATTCCAGATTCAAGACACACAACTCATATCCTGAGATTCACAATCCCCTCTCACACATACACACACCACAAAGTGAGGAGAGAGCTAGCTGCAAAGGAGGGAGAGCTTGGAGCTATCCTGGGAACTACCTTGCTGCCACCAACTAGTTCTTCTTCTCTTCTCTTTAATCTATCTATGTATGTCTTTTTTCTGTATTCTTAGTCATGTGTAACTAATCCATTTAGTTAGGGCTTAGGATGAAGCCCTAGTCATGAATATTCAATGTTATGGATGATTTCATAGTTAATTGATTTCCTTGCTTTCATTGCCAAGTTGTTAATCTCCAGTTTATTATGTGCTTGATGTATGTTTTCTTGGAGTAGCTAACTAGGATTTTATGCATCTAGCACAGGTTGGGAAGGGGTTTAGATTCACCAATTCTACTCTCCTTTCACAAGCAACACATGAATGGCCTAAGAATCATTCAAGGGGTTAATAACCATAGGTTGACTAGGACAGATACCATGTTCTAGGACTTGTGTGATTATCATATTCTCAGGGAACTTAATGACTCTTGTATGATTTATTCTAAGTAGATACCATGCTTAGGTTGCATATTAGAGATCACGTGTTGTGTAGATACCATGCACAATTACATGCCTTAGGAGAATCATGCATCCTGCACCTAGATACCATAGGCTTGTATGCGATAATCTATTGTTAATGAAGCTTGAGTCAATTTCTATGCATTCATAACTTGGATAGGAAGACTAGCGGTAGATTCCAAGGCTCTAACACTTCTCAATCATTGTTTCACAACTTGTTGATTGCTGCTATTGTTTACTTTCCAGCACTTCCATTTCATTCTCTTGTTTTCACTTCAACAACAAAACCCCCAATTTCGAGTGCGTGTGTGGTGCTAGGATTCTGTCCTAGACCTTGCCATTGTTAGTTAGTGTGTTTCTTTGTTTTCTGTTTTCCCAGCATTCTAAGTAGTTTAACTTGCAACCACGTTACCATTCTCCGTGGGATCGACCTCGTATTTACATAAACTATACTATAAACGGTTCGTGCACTTGCGAGAATTAAAGTTGCTATTTTTAATAACTCATTTTAGTTGTTAGGAATAGGCTCAACAAGTTTTTGGCGCCGTTGCCGGGAACCGGTAACGATGGTGCTATAGTTAGATTACTTTGAGTGTTTCTGTTAAGTTTTAATTGTTTCTTTTCGTTGGTTTTTCTCTTAGTATTCTGTTTTTCTGTTTCTTTGTTATCTCCATTTGAAGGCACTAATTTGGTTCTTGTGTGTGCATATATGTCCGAATCCGAAACTGAGTCACTATCACCAAGAGCAGCTGCTGTACGTGCTGGTTTGAGGAGGAGTTATAGTTCTTCAAGTGCTGAATCTAAGAGCTACGAATCTGAAGGTTCAAGCAAGATGGCAAAGATTCCAAACAACAATAATGGTGAAGGAGGTGGTGCGCTTGTTGTCCAACCTCGGAAACCCCTGCTTGAATTTTCCATTCCCAAAGTCACTGATCAACCTTCGTGCATCGTCTATCCTCAACTCACAATTGACAGGTTTGAGCTTAGAAGTGGTATGATTCATCTTCTTCCAACTTATTATGGTAATACCACTGAGGATCCGTACATGCATGTTAAGCAATTCTTTGAAATATGTGCTACAATCAAAATTCAAGGACTTGATGATGAGCAGATTAAGATGAGGCTATTCCCATTCAGTTTAAAAGATAAGGCTAAGTCTTGGTTATACTCTTTGCCTAATGCTTCAATTCGTACTTGGGAAGAGCTTTCTAATAAGTTTTTGCAGAAATTTTTTCCAGCTCAAAAGACTAACAAGATTAGAAAGGAAATTCTTGGTTTCACACAAAGAGAAGGAGAAGCTTTTCATGAATGCTGGGAGAGATACAAGGAGATGATGAGTTCTTGCCCACACCACAATATAGAGAGTTGGATGCAAATGCAATCTTTCTATGAAGGTTTGCTCGATTCCGAAAGGATGATGGTAGATGCAACAAGTGGAGAAGGATTGATGAACAAAACAGCAGATGAGGCTTTTACTCTCTTTGAATCTTTGAGTGCTAACTCTCAACAATGGAGCTACAATAAAGGAAGAGGAGCTCCTATGAAAGCTGTGGTCTCTGAGGTAAGTACTAATAATGAGATTAATGCAAAACTTGATGTCATGTGTTCTTTGCTTCAACAGGCAGTAACTGGCCCTCTAGGAAACAAAGTGGAAGATCAAGACCAATCTTTTGCAAAGCACATGCTAGAGCAAGCAAATGCCCTTCAAGGAAGGAATCCTCAGAATGATCCTTACTCAAACACATACAATCCAGGGTGGAGAAATCATCCTAATTTCAGGTGGAGCAATAATTCAAATGTGCAACAATCTCAAGGACATCCCCCAGGATTCCAAATACAACAAAGGCAATTCCAGCAAGCTCCCCAACAAGTGCAAGAGCAAAGGGGTGATCAAATGGGGGAATTGCAAGACATGTTCAAGAAGTTCATGGGGCAGCAGATGCAAACCAATCAGAATCTTCAAAATGCAGTGAACAAACTAGAAGTGCAAGTTGGGCAGATTGCATCCTCCTTGAGCAATAGAGCATCCGGAACTTTTCCTAGCCAAACGGAGGTTAATCCAAGGCATCATGAGCAAGTTAAAGCGGTGCACATCTTGAGAAGTGGTAAACAAGTTGATAATAAGGTCGGAGATGCCAATGAAGAGAAAGAAGAAGGAGAAAACGTGGAGATCATTCAGCCACCACAAGGTCAGCCCACAGATTCCACCAAACAGCACCTCAATGCTCCTGAGAGAGCACAGGCCTTAAGGTATCATCTAATGCTGATCAAGTTCCAATTTCAACTAATGCTTTTAGGCCTATTGCACCCTTTCCCAGCAGGTTATCAAAGTCAAAGAAAGATCAAGGCTTGGATGAGATAATGGAAATATTCAAGAAGGTGCAAATCAACATCCCACTACTCAGTGCCATTGCTCAGATTCCCAAGTATGCAAAAATTTTGAAGAATCTTTGCACTAACAAGAGGAGATTCAAAGAGCATGAACAGGTTGCATTGAGTGAAGAGGTAAGTGCAGTGTTACAAAGAAAGCTACCTCCAAAGCTAAAGGATCCAGGTTCGTTTTCTATACCTTGTATAGTTGGTGATTTCAAGATTCCAAAAGCTTTGCTTGATCTCGGTGCATCCATTAACCTTATGCCATATCATGTTTATGAGAAACTTAACCTTGGTGAGTTGCAAGCCACATCTGTGAGCATTCAATTGGCAGATAGAACTATCAGGGTACCCCAAGGGCATTCTAGAAGATGTTTTGGTGAGAGTAGAAGGCTTAATCTTGCCTGCTGATTTCTTAGTCTTGGAGATGGAAGAAGCACCAATTCCTGACAATGAATTGCCCCTCATCTTTGGTCGACCCATCATGGCTACTGCTAAGACCACGATCGATGTAGCGGAAGGCACTCTCACCATGACCGTTAATGGAGAAACTGTTGCTTTCAAAGTGTTTGATGCCACGAATCTGCCAAATGATGTTCAAGATTGTTTTCAAATTGGAGTATTGGAGAATCCAGGGAAAGAGAGATTTGATGGTCTTTCCCATTCACTAGAAGCATGCTTGCTGCAAGGAGTAGAGAAGGAGGAGCAGGGGGCTGCCCACATGTTCAATGCTACAATTCCTACACATAAATTTGGAGATCCTCCAATCACTCCTCCAGTTCATTGCCATTCTGTTCATAATCATAAAAGGAAAAGGAAGGCAGCAAGGAAGCGATGGAAAACGAAAACAAGCTTGGTGACCAATCTTGCAGTGCATGAGGCGTCAATTGAGCCCAAACCCCCCCATTCACTATAGCAAGTTTGGATGTCCGGCTGAAGACATGAAACTTAGCGCTTCTTGGGAGGCAACCCAAGGTGATGAGGAGAAGATAGAACGTGCAAGGAGCTTGCTTGCGTCCTAATCGCTTCAAAGGGGAGTTGTTTTCTAAACTCTAACATTTGGTTATATCTTTTCCTTATCTTCTTTCCTTTCATTTATGAGGCATTGCTTGTTCTTACACTTTAACCATTGAGGACAATGTTTCATTTAAGTTTGGGGGGAAGGATTTAGTTATGTTGTTTCAAATTGTCAAATTTTAAAATTTTTAAGTGTGTCTAGTTTCTAAAAACGCAGGATTTTGTGTGTTGTTTCGTTATCCTTCCAAACACCTATGATAAGAATTGGATTTAATTCTAATATGGTTTTGCAGAAATTGATAGTCATTGTTTAAGGCCTGTGTGTGATTCTGAGTGAACTTTGTCTTGCATGCCATCCTTGCACTTATTGAGCACTTTGTCAAGTTAGTCCAATTTCTTGCTACTTGGAGATGTTATGCAATTCTACTTATCTCATGATCTTGGTTTCGTACTCTAGAACTTATTTGAATATCTCTTGAGACATTCTGTTGCTATACAATGCTAGGGAAGTGATTTAGGCCATGTTTGAACCGTTTGAGCCTTTCTAACCATCCCTCTACATATATTCATCCCTAGTCAACCCATTTGAGCCTACGTTAATCCTTTCTTTGTGTAAACCACTCCTACCATAATAAATCTCTGTTTCTTATCTTTACCTATTCTTTGAGCAATTAAAGCTATCTTTAAAGGAGAGTCATAAGAATGCAAGGTTTTTGGAGCAAAAGTGATTCAGGAGTGCCATAACCCAAGTGTTGAAATAAGTTTGGGGGTATTGGTAACTAATCAAAAGAGGTAATGAAGTGTGACCAATGTAGTCACGACCCTAGGAACAATAAGGAGAGATCATGGTGATCTAGGGTAAAGAGCCACAAAATTAGGCCAAATAAACACATTTGAAGTGCTGAAATTATGTTGGAAATCTGCTCATGTATGTGTCCTTGCTTGTTTTAAAAAGTTCAGTAATCTCTCATGCTTTTACCTATGCTTTAGTTGTGCTCAAGATGTTGTTATATATCCATATCCCCTCTTTCATTCAACCATTACCCTAGCCTCATTACAACCCTTGTAAAGCCCTTTTGATCCTTGGTATTGTATGATATTACTGTGGAGAGCTGATTTGATAACGAGCTTATGGGGTTCGAAATTCTTGATTGTGTTGTAAGTGTGTGCGCATGTATTTTTTTTGAGTTGCAGGTGTTGTTCTAATTTGGCATTCACACACTACACTTAAGGATGTCATTGTAAGCTTTGCACACTCTTGAATCATGTATGGAACTTAGATTGTGATTGTTGTGTTTCTTTGGAACCATATACTTTGGTGATTCTTTGAGGATATTGTTTGGGAGGCTAGCTTCTTATTTTCTATTTTCTGAGTTGTAGTTATATTTTGTTTGCTCGAGGACTAGCAAAATCTAAGTTTGGGGGTATTTGATAAGTTCATAATTTCACACATTTGCATGCCTTCGTTACTTTGTGATTTTGTTTAGTTTCTCTTTATTTCGAGTCATTCACCTATGTTTGTGTGTTTTGTAGGTTATGGCAGCAAGAGATCACTTTTGGTACAATCCATGCATATTAAGGGCTGATTGGCATGAGAGGAATCCATTGGAGCAAAATGATGCAAAAACGTGCAAAAACTGGAGATTGAGTTAGAAGCTCATTTCGGGCTTATCTTCTTCATCCAGAGCTTGGATTGGGCCAATACTTGTGTGGTTGGATCAGAGACATTCTGACCTTCACAATGGACATCTTAAAGTTGTCATTTGATTCAGCCAAGCCCAATTCGTAAGCCCATGAAAATACACATCAAGCTGACCTAAGGATGAGGTATTGGTTTCCTGGATGGATGCTTGGTCATGCTGACATATTGATGAGCTAGGGCTGCTGGTGGGATTTGTTGGTGAAGTCCAACAACCATTTCTGATTATCTAATGCAAGTGTGTTAGGTAATTGCTATATTAAATTCAGATTTATCCCTCCCCTCTCCCTATAAATACCACTCCCATTCCAGATTCAAGACACACAACTCATATCCTGAGATTCACAATCCCCTCTCACACATACACACACCACAAAGTGAGGAGAGAGCTAGCTGCAAAGGAGGGAGAGCTTGGAGCTATCCTGGGAACTACCTTGCTGCCACCAACTAGTTCTTCTTCTCTTCTCTTTAATCTATCTATGTATTTCTTATTTCTGTATTCTTAGTCATGTGTAACTAATCCATTTAGTTAGGGCTTAGGATGAAGCCCTAGTCATGAATATTCAATGTTATGGATGATTTCATAGTTAATTGATTTCCTTGCTTTCATTGCCAAGTTGTTAATCTCCAGGTTATTATGTGCTTGATGTATGTTTTCTTGGAGTAGCTAACTAGGATTTTATGCATCTAGCACAGGTTGGGAAGGGGTTTAGATTCACCAATTCTACTCTCCTTTCACAAGCAACACATGAATGGCCTAAGAATCATTCAAGGGGTTAATAACCATAGGTTGACTAGGACAGATACCATGTTCTAGGACTTGTGTGATTATCATATTCTCAGGGAACTTAATGACTCTTGTATGCTTTATTCTAAGTAGATACCATGCTTAGGTTGCATATTAGAGATCACGTGTTGTGTAGATACCATGCACAATTACATGCCTTAGGAGAATCATGCATCCTGCACCTAGATACCATAGGCTTGTATGCGATAATCTATTGTTAATGAAGCTTGAGTCAATTTCTATGCATTCATAACTTGGATAGGAAGACTAGCGGTAGATTCCAAGGCTCTAACACTTCTCAATCATTGTTTCACAACTTGTTGATTGCTGCTATTGTTTACTTTCCAGCACTTCCATTTCATTCTCTTGTTTTCACTTCAACAACAAAACCCCCCATTTCGAGTGCGTGTGTGGTGCTAGGATTCTGTCCTAGACCTTGCCATTGTTAGTTAGTGTGTTTCTTTGTTTTTCTGTTTTCCCAGCATTCTAAGTAGTTTAACTTGCAACCACGTTACCATTCTCCGTGGGATCGACCTCGTATTTACATAAACTATACTATAAACGGTTCGTGCACTTGCGAGAATTAAAGTTGCTATTTTTAATAACTCATTTTAGTTGTTAGGAATAGGCTCAACATTAGGTAGCAATGGTGGCTGTGGATAAGAAAAGTGCACAATTGGGCAAAAACGAGCAGACTGAGTTAGTAATTTGTTTGGGCCTTAACTTCCTCCTCCCAACTTGGACTGGGCCAAATAATATGTGGATGGAAAGAAGAGATTCTGAACTCCAAGATGGACTGCTCAAACGTATCCATTGATGAAGTCAAGCCCAATCCGTGGTCCCATCAAGTTGCACCATGCTCAGGATTGCAGCTGCCAGCTAATGAGCTTGTCACCTCCTTTAACCCATGTGCCTCACCCCAGCTGTATCTGACTTTGGCAGCCAAAAGAAGACCACATGGGTTGGCAGCCAAAAGGCAGCCACAACTGATCAGCTTTGAACCCATGTGAATAAAGCCTGAGGTGCTGCAGCAAATGATGAAGGATGGTGTTGGAATTCATCATGATGTTCCTCCCTCTTAGCCCTATAAATAGAGAGGGCTTCAAGCTTCAGAAAACACACATCCACCCCATACACTCTAGGTACACAGCCTGATACTCTAAACTGCCCCAAATCACCAAAACAGCTCCAGAAAACCTCCCATCCATTTCCCTACGAATTTCCTCTTTCTCAGCCACCACCACTCACTCAAACTCATCCCAAATCACCTCCATATCCTTCATATATCATTCTAGACGTGGAGAAGCTCTTGAAGAAGCATTGGACACCACAAGAACTTCAGAAAAGGGTTTCTTTTACTCTTATGGTTTTCATTATGTTTTCCCATTTCTGTTTTAGTTTCTTTTCCATTATGAGTAACTAAATCCATAACTAGGGCTTCGATGTAACCTAACATGAATATTCTGGGTTTATAAGTTTGGAGTTTCAAGTTTGATTCATGATTCATGTTCTTATTCATTATGCTTATAAGTTAACATGCTTGTTTGAATGATTGATCACCATCAGAACTTGTTTGTTAACTATCTTGGTTTGAATTAAGAGTAGACACCATGCTTTAATTCGAATTGAACTATGAATAGGAACAGTATGTATGGACATTCGACAACAGGGATTAGATACATGCTTGGTTGTTTAAATTGTTCTTCTATGCTTAATGGATTCCTAATGCTTAATTTTAGGTTAGACAACAAATGATCAAATTAGGGAATTAGGAACACAAGGTTAGGACCAAACACCATGGTCTAATCATACTTTAGTTAGAATCAATCTTTGAATCTGAATTAGACTTGTTACTTGACTCCTTATAACCCAGAGTTGAATTGTTATGGTGATTCGAATGCCCTAGTCTCCAAATCCGTTTTCCAGTTCTTCAAAATCACTCTTTGTTACACTTGTTTATTGTTGCGTAGATTCAGCTGCACCAAAATTGATTCAGCTGCATCCTCAACTTGTGATACTCGCAAGTGCACGAGCTGTTTGGTAGTATAGCATATGTAAGTGCGAGGTCGATCCCACGAGGATTGGTGATTGAATGATCCAATTCATTTTCCCTACACAAAACAGAAATGAAAAAAAAAGGAAATAAATAAAACAAGGAAGAAAGAAATAACTAACTCAAGCAGATAAGTTCCCAAGTTCAATTAGATTAACGGATTGATTCTAGCTAAAGTATGATTAAGCCATGGTGTTTGGTCATAACCTTGTGTTCCTAATTCCCTAATTTGATCATTTGTTGTCTAACCTAAAATTAAGCATTAGGAACCCATTAAGTATAGAAGAACAATTTAAACAACCAAGCATGTATCTAATCCCTGTTGTTGAATGTCCATACATACTCTTCCTATTCATAGTTCAATTCGAATTAAAGCATGGTGTATACTCTTAATTCAAACCAAGATAGCTAACATGCAAACCTAAATGGTGATCAATCATTCAAACAAGCATGTTAACTTATAAGCATAATGAATAAGAACATGAACCATAATTGAAACTTGGAAACTAATCAAACTTGAAACTAAAGAAAAGAATTTACATAATGAAAAGTAAAGTGGAACAAAGAAAAACTTAAGGAGAATTTCAGCACAAATATTTCATTACAACAATTGAAAACTAGAAAATGAAACTAAGAGAATTTGAGGGAGAGAAGGGAAGGGAGCTCTAGAGAAGTGTTTGAGAGCTCCCCCCTTGGGGTGTGATTACAAGCTTAGAGAACTTCCCTATTTATAGGCCTAAGGGAAGTGAAAATCTGAATTCAAAATGGCTAATGCATACAACACTTTTATTATAAAATCTGAATTGGTTGATGCACTTGAATTAGAAAATCTGAATTGGTTGATGCACTTGTATTAGAAAATCTGAATTGGTTGATGCACTTGTATTAGAAAATTGTTGATGCACTTCACCAATAAATCCCACCAGCAGCCCTAGCTCATCTTCATGTCAGCATGACCAAGCTTCCATCCAGAAACAATAGCTCATGCCTAGGTCACCATGACCAAGCTTCCAACCAGCTCATCCTGAGGTCAGCATGACCAGAAACTTCAATGGCTTACGAATTGGGCTTCCCTTAAGCAAATCAAGACTTTAAGCACTCCAAATTGAAGTTCAGAATGTGTATGATCCAACCACACAAGTATTGGCCCAATCCAAGCTCGGATGAAAAAGTTAAGGCCAAAACAAATTGGTAACTCGTTTTGCTCGCTGAGAAAAATCCATCCTGAGCATGGTTCGGTGTTTGCTAGGTAACTGACTCCAGATTTATCCAATGGGGCTGAAGTTTGGATATGTTGTAGTATACACCCATTGGAACAACTTTCATGAATAAATATGCCTCATCCGAGCTGTGTAGGTTGCTGAAACAAAGTTTGCAATATGACCTACGAAACTGGACTGGCAGGGGGCTGTAGCAAAAAAATGAGTTTGTCTTTAAGCTCTTCTTCCCTTCATCCAAATCATGCCTTAACATGCTTGGATTGCATCATTTCCTATCCGAAGCCATCATTATTACCTAAATCTAAATTAACTGAAAGATAAACACAAAAAGGATTAAAAGGACAAGTTTAACTCAAAAACATAACCAAATCATAAGCTAGAAGGGTACAAAATGATATACAATTATGAACCGATCATTTATTTGCTTTCATTTGCAATTTCAGTTTGCTCACTTCCTTTCACAATCAAAATCACTCTCACTTTAATTTCTGTTTAACACTTACCTTCCTAACTTCTTGAATTCGGTAATCTACGTACATAACTAATTGGAACTTCTCAGTCTTCGTGGGTACGACCTCGTACTTTTCTTGCTATACTACTAATTGCCCCGTACAATTGCGAGTTAACATAATATTAACAACAACGATCCGTTTTCAAATACTTATAACCTAGGCTAGAGAGATCATCCTAATTTTTCATGGAAAAATAATGCTAATGCAAATATGCCTAGTCAATCTAACCCACCTGTGAAGTCTTCTTTGGAAGAGACGTTTATGCAAAAATCCTCGCGGGAGAATATTTGCTTTGTGATTCTTCAACCTTTGATCTTCCTTCTCTCTCTTCCTCGATTCCTGTAAAAAAGATCGGAGTAAATAGGCCACACCCGGGGGGTGTTGGCCAAAGGACCTCCGATGCCTAAGTTAGTTTGATTGAATCTAGGTGAAACAATAGCTGAAAAGGGTACGGAAATTTCTCTAGGTTGAGAATTGGGTGGCCGGAGCCGTGTGGGGAAAATATGGAGAGTGGAGAGGTCGGCAACAAGGGTGTTGTGTCCGCTAGGGAGAGAGAGGGAGAGAGCTTCTGGTATTTTTCTAGGGTTTTCGAAGTACATTGAAGGAGCCTCGGAGGCTAAGGTTTCATAGAGAATTAAACTCTTATTAGGAAGAAGTTTATTCTTTCCCCAAATTGTAGAGATTGAGTCCATTAGGGATTTGATTGAGATCCAAAGCTCCTAATTTGATGATGATTATATCTCCTTATTAGGATAATATCTAAATTAATGGCATTATCTTATTAAATAAAGATAATATCCCTATTAATTAATTGGCCAAAAGCACAAGTTTAACTCAAAAACATAACCAAATCATAAGCTAGAAGGGTACAAAATGATATACAATTATGAACCGATCAAATACCCCCAAACCTAGATTTTGCTAGTCCTCGAGCAAAACAACACAAAACAAAGTTAAAAACAAAACAAGAAGTTAACTAAACCACTTCCGCAGGTAACTCGATTGCATTTAGCGTCTGCAACAAGCCTTTAAACCTCTAGGCATCTCTAGGAGGAGGAGTTGTGTCTCCTGAGGGTTTAACAATTTCAATACCCACAAACGTTTTTCTAAGTCTACAAAACAAAGTGGTTAGAAAACTTTACTAAATTTGTTAGTCCTTAAGCAAAATAAAACAAAAACAAAAACAAAAATAATTACAAAAATAAAAATAAGAATAAGAATAAAACTCAAAACAATCTTTCCGAACATTTTCTGAAGAGAAATGACTTATGCACATGACTCAAAAGTTTTAACAATAAAAACTCAATTTGGACATTATTTACAAGGCGGCAAAGTTCAAAACATAATATGCTCAAAGTGTAGTTGTGTGATTGCCAAATGCAACAAATTCTCCAATCTTAGTTTTCACACAAATTCAAAAATCATACCAAGCACAAATGCAACTTCAAATCTCACCAAAGTTGTCCTCTCACAAATGAATCACTCAGAAGAGGGCTACAATGCATCACTCAGTTATAAACATGAGATTAGAGTTAAACCATAAGGGACTTAACTCAAAATAGGAAGATGAAAAATTTGCATTAATATGATCTCAAGAAGGATGTCAAACACTTAAAAGTAGAAAAATGAATGCAATTCAACCACATGACATTTAAGATCAATTTAGGTCTTTAACATAGGTTGTAATGGGGCCAAGGGTGTAAGGTGAGTAAGAAATGAAAGGTATGGATAATACAAAGTCCAAGGAACTCAAAAATGTAAGAGCATAAAATAATTATTTACAAGACTTCGAATCATCACGATTAGATATTTTCTTTTACATGATCAAAACTCCTTATACCTTCATTTACAATGATTTAAACTCCTTTCCAAACACCAATGAAACCCAAAAACGAAATTTCAATCAACTACCATTTAATCACAACTTTTCTCTTTTCTTTCACCAATTGTGTGAAGTTCTATAATTTTTTTTATTTTTTATTTATGTAATATCCCTTCCCAAACTTAGCATGAAAAACACATCCGAATTAGAGCTCATGAGTTCCTTAGAAAGGTAAATTCTTGTTTTTCGGGCTAAAGCTAGGAATTGCAATTGGTAAAATGAAAGAAAAAGTTTACATGTAAGCTCAAAATGGTTAACAATGGAAAATCATGCTTAAGCATGCATAAGGTTAGCTTGAAATGCACAAACGATCCAAAGAGGGCCTTAATATCATTTCTTAAATGTCATGAAATCAAATTGCAAAAGAATGAATGACTTTTAAGTGTTCAATCAAATCAATGAACAATGAGATCAAACAACAACTTTGATGACAAGAAAATAAGAGTATATGTATAACACTCATGAAATGAAGCACAAGGCTCAAAAGCTCACATTATATGGTTATATAAGTCTAATTTATGCTTGATACAATTCTTTGGGTCATGCAAATCCTTTAATTGGAAAATTATGAAACAAATGGCAAGTGCAAAGAGAGTTTCGAACATATCATGCTAGAACAATGCCAATTTTATTTTATAAAAATGTTGAATTTTTAAATTTAAATTTTTTTTTATAAATAAAATAATAATAAAATGAAATCCAATTTTTATTTAAGTCATGAAAACATTTATCACAATCTCATCATAAGTGTTCGGAAAGTGACTCAAAACAAAACAAGACTCAAAATATAGAAAAAAGAAAAACAAGCAAGAAATTAAAAAAAAAAGAAAATTTTAAAAACCAAATTTACTTGCTAAACTCCAATACCCCCAAACCTAGAAATGAACATTGTCCTCAATGTTTAAAAATTAGGAACAAGCAATGTCATAACAAGAAATGAAAGTATTAAAGCAAATAAAAGTAATAAGATACAAAAAGAAAATAATTACAAAATAAAAATTACAAAACAAACAAATAAATAAAAAGAATTGAAAACACTCAAAACAGTAAGCCCTAAACAGGACGGTCTTACGCAAACCAAAACCCAAACGATTGAAAACCCAACCCAAAAGAAAGTTAACACACTTTGAAACCTAAACAACGGTGAAAACCCGAAGCCCACAATGAAGTCCAAAGCCCACATGTTAAATTTTATTTTATTTTTTTTTTATTTTTTAAATGAAACGTGAATTGGGAGCGCAAAGGCGGGATTTCTAAAAAGAAAGAGTGTGGTCCCTAATACCTTGGTTCCTGGGAAGTCAAGGGTAAAAGGGGTGAGGGACGTGTCGGCGCACAAAGGCAGCTGTCACATCCCCCAAGCCAGAATTATTGGCCTCGTAGGAAGGCGCGACGACTTTTTCATGTGAAGGTGGTGAAAGGTGAAAATACAATTAAGGGAGGTTGGGAAACGGGTGCGGCGACATATAGAGATAAGCCGTAAGGGCCGCACAGAACTCAGAACCGCAACGGCTAGGGTTTAGCAGACTAAGTCTATAAAAAGTTAAAAAGAAATGGTGAAAAACACAAACTCAGAAACACACAAAAGAAAAACGAAAGAAAGAAGAAAAGCGAGTGAGAAATCAAATGGCCTCTAACTACCTATTTTCGTTGGATCTCAACCTAGCTCCACCGACTCAGACATGGGGCCAAGCAACGGTACCAGTATGGGTGCCATACTTTGCCTCCGCACGGGACCCTGACTGTCAATGACTCAATACTCCTGGACAACGATGTTTCCATTGGAGTGGGCAGAAATCTAGTGACTCCCAAAGATATACGTGTGTTCGGGACAAGGGATGACAACCGGGTCACCAGTGATGCCCTGGCACTAGCGTGCAGAGTACAGCATGTGTTGCTAGTTTGGGACATCGCCTACTTGCGAAGTCCCATGAGGTAGAGGTGCTGAAAGGTCAGTTGGCGGCGGAGCGAAGTATGGTTGAAGAGTGTCAGACTGCTATAAAAAGCTTGAAAAGGGAGAGGGCAAGGATAGTGGAGGTGAATCGACACCAGCTAGAAGTATTGCGGGATGAGAATAAAAGCCTAACAAAAATGGTAGAGTTGTATTCTCGTGACATGAGAAAGCAGCTGGAGGACCTAGACCGACCGGGTAAACGCAAGCAAGCAGATCGCGAGAGTAGTTACGCTCAAGCTAAGATTGCGATCTTTGGGGGCTCAAGTGGTGAGCCCCAAGATGCTGTACGTGAAGCCCCGGAAGAGGATAGCCAGAGGGCCAAACTCAAAGCTCCAATGGTCGAGACACCAAGCACCGAGAAGAAATGACTTCTACTGCATTATTGTTGTTTCTATTTTATTTTATTTTATTTGGTTGTTTTTGTTTCGGAAATGAAAGAGTAAATTTGGAGAAGGAAAAAGAAAAAGAAAAAGAAAGCACACTTCCCAAACTTAAATCAAACAAAGACGACAACGGAAATGAAAGCACAGTTCCCTAACTAAAATAAAACAAAGATAGCCGAAAGGAAAAGGCAAAAACACAAAGCACTAGAAAATGAAAGTAACGGGCAAAAACATAAAACACCAGAAAAACACGGAGGAAAAAAAAAAAGTAAAGTAAAGTAAAGGTGCTCCCCCTTGAAGCGATTAGGTCGAGCATGCCCGGGAAATCCGAAATGGTGTTGGCGCTCTCTCATCAGCATATGCCTATTTAAACCACACTTCTGCAAGCGGATGATACCCAGCATTTCTTCCTGCAAACTCAAGGAAAAACATCAAAAAATTCAGAAGCAAAACAAATGGCATCCTCATGCACTCACCTCGATGATCTCAACCTTGAGCTATCCCTTGCACCACCAAATGCCCAGATAAGGGCTCCTCCGACCTCTGTCTTCCCAAACTCTTCATATCATCACGGCACGTCCTCAAACTTTGCTCTGAGGCAATACCGAACCTTTCTGAGGCAATGCCGAACAGGGTCAGTGCTGCTGGGAACATTGATTGGTAGTAAACTCACTCCAGCAGGATCACCTGCATGTGGCACGTAGGTCTAACAAGAAGGCGGTGGATGAGTCCCACGATTTAACTATGCTCCAAGCGGTCTCGGCTACCAATTTGGGCATGCGACTTTTGGCGAGGACACGGGAATGCACAGCTCTGAGCGAGGAAGTGGCTTCCTTGAAGGCTATGGTGGCGGACCTCCAGAAGCGGCTCTCCTTGCCACTCAGCATGTGGAAGCACTTGGAGAGAAAAATGATGATCATGTAGAGCTGCTGCAGATTCTACAAGTACGAGACAATAGAGGTAAGCCATGATGATGATGAAGGTGAAGAAGATGAAGAAGAAGAAGAAGAAGAAGAAGAAGAAGAAGAAGAAGAAGAAGTTTGTTTGTTTTTTTTGTTTTTTAATTTACTTGAATGTTTTTTGTTTTTTTTGTTTTTAATGCAGTGTTTGAAATAAAAATGTGTTTCTAACACTCAGAAATAAACTAACTAATCATACCATAAAAACAAAAACAAAATAAAAAAACAAAATAAAAATAACGACTAAATAAAATAAATACAAAAACTAACTTAACAAAACAAAAACAAAAACAAAACAAAAACAAAGACTAAACAGAAAAGAAAACAAAGGCATTAAAAAAAAACTTAATTTAAAAACACATGAGTATACAAGCAACTCACGGATGACCAGTTAAGGGCCTCAGAAAACACAGCCAGGGGATCCGGGAAGGTTGGAGGGGTCACAATGGTCCCACTTAAAACCGAAACTTCTTAGACACCGAAGGTGTCGCCTAAAGAACTCCTAGACACTGGATTGACGGAAGTGCTTACTGGAGTTACCATAAGTTAGCTCATATGAAAAATCTTTTTTAATTTTTAAGATAAGAAACAAAAACAAGTTAAGATAAAATGAAACAACAAACCATAAATAAAAATGAACTAAGTACTCTAAACAAACTCAAACAAATGACATAAATTGTTGTACTAAAAGAAACAAAGCAAGAAATAAACAGAATTTAAAGAAGAGAAAGGATTGAAATGCTCCCCCTTGAAGCGATTAGGTCGAGTGTGGATGCATTTGGAGGTCGCGACTTCTCCCACTGCTCCACACTTCCCATTCGTATGATTGAGGTTGCCATCTCTCTCCATTTTTATTAAGCTGTCATAAATTGCTAAAACAAACACACAAACTTGAAATGGAATTAAAAGGGTTAGGAAATAAAAGGAAAATCAACACACATCCAATTTCATGCTTCAAAGCAACAAGCAACAAAGTAAATTAAACTAGTTTATGAAGTTCGTTCTTTCTCAAATATGATTATCCATATGGTGTGTGGTTTTAATCAAGTATTCAGAAAAAGCATTTAGCTATGGTGTTTAGTCTAAACACAAATTCCGAACCCATTAAGAACAAGAAGAACAATAAAGAACCAAGTAGAATTTAAACATGGTGTTTGTCTTCAATATCTACCCATTCATTCACTAATCAGTCCAAGAGTCATATGGTGTTTATGTAAACTTGGACAAGATATTTAATTAAGAACAAGTGAATGAAACCATAAACAAGAAATAACCAACATGCTACTTGAACCTTTTTCTATTTTTTGTGTTGTGTAAGCTGGGACTCAAACCCAGTTCTCTTGCTTGTCAGGCAATTGTCCTTGTCCGTTGGACTACAAACACAACTTGTCAATTAACGTCATTATCTTTAAAACATGAAACTGTCCAGTTATATACAAAAAATAAAAATAATAAAAAGTAGGAAAACCAAATAGAATCAAACAATGTTACCGATCCCGGCAACGGCGCCAAAACTTGTTGCGTAGATTCAGCTGCACCAAAATTGATTCAGCTGCATCCTCAACTTGTGATACTCGCAAGTGCACGAGCCGTTTGGTAGTATAGCATATGTAAGTGCGAGGTCGATCCCACGAGGATTGGTGATTGAATGATCCAATTCATTTTCCCTACACAAAACAGAAATGAAAAAGAAAGGAAATAAATAAAACAAGGAAGAAAGAAATAACTAACTCAAGCAGATAAGTTCCCAAGTTCAATTAGATTAACGGATTGATTCTAGCTAAAGTATGATTAAGCCATGGTGTTTGGTCATAACCTTGTGTTCCTAATTCCCTAATTTGATCATTTGTTGTCTAACCTAAAATTAAGCATTAGGAACCCATTAAGTATAGAAGAACAATTTAAACAACCAAGCATGTATCTAATCCCTGTTGTCGAATGTCCATACATACTCTTCCTATTCATAGTTCAATTCGAATTAAAGCATGGTGTATACTCTTAATTCAAACCAAGATAGCTAACATGCAAACCTAAATGGTGATCAATCATTCAAACAAGCATGTTAACTTATAAGCATAATGAATAAGAACATGAACCATAATTGAAACTTGGAAACTAATCAAACTTGAAACTAAAGAAAAGAATTTACATAATGAAAAGTAAAGTGGAACAAAGAAAAACTTAAGGAGAATTTCAGCACAAATATTTCATTACAACAATTGAAAACTAGAAAATGAAACTAAGAGAATTTGAGGGAGAGAAGGGAAGGGAGCTCTAGAGAAGTGTTTGAGAGCTCCCCCCCTTGGGGTGTGATTACAAGCTTAGAGAACTTCCCTATTTATAGGCCTAAGGGAAGTGAAAATCTGAATTCAAAATGGCTAATGCATACAACACTTTTATTATAAAATCTGAATTGGTTGATGCACTTGAATTAGAAAATCTGAATTGGTTGATGCACTTGTATTAGAAAATCTGAATTGGTTGATGCACTTGTATTAGAAAATTGTTGATGCACTTCACCAATAAATCCCACCAGCAGCCCTAGCTCATCTTCATGTCAGCATGACCAAGCTTCCATCCAGAAACAATAGCTCATGCCTAGGTCACCATGACCAAGCTTCCAACCAGCTCATCCTGAGGTCAGCATGACCAGAAACTTCAATGGCTTACGAATTGGGCTTCCCTTAAGCAAATCAAGACTTTAAGCACTCCAAATTGAAGTTCAGAATGTGTATGATCCAACCACACAAGTATTGGCCCAATCCAAGCTCGGATGAAAAAGTTAAGGCCAAAACAAATTGGTAACTCGTTTTGCTCGCTGAGAAAAATCCATCCTGAGCATGGTTCGGTGTTTGCTAGGTAACTGACTCCAGATTTATCCAATGGGGCTGAATTTTGGATATGTTGTAGTATACACCCATTGGAACAACTTTCATGAATAAATATGCCTCATCCGAGCTGTGTAGGTTGCTGAAACAAAGTTTGCAATATGACCTACGAAACTGGACTGGCAGGGGGCTGTAGCAAAAAAATGAGTTTGTCTTTAAGCTCTTCTTCCCTTCATCCAAATCATGCCTTAACATGCTTGGATTGCATCATTTCCTATCCGAAGCCATCATTATTACCTAAATCTAAATTAACTGAAAGATAAACACAAAAAGGATTAAAAGGACAAGTTTAACTCAAAAACATAACCAAATCATAAGCTAGAAGGGTACAAAATGATATACAATTATGAACCGATCATTTATTTGCTTTCATTTGCAATTTCAGTTTGCTCACTTCCTTTCACAATCAAAATCACTCTCACTTTAATTTCTGTTTAACACTTACCTTCCTAACTTCTTGAATTCGGTAATCTACGTACATAACTAATTGGAACTTCTCAGTCTTCGTGGGTACGACCTCGTACTTTTCTTGCTATACTACTAATTGCCCCGTACAATTGCGAGTTAACATAATATTAACAACAACGATCCGTTTTCAAATACTTATAACCTAGGCTAGAGAGATCATCCTAATTTTTCATGGAAAAATAATGCTAATGCAAATATGCCTAGTCAATCTAACCCACCTGTGAAGTCTTCTTTGGAAGAGACGTTTATGCAAAAATCCTCGCGGGAGAATATTTGCTTTGTGATTCTTCAACCTTTGATCTTCCTTCTCTCTCTTCCTCGATTCCTGTAAAAAAGATCGGAGTAAATAGGCCACACCCGGGGGGTGTTGGCCAAAGGACCTCCGATGCCTAAGTTAGTTTGATTGAATCTAGGTGAAACAATAGCTGAAAAGGGTACGGAAATTTCTCTAGGTTGAGAATTGGGTGGCCGGAGCCGTGTGGGGAAAATATGGAGAGTGGAGAGGTCGGCAACAAGGGTGTTGTGTCCGCTAGGGAGAGAGAGGGAGAGAGCTTCTGGTATTTTTCTAGGGTTTTCGAAGTACCTTGAAGGAGCCTCGGAGGCTAAGGTTTCATAGAGAATTAAACTCTTATTAGGAAGAAGTTTATTCTTTCCCCAAATTGTAGAGATTGAGTCCATTAGGGATTTGATTGAGATCCAAAGCTCCTAATTTGATGATGATTATATCTCCTTATTAGGATAATATCTAAATTAATGGCATTATCTTATTAAATAAAGATAATATCCCTATTAATTAATTGGCCAAATAAATTGGTTCAATTAATTAATTTAAGGGATATTCTTCTATTCCATGTGGCGTGCTATAATTGGAGACGAAAATATTTGCTCCCACAAGAGACTATGTTAGCTTTTATGCAGAAAATAGATTCAAAGATGGAACAATAGGATTCTGTAATAGTTCAGCATACCTGATGTCTTTGTTCAACATGAAGCTGGGTTACTCGTCCTATTGGAACCCATGCACTTTTGTCTCTGGAATCTGTTTATGTCATTGCTTAATTTTTGGTCACTTCTAGCACACCTGATGTATATTCGTGCCCAAGAGGGGCGAAGAGATGTGGAAGCAAATAGGTTCCAACTGAGTTAGAGAAGGACCGTATTTCATTGCAATTCCAACTGAATAGGTTCTCTACCTTAATTTACATTTGCATAGGTAACTGTGACATGTTACTATACGTCACTCATCATTTGTGGAAGCCCTAAGGATATAACATAACTAAGTCCCCATAATAAAGAGAATTAAAAAGGGATTTTTAATTCACAATCAATTAAGAGAGAGAAAGAAGGAGAAAGGGATAGAGGTTTATTTTTATTTTAAACTAAATTTTTAAAAATTTATATTTGTATTGTTTATTTTTAAAAGGAATTAATTTTTTTAATAATTTACGGACCAAATTGCATGAGAAAGCTTAAAAAAGTGACCAAACTAGAAAATATATAAAAAAAAATTAAAACAAAACAAAACACCAAAAAAGAATAAAGCAGCCAGGGATGAAAAAACACAATTGGAGAAATACCTAAGAACCGTTTTGTTCTCGGCTCCCTCCCAATTGGCTTCAACATGCCTATAACGCTAACCAACATAGAAAGACGTCATAAATCAAGATTTTTGTTAGAGTAGCATACTTTAGTTAGTCAATCTCCCAAGCTGCAGATTCACCAACCATATTTCATACATAGGAATTTAAGTGTGAATACTACTACCCTTAGGAAACAGACAAGGGTAGGACATGAGTTTCACTCCACATATCTTAGGGTTTTCACTCTTAAAAGTAGGCCCAGTGAGAAATGAAGGATGATATGCAAATAAACATATCTTAAAATATAAAAAGTTAAAGTTGGACAAAAGTCAAACTACATGCTGCTATGCAAAAGAAACTCTCTGTTGCTGCTAATTAGTTAGATTGTGCCCCTGGAAAGCACCATAAAGCTGGGTTACACATCCTACTAGACCCATGCACTTCTGTCTCTGCAATCTATTTACATTTAGTGTCATTGCTCAATTTTTGCTCACTAGTGGCAAACCTGATATCTTGTGCCGAAGAAGGCTGAACAAATATGACCAATAGCATTGAATTATAAAAGGACTGTATTACATTAGAATTTCAACTGAATAAGTTCTCCATCTTAATTTACATTTGTGTAGGTACCCATGACATGCTACACTCACCATTTGCAAAAGCCCTGAAGAAATTCAATAACTAAATCCCCCTAATAAGGAGAAGGAAAAAGGAATTTTTAACCCACAATCTTACGAGAGAAAAAGGAAGAAGAAAGGGATAGATGTTTATTTTTATTTTAAACTAAATTTTTAAAAATTTACATTTGTATTGTTTATTTTTAAAAGGAACGACTTTTTTGTAATTTACGGACCAAATTGCCTATTCTCACATAAAGGAAGCTTAAAATATTTGACAGAAACTGAGAATTGTCATTTTTTTCTGAAATTTTGAGAATTGTCATTGAATTGCTTTAAATTGAAACCACTTGTATAAAAGTGACCAAACTAGAAAATATATAAACAATTTTTTTTTTTTTGGACGAATATATAAACAATTAAAACAAAACAAAACACAAAAAAGCACAAAACGCAGCCAGGGATGACAAAACACAATTGGTGTAATACCTAAGAACATTTGTTCTCGGCTCCCTCCCAATTGGCTTCAACACGCCTGTAATGCTAACCAACATAGAACGAGTTTATAAATCAAGATTTCTGTTAGAGTAGCATACTTTAGTTAATCAATCTCCCAAGCTACACATTCACCAACCATATTTAATACATATGAATTTTAGTGTGAATACTACCACCCTTATGAAAGAGACAAGGGTAGGACATGACTTTCACACCACATATCGTAGGGCTTCCACTCTTAAAGGTAGGCCCAGTGAGAAATAAAGGATAATATGCAAATAAACATAACCTAAAATATAAAAAGTTAAAAGTTGGACAAAAGTCTAACTACATGCTGCTATGCAAAAGAAACTCTCTGTTGCTGCTAATTGGTTAGATGGTGCCCCCGGAAAGCACCATAAAGCTGGGTTACTCATCCTACTGGCCCCCATGCACTTCTGTTTGTGCAATCTGTTTAGTGTCATTGCTCAATTTTTGGTCACTTCTGGCAGACCTTGGATCTTCGTGCCCAGGAATTTCTCCAAGCTTCTCCTGTAGAAACAAAATAGCATCTCCGGTTTAACTTCGGACATTGCAAATTAAAATTGCATTTCCCTTAATTAAGCCCTGTGGTATACCTTCTGTTTGATTATTAGCTAAACTAATTTATCTGGAGTCTGGATGCACAAAATTTTTATGGGAAATAAAAGCATGCGATCTGGATCAGACTGATAGTACATCGCTTATCCCAACCCAAAGAGAACTGTGCACTTAGGCCTATGCAATAGATTATGCAGATTACACTATTGAGGAGTTAGAATGTTGCATTTTAGCAAAACTCTTTCATTATCAAAGTGTTCTATCTTCACATTTGTAAAATCTGTGGAATTGAATTGTCACTTGATGCACGCCCCCTTTGAAATAAATGTAAAAAGGGACAAAAAAGGAAATCTAAAGAACACCAACGTAAGTGCATTATGTTTTGGATCAAAGCAATCCTAAATCAAGGTTTGCTAGAACAATTTCTAGTAACATTTGAAGAATTTTTGGAGTTTGCCAAATCACGGTTTGGAACAGAGATGTAGACCGATTCAGATCAGTTCTGTTTACAGAGTGAATTAACAAAAAATTATAGTGACGATTCAACAAATCCTTTGTGCTTAAAGCAGGATAGAGTTGGATCAGCATAATTGACTCCCTTCAGGAACAAAAACAAAAACAAAAAATGTGGTACTAAGTGACTGAAAAGTCGACCAACATCCTCTAAACAAGTTCGAAAACAAACCAAGAGTGGATGTTACCTTCAGAGATGCATTCTCTGAGAGCAGCTGCTCATACTCGCTCCTGATCCGGCTAACTTCTGATCTAAGAGTGACATTCTCTTCTTTCAATGCTTCAGCACGCTGGGCCAGCTCATCACATTCGGCCTAACTCAAAAGTACATCCGTTGAGGCCATATTGCACATACAGTGCCAAGTAGCCTGAAATAATTAACAGATGCAAAAAGTTACATCATTACCTGCTTGCGCAACCTAGATCGACGAGCCGATTCCCTATTTGACTGCTTTCTTCGCTGTCTTTTAAGCTCTCTCTCATCCTGAGTCAGAAAAAAGAAGAGGTGAGGGTGCTTAAAAATCTGATAAAGACAAACAAAGAAGTGCTTAAAAAGGTGAAAGAGCACATCTCTGTGCATTGAGAAGCAAAAAACTCTTGTTTATCTGTATGCTATAGCCACAAAGCAAGAAAAGTAAATAAAAAGGCATAATTAAAATAAATTAGAGGTAATAGCAATCATAAACAAAGCAGGTACTTGCCAAGTTACCATGGGGACTGGCAATCAGAACTAGTTGACTGCCAATCTTAATATGTTTCATGTTAAAAGCAGTACAAGGCTAAAAGCTCAGAAAAAAAGCTAGAATGTGATTCCAAACATGCATGAAAATCAGAATAACTGAGGAAAAAATATTCAAGTGGATACCCTGGCGGTTACTGCTTTCTTCATATGCAACAAAATAATTGTTAAAACCCACGAATCACGAGCTCCATTGACTCAACTAGACCATATTTGCACATAACAACCTCCATCTACACAAGTCACACTATACAACAAACACAGGGTATAACGTTTCCAAAATCCTATTCATAGCCTAACCCATAAGAATCCATGTGCAAATATCAATTTTCACAAGGAATGCAACTTAAAATGTAACCTACACTTGGTGCTCTAAACCAATTTTAAAGCCAATTAACATAACTGTACCCTCACAACTCCAACAAGATACTCAAAGTGAAGATTCTTCTCCCCCTTTTTAATCAGATCTATAAAGTAACCTAAATTAAAATAGTCTCAACTCAGAGCTGAATAAAAGGTGATAAGAAGAAAAAAAATTGCACTTGAAATACAGGGACAGAGATTAACTTGTAACCAAAGCTGTGACTGAACACTATCCCGAGACCCAGCAGTAACTAATCCTCCTGTTACTGGAGTAGTGGGAACCTTCCCACGCATTGCAGGCACACCAGAAGAAGGTGGAGCACCCCAATAGTCCATCCCAATATTTAAGTTGGTTGCAGGACCAGGAACAGCACTAGGAGCACCAGCAGCTGTTATTGGCATGATGGCCATTGTTTGATTCAACATAGTATGAGTATTTGGTGCTCCATTCTGAGAACCATGTGCAGAGCTGCCATTCTGAGATGCATCACCTGCAATAAGACATAAAAATCCTTAGTAAAAATCTCTTAACACAGATTGACAGCCACAAAAAATAATATAATCAAACCTTCCAAAGAATCTTGCCTGCCCCCTGACTTGAGTTGTGAGTCCTACAAAAGTAATGGAAATGAGAATGTTGAAGCAACACACATAAAAAAGGAATATAATTAAAACGAAAAGAAAATCAAGAGCCATTCGAAAAAGATATTTCCCATAGGTAACAGAAGATGTGCATTAATCTAGTGCAAATCAAAGGCTGACACATAAGGTCATAAGTTTTTGAATAAACGCAACTTCAAGTCTCTTACAACTTTTTAAAACCTGCTGTATGCCGTACAGATTTAAAACCTGTTTGTGTGCATGCCGTGCACTGTTCACGCAGGTACTTTTCACACCAAATGGTCCCTATAAGCTCTTCTAGCTTCTTTGCACCATTAAATCCTTCATCCATTTCTTCCTTAACATGAACCATACTTAAATGTGTTCACAACCTTGATCCCCACAGTTATCCCTCCAAAACCTGCCCTCATGAAAACTGGCCACCATTTGCCACTTATCATTTCCTGGCCCTAACTGATGAGGACATCTTTGTCAAACCCATTAGGGTTTACAAGAGAAAGGGATGGAAGAGGAAGTCATTTAATTTGGTCTTTAAATCTGGAAATTTTTTATTCCTGCAATTAGTTTCTAACTTGTTCTCTAAGTTCTCCAGACTTCAGTAAGATTTTTAAGTTTTCCGGATTTCTAACTTTCCTATTTTATTTAGGTTAGAATTTCTGTTTTAGCAAGAGATTTTTATCCTATCGTCTCTAGGTTTTAGTTTGCTATAAATACCCCTTCTATGTAACTCATTACGGAGTTGAGTTGTTGAGATATTAAGAAAAATTTACTTTCCAGAGATTGGACAATTCTTGGTGTGACCCCTTGGTGCAGAGCCAAGACATCCTTATCATCTATTTTCTGTTTTTTTCATTGTTTTCGCTTCCTCTAAATTACCTAAACACTCAATTCACCCATATCCTACATCACTAACTTATTTACAAACCACAAGATTCTCCTCCTACAGCTCTGAGCCATTGAACCACAAGGTGTCAAGTCCCAAACCGCTATGTGAGACCCTCAGAGCAGTCAACAGTCAACTGGCTCTGGAGGTATGGACATAACCATTTGTCAGGTGGAAATATTCACGAGATTTATTTCTTATGTTGGATTGTGAAACATGAAATGGACTTCCATTCACAAGGTTTTTATCAGGCCTTGAGGTACTCTCTAAAACTCTAGATCAACCGATGCTTCAACTTAAAAAGAAATTCTTCAATTTGTTGCTTCTTATTGTTGAAAAGTGATTACCACATGCATCTAGCAACCCACTATGTATTCTTACAATCAACAATTAGATGACCTAAAAAACTTTCATAGCTTTAAGCACCACTCTTTTACTCGTGCAAGTATGATCTGCATCTTGGTAAACATAAAGAGGCCAAGAGATAGAAATAAAAATATATTTGTGTATACACACACGCGCGGTTTTCCTTTATAAGAGGGATCCCTTTTGAGAATATTCCAAAGGGATCCGTGTGTCAAGCCATGTCGCAATATGTTCAATGATCTGAACTATCTAAAAGTATTACATACCTATTGAACAATGCAAAAGGTCAGCAAAATCTGAAATCGTTTGATCATTTGATTGCCATTATGAACATTTCAATTTTATATGGACCATGCTTGTGTTTATTTATTTGGTCAGCAAAAGATGGCTAAATCATTTCTGATTTGGTTGATGTTTTGCAAGGATAATGCTTGCATGGAGGCATAATAAATGGACGGTTGGGATCTTCATATCCCAACGTGGGTTGGGCCCACATGCGATCCCTTTCAATTTTTACCAAAAGGGATCCTACGTCCTAATTAGCAATCTAAAATTACTATTCCTATAAGCCTCAGGACACCAAAAAAAATCTAAAATTAGCAATCTTGCCTTGCTGTCAAGCAACCCACGTCCTAATTGCATCCAATGAAGAAAAGATGTCTAATGCTAAGAGGAAATTTCACTCAGAAAAAGGAATTCTGCACTTTTACTAGTTTTTTATCAAACTTAATGACCCAGAAGAATTATCAAATTTGTAACAGTGTGAATGCACCACAAGCACTCAAGGAACAAAGATCTAAGTTCATTATGACAAATTTATTTAAATAAGTTCACTCTTCCTTTTCCTTTTCATTTAGTTTTTTCTTTAATTTAAGAATTATGGAGAGATCCTCTATTACACCAAACTTCTATTACAGTCAACGCAACATCAACACGTAACTTGCTTCCTACAGTAGGCTTGATATAACAGCCTAGGGGCCACTTTATCTGGCCCGAATCAAAGAAACCAAAGTAATACAAACGGATCTACAAATAAGAAACTTCAATAGTATGGAACTTACACTCTGAGAATTTGCATCACTTCCTTCACTTGTACCTTCACTGCCACTCTCAGCACTGCATATCAAAATACATTTCAACCATTACCAAAATTAATACGTAACAACATGATTTAATAATGAGAGGTCCATGTAAGAAAAGACTCCATAAGGATCCGAAACTGTTGGGCGTAGATATGAGTTCATAATAAGGATCCAATCAGAACTAGAATTGTGATCTAGCTACATAAACATCTATGCAACAAGAAATTATCTATCCCACAATTCATGATTACCAAGTTTGTGAGATTTGCGATCACTTTCATAGATGTTTTAATTAGCTAAGAGATCAACAAACAGTTAAATCGGGACAGACAAAATTACACACGCAGCTTCTCAAATAAATGGCTTGCTGTGTTTCTGCGACAAAGCTCTACCTACAGTATCCCACATCGTCCCCTCCCCCTCCCCCCGTTTTTCTTTTCTTCCAATCTAGATCCAAAGATTTCAGCAAGAGGATGCTAGAATCCGTGATGCAAAGGCCAGTAGGTATTAAACATCATCAGTATACCTTTTAGAGTGAACTCCATTTGCAGAGGCTCCTAATGTCTTCCCAGGCTCGTTATTCTTCCCTGTAATCATATTTAAACTGCCCAAGCTTCCTTTTGATCTTTTTATGGGTAATTTTTCCTTCACCTCAGAGGGCTTACCATCTGCTTCCATGCTTCCAGGTGTGTTACCCTAAATGCAATTTTACAAATTATGTCTCATGTACTCAAATGAATAAAGAAATTATTTCAAGCAACAAAGAATTTGATTATAGACACTTACAGAAGCTTCTACAATACCATTTGGAGAAGGCATAGCAAAAGGGCTAAAAGGATAAGATCCCTGCTTAAATATAGCGCATGGCATAAATTATTAGTGCCATCCAGAGAATGAGGCTAGAAAGCAGCTTGGTAATTCAGCTGAAGCAAGATAGACAAGAAATTACCGGAGGCATGGATGGATGAGCATATAAGCCACTATGGGGATACATGGCAACATACGGATGTGGAGGGGTACCATATGGAGGCATAATATGCTGAAATTTAAAAGCTTATTAGAAATGAGCCAGTTATTAACCAGTTTGTGGATTTGTGGATTTCAAGAAAATTATGGTACATATCAACAGCATAATATTTTTGAAAAAATACCCACTTCCTTAGGTAACCTCAGAGACAAAATCGAAATATAGGCTGACAGGAAACAGGAGACAAAAAGACAAGTGTATCAGTCTCCATCAACCAGAAAAGGAATATTCGATTTAAGAACAATTGTACAACAGTCCACAGTTAAAAAGTCAAACTGTTACAAAGTCAAAATGGTACTACGTCTAGATCTCTTTCTTGTGAACATGCTCAGCGCCTCAGAAACTTACACAGGAGCTTAAAGCCAAGATCTTTCTCATGAACGAACACTTTTTCTCAATTTGTTAACACATTTCAAATGATTTGTAAGAGTACAAACATATATCTTTAAGTATTGTACTGCCTACCACTCCTGATGAGGACATCTTTGTCAAACCCATTAGGGTTTACAAATGAAAGAGATGGAAGAGGAAGTCATTTAATTTGGTCTTTAAATCTGGTAATTTTGTATTCCCGTGATTAGTTTCTAACTTGTTCTCTAAGTTTTCCAGATTTTAGTCAGATTTTTAAGTTTTCCAGATTCCAGTTGAATTTCTAAGTTTCCTATTTTATTTAGGTTAGAATTTATGTTTTAGCAAGGGATCTTTTATCCTATTGTCTCTAGGTTTTAGTTTGCTATAAATACCCCTCTCATGTAATTCATTAGGGAGTTGAGTTGTTGAGATATTAAGAAAAGTTTATTCTCCAAAGATTGGAGACTCCGTGGTGTGAAGCCAAACCCCTGGAGTGATTCCAGACCTATCCTTGTTCATTCTATTTTCTGTTTTCCATTGTTTTCGCTTCCGCTAAACTACCTAAATACTTAATTCACCCATATCCTACATCAACTCCCAACTCTTAGATGGCCAAAAGCCACCATGTTAAAAATAGCATTAAAGTCAAAATTTCACAAAATACAATCAAAAAATTGAATAATCAAGAATTTTTGTTTTCTTTCGATGATTTATTAAGATTAAACAAATAATTCTAATACACACGCATATACCTGAACACCCCACATATATGGGTGAGCTTGAGGACTTGATGCCAAAAAACCATGTGGAGGTATAGGAGAATATGCCTGTTAAGGAAATAATTACCCCACAATAAATTTCAAACATATCTAAAACAACAAAAATGCTAAAAATTGAGGCTTTTCAATATAAAACCTGAAATCCCGACCAGTCAGGATTAACAGTGCCAGCACTAGTGGTCGCAGACTGCTCCTGAAAGTTCCCAAAAAAAGTAAGATTAAAGCTCATTACTAACTTCCAGTATGGGAGGACCTCAATTTTATCATAACATATACTACGAAAAGACACACAAATGGACCTGCGTACTAGCAGGTGTTGTCTTCAACTCCTTCTCTTTCTCTTTAGCAGGTTTATCCATCTCGCTGCTACCCATTACTCTATATCAACAATGTTAATTTCATCGAACCATCCCACAATCACTACAAGAAAATCATCGAGTGGACCCTGTTCGCAACAGTGGCCTATAATGTCTGAGGCCACAAATGTTCAGTGTCCAAATGTGAGATGAAGTACATCATCATGGAATAAAATAACAGATGCTAAATTTATTTATCAATCTCATGCTGAACACTAAACTTAAATAGTTTTCATTACATTACGTCAAAAAATCCCAAAATAAGTTCACTAATCATTGAAACAGAAAAAGTGAAAACCCAAAAGTATAAACACTATCTTTTTCTCCAATCACTAGCACAAAATTGTATTACTGTACACCACCGTATTCATTCAGGCAATTTTGATAGATATAACTCTGTAGTTAAGTTATCAATCTTTATTTACTAAGTCAATTTCTAGCATCAAGCATGAGTGTCTAAAAGTGTGTTCGGTGTCTCATAGTTGTAGTCTTCCCATTAATGATTCTGACAACTTTTACAGGAGAGGTACTACCTTGGGGCCAGATGAGCTTTTTGGGAGCTACAGAAATTACAAGCTTAGGGCAGCTGCGCTTCTCCTCACCATATTAAAGGGGCGTGGCTCTGTATGAGGCTCGTACTGCAGAGAAACCAAATATCTATAGTGTGCATACCAAAGTCAAATGCATATAGCAGGTAGATCTACTACCAATTTTTTCGTATTAAGGCAGTGTTAAATCCAAGCATGAAACCAAAACATGAGCATTATACAAAAATCACATAAATAAGAACTTACATGTTTTAAGAACCCACAAATGCATGCTGTGTAACAAGATTATAGATGTATTATGCACTTAGTAAGAAGACTCTATCTACTTTCATATCACTGAGATAGCTCTTAAACTCTTTTATTGTCAAAAAAAAAAAAAAATCGGTTGAATCTTCACCATTGATGGCTTACGTTCGGGCCAAAAACAAATAACAAAACATAAAACATAAAACATAAAACATAAACATGAAATAAAGAAAAAAAAAATTGTCAAGCAAATTCTAACATATTTACTGAAACCCTGAATCCGAAAATTGTAAGACAGAAATACACAAGAAAAACCCTAACATGAATTTAGGAGCCAGTGAAATTGATCGGTAAATAACCCATTAATCTTAACCCTAAAACAGAAATACCATAACGAGGTTAAGCCTGCCCTCGACCGGTGACAAATTGAGGAACTATACAAAAATGGAAAACGCGAGAGAGCAAATCAGCTCCATACTTACTCATCAGCGTGACCAGAGGAGACGATAGGTGCTTCAACGGGTGCCAATGGAGGAGCTGAAGAATTAAACGGAGAAAGAGAAAAAGAAGAAGAGTGGACGGGCGATGATGGAGCCTCTTTGTGTCCTGTGTTATTACTTCTTGGGCGTCTTCTGCGATTAGAGAGTGAAATAGTTTTTTTCGGGTTTTTCTTTTTGGTTTTTTGGTTTTTTGGTTGGGGGAAAATTCCCAAACTATACTCCTTACCCTGCTGTGACAATTCCTCAACCGCTTAAGTTACACTTTCGTCTCTTGTCAAAATAGGGGCCTTGACCCCACCATTGGTCTCACATTCAAATCATCACGGTAATATGACACTCTTTGCGAAAACACACTTCATAGTTTTTTGGATTTTCATCTGTTTTACTCTCTAACTTATAGCCTTGTAGAAATTAAACCCCTGAATTAAAAACTTAACCTTGTAGAAATTAAACCCTTGAGTTAAAAACTTGGTGAATTTAATCTCGCACTAATTAAAATTGCCAATTTTATCTTTGCTATTTGTTTGTGCAGATAATCTCTAGGTGAATATTCGCTTCTAGATCTTTCGCTATTTGAACTTCATTATCTCTCTTCCTCAATTCCTGGAAAAAATACTAGAGTAAATAGACCACACTCGATGGGTGTTGGCCAAAGGCCCTCCGATGCCTAAGTTAGTTCAATTGAATTTATGTGAAATAATAGTTAAAAAGGGTACAAAGATTTCTCTAAGGTGAGAACCGGGTGGCTGGAGCTGTGTAGAGAAAATATGGAGAGAGGAGAGCAATATGGCCGGCGACAATGGAGTTGTCATGGGCTATGAGAGAGAGGGGAGAGATATCTTGGGTATTTTTGTAGGGTTTTAAAGCTAAGTTTAGAGTCACCTTGAGTGTTGAATGAAGTCATATATTTAGAGGAGCCTCGGAGGCTAAGGTTTCATAGAGAATAAAACTTTTATTAGGAAGGAGTTTATTCCTTCCCCAAATTGTAGAGATTGAGTCCATTAGGGATTTGATTGGGATCAAATCTCATAATTTGATGATGATAATATCTCCTTATTAGGATAATATCTAAATTAGCGGTATTATCTTATTAAATAAAGCTAATATCACATAATTAAGATATTATCTCAATTTTTAGTATTAATCTAAGGGATATTCTTCTTTTCCACGTGGCATCTTGTGATTGGAGACGAAAATATTTGCTCCCACAAATGCCCCCGAACTTTTGCATGGCGCTTGTGTGGCATGTAGGAGATGAATTATTTTTCGGGCTCTCCAACCGTGTTTGGGCTTTCTTCAATGAGTTGGCTTTTGGCTTTTGACTTTTCTTGGAGTTGGGTTCCCAGGAGGAATGGGCTAGCAATTCCTTCTTGACCTAGGATGCCCAACCTGTATAAATGCAGAGCTTCTCTTTACTTTTCTTTATATCGCAAACTTAACTTCTTTACTTTCGTAGCTTGAGAGAGAACTTGGAGAATTTGTACTTTTGTCGAAAAGAGGAGTTGTCGTGCATCCCAAGGAAAGTCAAGCACGTATATTTTTTTTATTCTTTGTCTTTTCTTTTTCAGGGCAAGGACCAGCTAGGTGGGACCACGGGTGATTGGTGTAGTGACTGGCAACCGGAGATGGCGGGAACGGCGGTGGCCGCTGGTGGCCGTCCGAGGGACCAGCTGGTTGTGTCGTAACCTTGCTGGTTACCGCCGGTGGGGACCAAGGCCGCATCCTGGAGGGCCTGCGTGTCGCTGGAGCTGCATGCTGGGCGGCATGCGGGGCACACTGGAGCTGGAGCTAGCAGGCCAGGCTAGCGAGGTGGGCCTCATGCACTACATGGGCTAGAGGTGAGCTAGAATGGAGCTGGGCCTGGCACGATGCATGAGTCTGGCGAGCTGGTTTCCTGGGCTAGTTCATGTGGCTTGGCTTATGTCAGCTTGGGTTGTTGGCTTGCGGCTTGGGCCTTCTTCTTTTTTTGTTGCCAACTTTCCTTTTTTTTTTTTGGTATTCTAACTTGCAAAATTTTCTTTTCATCTTGCAGTTGTCTAACCCCGCACGTGTGACGTCTGAAGCTCAGTTTCAGAAGTGGTGGGCCACTTATGCTTCTGCCATTCCCGATGACATGCATGTTCTATTTTTCCTTGAGCTTCACATTTCGACTGTCAAAGCTTTTTAAGGAGGTGTTCTGCGCCATGGAGTGTGCTCCAAGTTTGCTTTATCTGACGTTTCTTTGGCAATCATGTGCTTTGAGAATTTGAGTCGTTTCTTCAAGCTCGGAGCAGACGGTGTGAGAGTTCTTCTACTTCTTCGAAGTGAGGCGCTACGAGAAGTATGCTCAAGTTGTTTGACAACTTCAACCAAGAAGATCACGTGTGGCATGACGATGTGCTAGAAGTCAGCGAACAATGGGAAGGTGATGTTGGTGATGGTCTACTTGTTCCCATTACCTACTACAATGGTATTTCATATTATTGTTTTGATTTGCTTCTTTTTTATTTGAATTTATTAAAGTGTGACTGACTAAATTCTGTCTTCTGCTTCTAATGAATGACATATGCAAGAGGTTGAAACTTGGGCCGGACATGGCTAAGGTCAGCCGAGCCCTAAACATCCCTTCGAGGTTTCGCGAGTGGCGCTGGCTGTTGAGTGAGTATCGGGAGGAAGTTGGTGGTCTGCCCCATGCCTAGAATGTTGAGAGATGAAAGCGGAATGGTCCTGATGATCTGCCGACTAGGCAGGAGGAGTGTTTTGCAGAACCCCCCTAAAACAGGAAGGCTAACGTCAACTTTTCTAGAAATAAAGTTGTTTCTTCACTGGCGAAGGATGTGTTGACGTTGAGGAAGAAGCCAAAGCTCCCTTCTACTAAGAAGACACAAGTAGGAGTTGCTCCCCCTTCATCTGCTAGGGTTAAACACCTTGTTGGTGCAGGACGGCAAGAAAGTTGGCAATGTTGGAAACATTTGGGACGTTCCACTCAAGCCTACAGTTGATGAGTTTGGAAACCGTGATTTGCTCTGTGAAGTGATCCGCTAGAGAACTAGTTCACCTGCTAAGAGGCAAAGAGATGCTGATATACCTCTCTGAGGTTTGAGTCGTCTGCATCAATTAAGGGATGCAGTTTTAACTGGGAGGTCTACTCATCCGCCTAACCATCATGACCCAACTGTTGAGTCATGAGCAGTTAAGCATGGATTTGATTCAGCGTTGTTGACTCCTTTGGAGGTTAGGATGATGACGGCTAAGAAGGCAAGAGAGTCATCTGCCTGGGCGAAGGGTTCTTTTGCAATGCCAGCGCTGACCTGAAGGTGGACAAGTCTATTCATGCAGGGTATGCAGGCGTGTCTATTTGCTGAAGACGAACTTCCTATCAAGACCGTCTGCTTGTGTCAAGTTGGTTGATCATATCCATCAGGCCGACGATCTTGATACCTTTTCCTTGGAGAAACAAAGGGAAGCGATTGTTCATTTGCTGCTATTAAGGCCATTCGGAACTCATCTGCTATTGCCTCCTTTTTTGCTTCAGCTTAGCAAGTTGGAAAGAAGAATGCTGATTTGACTAGTAAGCTCTCGGTTCGAGCAGATCTATTATGAAAAGAAGACGTCTGAATTGAAGGCAATGATATTTGAGCTGAAGAGTTCCCTTATAGAGAAAGATTCTGAACTTAGCTCTTTTGCTGCTAACTTGGTTAGTTGAAAAGATGCCTACTTCCGCCTTGAGCGCAAGAATGCTGAAATCTCCCTTAATTATGACAAGCTTCTAGCTAGATTTGGCGTCTATCACAAGTCTGCTGAAAAATCCAAGCTTGAAGCTGTCAGAGATGCGTACAAGTTAGGCTACTTGGGCTGCACAGATGGGTCTGCCCTAACTTGCTCGCAGTTCAAAGTAAGCAGGCGAATCCTGCGGATGTGGAAGGAGTTGAAGAGCAGAGAGCCGAAAAGGTGGTAGTCGAAGAGGATGGAGCAAATAATGGCGCAGTTGATGAGATGGCTGCATATGTCATGGAGCAGACATGTAGATCTGCCTGAAGGCGTGGATGTAGATCCGAGGTCTCCTGCCGGTGTCTCAGAGTAAATGAAGACTCATTTATTTTTTCCAGTTTTTGTAGTCTTCTTTCTTGTTTAGAATAATTGGTCTAATTTGACCATCTTCTTTTTGTTGAACTTGGTCAGTTGGTCACTTTGCTATGGAAACTTAAGTTATTTCTTTAACTTAAATTTGTCTTGTGAACGACTTGAGTAACTGACAAGTGCTTTGGTTGTGCATCTCCTTTAGGATGTTTGAATGTTTACCCATCGCTTACTTGAAGGGTGCTCTTCTGCTCCTTCTTCAAGATGCTTTGTCTATCAAGCCTCCCATAGGAAACTGACATAAACCTAGGTCCCCCTTAAGGGACTCCTGGCGAGTCCTGCATCTCCCAAATGACGCTTTTATATGACTATCCTACCTCCCTTAAGAAATGGATAGGAACTTGAATCTCCCTTAGGAAATTCCCGACGCACCCTGCATTTCTCGAATGATGCTTCTTTTGGATTGTGTCTCCTGAAGGACTCTTTTGGTTGTCACCCTGTGTCTCCAGAAAGACGCTTTTGGTTGTCGCCCTGTGTCTCCTGAATGACACTATTTATGGGCAATTGTATGACCATCCTACATCCCTTAGGAAACGGATAGAAACCTGGATCTCCCATAGAAAATTCTAGGCACATGATGGGCATATTTTATATTATATATTTAACCATATTCTTAGTATATTTTGGTTAATATTTTGGAAGAATTTTGATACTTTGAATTAGATTTCCAATTTAGGACTTCCGACTTCCTCTAGACCAAAACATAATCAAATGGACGAATTTTGGAGTAATTTCAGTTGGAGGATGTTCGTGAGTCACTTAGCTTGATCATATCGAAATTTCATATTTTTATACCAAGCGGTCATTGTCTGGCAATAAAACAAAGGAGCAGTGCGCAGAGCTGGAATAGTGACGTTTTGGGCCTTTATTGCATTTTTGGAGCCCAAGATGACCCCAGATGGGTTCATGACCTTCTGGAGAAGTGTTCAGAACGTTTTTATCTTTAAAACAAGCTATCTTGTGCTGGATTTGGAGGAGATTTGTGGCCAAAACGTGGATGGGCAGATTATGGGCAGATTCTCCCAATCCAATTTGGATTTTATATCCTAGTATTATTTTATTTTAACCTAGTTTCCTTGTGGGGATTGGGCAGCTGGGTTCTAGGAGGTATTTAAGTTATTTTTCACAGAAAATTTGGGGACTTCTCTTTTGGCTTTGGAACGTGACTTTTGCTGGGTTTTTGAAGAACTTCTACTTCAAGGTGTTTTCATTCTTATTCATTCGAATGATATTTTCTTTGATTTTAGTTATGAATATGTGTAACTAATTCTCTTTTGCTAGGGCGAAGCCATAAGCCTTAGCATGACTATGTAATTTTATTAATTTGCTTATGAATGGATGCATGTTTGCTTTGAATTATTAATCACTGCGATTAAAACTATCTATCTATTTTAATGACTGATCACCATTAGGATATTTATACAAGAAATTTGATGCAATTTCTGTTGGAACATCACCCTGAAATTGAGGATGGCTTTTTGTGGTTAGTAGTTGTAAGTTCACTTAAGGCGAACATCATGCTCTTAAGGGTTGCATGGTGTTTCAAAGGGTTTTCACAAAGCTTAATGAGTCTTGCATGTTTATATTTGATCCGAACATCACAGACGGATTGCATGTTAGATATATATTTTCGCTTGAACATCACAAGGAAAATATACATTAGGAAAACCTAACCTTCAAAGCATATATGTAGAAATTCATAAGTAATTGATAGAATTGCATAAGATTGTGACGGTGTTGGCTAAACCCTAGTTCTCTCTAAATTGTTAATTTTAAAAATGTTTTCTTCTTTGCTCTTATTAGTTCCCAACTTTCATATTTCTTTTATTGTTAATTTAATCTGTCCAATTTCGTAAATTTCAGATCTTTGATAAAATCTATTTTAATCACTAATTAAGAGTTAGTTTAATTACAAATTAGTCAAACAATTTTTGGGGACAACGACCTTGCATGAGCATTTATACTACAATTATCTTGTATTCTTGCAAGTAGTTTCAGTGATTTTAACCCTCTTGGCGCAGGTACTAAAAATCCTATCAGCGCACCATGCGTCTCCCGAAGGACACTTATTGTGGGTTTCGTCTACCGAAGGACGCTTCTTGTGGGCTTCGTCTACCGAAGGACACTTTTGGTTGTCGCCCTGCGTCTCTTGAAAAACGCTGCTTATGGGCAACTTTATGACCATCTTGCCTCCCTTAGGAAACCTGGACCTCCCTTAGGAAATTCCTGGCGCACCTTGCGTCTCCCGAAGGACGCTTCTTGTGGGCTACATCTCCATAAGGACCTTTTTAAGTGACTGTCATGCCTCTCTTAGGAAATGGATAGGAACTTGGATCTCCTGGAGGAAATTCCCGGTGCACCCTGCATCTCTTAAAGGACATTTCTTGTGGGCTGTGTCTCCTGAAGGAAGCTTCTTGCGAGCTGTGTCTCCCTTAAGACACTGCTATGGGCAACCGTCTTTCTTTTTTTGGGCACATTCTGAATAAGAAACTGAATAAAGAACCTGAAATGGAACTGACAAAATAAAGAACCTGAAATTTTCAGGAGTTGCTTCTCTTCTTCAGAAATGTGCAGGGCTCAGTCAATTGAGAAGGTAGGGGGAAACGTCATGGATAATATATTTGGAGGTGGCAGGCATTCCATTGTCGTGGAATCTCCTTCCCTTCCATGGTGTCAAGTGTATAGCTTCTTCTACCCCAGGACTGGCTGATCATGTGAGGGCCTTCCCAATTGGGTTTCATCTTCTTTGATCCTTGACTTTGTGTAGTGATGAAAGTCTTTCTAACGACAAGGTTGCCTAGTTGAAATTGTCTGACCTTGGCCATTTTGTCGTAGTAAGACTTCAACTGTTGTTGGTAGAAGGCAATTCAGATAATGGCTCTCTCACATTTTCCTTCAAGTAGGTCAAGGTTGAGCTTCATGTGTTCGGAGTTCTGATCAACACTGCCAACCTCAATGCTTACGAATGGGACAATGAACTGAGGTGGGATGATTGCTTCCGTCCTATAGGCGAGGGAAAATGGGGTTTCGCTAGTTGATCTTATTTTGGTGGTTCGATAAACCCACATAGTACTCCAGGGAGCTCATCTATCCATTTCCCTTCAGTGCCTTCTAATCTCTTCTTTAGGCAGTTTAATATAATTTTGTTGTATGTCTTGGCCTGGCCATTGCCTTGTGGATACGTTGGGGTGGACAGGTGTTACTTGATGCCATATTTTGCAAAAAAGTCGGTGATCTGCTTGCCAATGAATTGTGAGCCATTGTCGGTAACCAGTGATTGTGGGCAGCTAAACCGGTTTAGGGTACCTGGATCATTCTTGGATGTTTTGTCATGTACTCGCCTGAAGCTTGAATCGTGATCAATGGAGTCTGAGTGGATGGCCAATCTCTTGATCGATAGTTCTTTTGCTAGGCGTAATCCGACGAGCAATGCCTCGTATTCTGCTTTGTTGTTTGAAGCTGGAAAACCTAGTGTGATGGCTTGTTCCAACAAAGTTTCGTCTAGGGTGATTATGACGGTGCTTGTCGCACTCCCTTGTGATTTAATGCTCCTTCTACGCGCAACTACCACATGTCGTCAGGTCTGGATTGGCTAGGAGCTTTGACTAGCATGCTATCTACGTAGACCTCCATAGTCTTGCCAATTTGCTCCTTGAAAATTTGGTTCACCAGCCTTTGGTACGTTGCTCTAGCATTCTTCAACCCAAAGGGCATGAATTTGTAGCAATATGTACCTTTTTCAATGATGAAGGAGGTCTTTGCCTTGTTGTCCTCATGCATCATGATTTGATTATAGCTTGGATAGGCGTCCATGAAGCTTAGCAGTTGATTAGCCGAAGCTGAATCTACGAGTTGATCAATTCCTGCTAGAAAGTTGTCTTTAGGGCATGCCTTATTAAGGTCAGTATTGTCGACGCAAACTTTCCACAAGCCCTTATCCTTTTTTTTTTTACTAAAAAACAACGTTCGCCAACCATTCTGCGTATGACCTCTTCAATGAAGTTGGCAAATAGGAGCTTGTCGATCTCGACTTCAATGATGGCAACTCGCTTGGGAGTGAAGTTGCATCTCTTATGCGCTCCTGCCTTAACGGCTGGGTTGACGTGAAGGTGATGGCAGATGATCTTGGTATCGATGCCTGGCATGTCCGATGAATACATCTTTGTTGTTTTGGAGGAAGGCTGTAAGCTCTGCCTTCTTCTTCTGGGCTTAGACGCGAACCAATCTGCACTTTTCTCTCCTGGCTTGTCAGAATCAAGGGGTACAAGCTCGACGTCCTCTTCGGGCTTCCATCCTTCTTGAGGAGAGGCCTCAGAACGGGATATGCTCTCTCCTCAGCTCGTTGCACACACACTTTGAATCCCGGGAAAACTAGGAATTTATTTTAAAGTTCTCGTTTGAAGTATTTTATTTTAACCTTGCCCTCGTGTTCTTAAATAGATACTCAAGCTCCTCGTACTCAACAGGCGGGACCCTTTTTGGGTCAAGCAGCTTTGGATTATCTATGAGCGGACTTTGTTTTTAAATAATTATTATTATTTTCAAGATGTAAAACTTTGAATAATGAGTTATTTGATTTTTGAGCTTATTATATATTTAAATGTGGAAATATAATATTGTTATGAAAGTATTGGAAGTATATTTGGATATTTGCAAATTGTGATTATCTTGAATTGATGTATGCTATTTTTGAGAGTTATTATCTATACTTGGATGTGTGTTGGGTACATGGGATTATTGGAAAGAGATTATGGAATGTGAGTTCGGTTGTGGTTTAGGTCAGTTTGGAGTGTTATTAGCACTACCCTATGTACCTCCCTGAAATTGGAATACTTGGATTGGATACTTGCAATTATGGGATACTTGGATATGTCAAAACCCGGGCACTCTTGACGGGTGTTTCGTAGACCCTTAGCAGGGTTAGTCTACGTGTGTAGGACTTGTCATATGCGTACGAGTATTGAGGATTCTGCTATACTTGCTAGTGAGCCCAATCCCCTGGTTGGATGGCTCGTTCCCTAGCCACATGGTCAATTGAGGATTCTTCCATGTGGTCTAGTCAAACAATCCCCCGGTTGGATTGTTTCCTCCGTACAAGTTTGGAAGTGGTCGTATCTATATATATATATATATATATACTTATACATATACCTTCGTTCTTGTTTATCAGTGAGGATCCTTCCTTGCTCGCGGTGGCAATAGGCACGCGTTTTGGGTAAGAGTGTTTTCAGAAAATGGGAAGGGTGTTGAGTGAGTTTGAGTATTAGTAAGCTATTATGGAATACGGATCTTAACTTAGTTTTAATGGATTATATACAAGTATATCGGGTTTCAATTTCATGTTTTCAGCATCGCTTTCCAAACGGTGGGGTTATTATGTTGTTTTCAAATATAAAATAAACTTTGTTTTTGTCTACTCACAAGTTTTCTGTTTTGCCCCCTAGGCAGGAACTTGAGCAGAGTTGAGTGGCAGAACCAAGTCTTGAACTTACGAGCCCCGAGCTTCTGTTGGACAATCTTTTACTTGTTTTTATTCCCGTTGAACTTTATATTTCGCTTGTAATCTGAATTTCTTTAGATATGCTCTGTTATAGCCATGCTAGGATTGAATGTAAGGCTGGAGGCCTATTATGTAAATTGTGTGTTATTACCTTGTGCATGCTGCGTTGGGACTATTTTTTGATGATTTGATAGGTTTAAATTTTTTGGTAAAGTCCGTTTTTCAGAGGAGACTCTGCGAAATTTCGGCTGAAAGTCTCGTCCCTCTTTTTTCCTTGATTTGGAAATGAGGCTATGGTTAGTAAGTGGGCTCGGCATTAGTTTGATGTCGGAAATACCACAGAATCCTTCACGGATTCTAGAGGGAATTCGGGGGTGGGTCCTATCACCTAATGTGAATTATTCCGTTATATGATTATCCTGATAAGAGTTGAAGACCTCTTCTTTCAAACCTTATATTCTACTTTGAGCAATGATTTAATCAATCATATATTTGGAGTACTCACTCTCTTTACTGAGAGTAGACATCCCTTGGCATATTCATTTGCCTCCATGACTTCATTGATAGTCCTAATAAATACCTTTAATTCATGTGTTCTTAAATACAACGTTATAGTGATCTCAAAGACAAACAACATAGCCACAAGACATGTATGATGTCTCAGGTCTAAGGATTAGTTTGCACCATTGCAATCTATGAGTTCTAGTTTGGCATGTGGGTAAAAACTTCCATTCTAGAACTCATGTATTTGATCTCTTTCAGTGTACTTGTTCTCATGCAAGTACCTACATACATATCTTGGTATCGCCACACTCAATGACTTGAGACCTCATCATTCTCTATATATAGAGAAGATACTGCATGTATTGGCCTTAGCGGAATATCAATGCCCAGGAAGTAGTAGGGGGCAACGACGTGTGACACCCAGGCAGGCGTGCCCTTGGCCTAATGGCTTCGGGTGCAACTTGCGTTCAAAGACTTGATGGTTCACGGGATTCTGCAATTCACACCAAGTATCGCATTTCGCCACGTTCTTCATCAATGCAAGAGCCGAGATATCCGAGAATGAGAGACCAGGAACATATTTAGGATTAGGGATCATGATAAGTCTCAATGTATGCAATCTCATTACATAGTTCTCATATCCATATATATATATATATATTCCTTGGACTATATTTGTTTTGTATTTCATAAGATAACATATAATCATGAATTAAAACAACTGGTCTTGCCCTTAAATAAATTAATAAGTCATTACAAAAGATGTCCTTAACATTAACAATTACATAGTTGGCTTTAAGGGCATATATCTAACACCAGGCATTGACCCAGGTCCGTCTAACTAGGGCTATAACCCAACTAAAAATATGAAAAAATGTTTAGTACCTAGGTGCAATTAGCCACTAAAGTAGTTGGAACCTCATATATGCATGTCAACTAAGTGGCCTTTTACAACCAAGTCATCACATGTTTCTAAAATACATGAAATATATAATTCACTTATATGGAAGCTTAAATTGTACATGCATCTAACTGCACCATTGTATTTTCACTCATTTCCATCCTTATAGTGTTCTATAAAATCATAAACTTCTCTCAATTTTCAATCACAATTTGTCCTTGAAACAAATACCTCTCTTATTATTCCCTTTGTATTCATTTTTTACCGATATCAATATCACCGTCATGATATCCGTGCTTTAAGACTTCCGATATTTATGAAGTGTTTGATGTTTAAAACCTTGGTTTTCTGTAAAATTTGGGAAGCATGTTGTTTTTTATAATATAATTAAACATGTAGAAGTAAATAATAGAAGTGTTTAACAAGTAATATACAATTTGAAGAATATTATAAGAACAAAGTAGACTTAGCCAAAATTTGAAGAGAAATCTTTCAATTGGAAAATTTGGCCTACAAGTTAGCCCACCCCATTTTTGAATCTTGGGTCCGTGCCTGGCAACATGACGTACAATAGATCAGTGATTGTTAGACTCAATTAAGGTATAATAATTTGTTTAGAGTTTAGTAGCAAAGTGATATGTACCTTTAGCTAGCCAAATAAGCCCGGAAGTTCCTCTTCAAGTGTCAAGGTTTGCCATAATGGAAACATCTTCCCTTCACCTCTTTATCTTCTTCCTGCTTCTTCTTGACACCTCCTTTGGGTTTGAGAGCAGGGTTCCCCTTTTTCTTCTTGGCTTTGAATTTGCCTTTGCCTTTCTGATTAGGGTTAGTAGAAGATGTTGATCCATTCTCAAATACATCTATCATCCCATTCCCTTCTTCCTTCTTGTAGGTCTTTTCAGCAGTTACACACATATTCAGAAGCACTGAGAGAGTATGCCCCATCTTCCCCATATTGTAGTTCACGACAAACTAGAAGAAGGAATTAGAAATGGACGCGATGACGATGTTAGTGGCCAAGTTATGGTTGATCAGTTCATAATTATATATCATTTTGTACCCTTCTAGCTTATGATTTAGTTATGTTTTTTAGTTAAACTTGTGCCTTTAACCTCCTTTGTGTTTGTCATTCAGTTCATTGAGCTCTAGGTACCACTTGAGGCATTTGGAGTAAAATGGTGAAAACAATGTGTAAAATCTGAAGACTGAGTTACAAATTCATTTCGGACTTATCTTTCTCATCTGAGCTTGGATTGGGCCAAATCACTTGTGGTTGGAAAGATGAGATTCTGAACTACAGGATGGACTGCTCAAACATATCAATTGATGAAGCCAAGCCCAATCCGTGAGCCCATCCAAATGCACACCATGCTCAGGTTTGCAGCTGCCAACTGTTTTCCAGCAACCAAAAGAAAACCCATGTGAAGAAGCTGGAGGTGCAGCAGCAAAAGAAGTATGGGATGAAAGTGATTCCAACCACACTAACATAGACAAGATGAAGTGAGAGTTATGGGTTGTATTAAAGGAAGAATGGTGGTGTTGGAATTCATCTTGATGTTCCTCCCTCTTAGCCCTATAAATAGAGAAGTCCACAACCCCAAACACCATCAACCCCCACACAATTCACTCCAGCCATCCTCCACACTTCCATCATTCCATCAACACATCCAGAAATCATCCCCAAACATTCCCACAACCCCAAACACTCTAGAAATCAACCCGATACTTTAAACTCCACAAATCACCCAAACAGCTCCAGAAAGCCTCCCTTCCATTTCCCTACGACTTTCCTCTTTCTCAGCCATCATCACTCACCCAAACTCATCCCAAATCACCTACTAGCTGTCATACATCAGTCTAGATGTGGGGAAGCTCTTGGAGAAGTATTCGATGTGGAGAATCACTTGAAGAAGTCTTGTGGTAGAACTTCAAAAAAGGGGTTTTTCTACTCTTATTGCATTCCTTATGTTTTCTCATTTCTATCTAAGTTTCTTTTCCATTATGAGCAGCTAATTTCATAACTAGGGCTTTGATGTAACCTAACATGAATATTCTAGGTTTATAAGTTTGAAGTTTGGAGTTTCAAGTTTGATTCATGATTCATGTTCTTATTCATTATGCTTATCAGTTAATATGCTTGTTTGAATGATTGATCACCATTAGAACTTGTATGTTAGCTATCTTGGTTTGAATCAAGAGTAGACACCATGCTTTGATTCAAATTGATCTATGAATAGGAAGAGTATGTATGGACATTCGACAACAGGGATTAGATACATGCTTGGCTGTTTAAATTGTTCTTCTATGTTTAATGGGTTCCTAATGCTTAATTTTAGGCTAGACAACAAATGATCAAATTAGGGAATTAGGAACATAAGGTTAGAACCAGACACCATGGCCTAATTATACTTTAGCTAGAATCAATCTTTGAATATGAATTAGACTTGTTACTTGACTTCTTATAACTTAGGATTGAATTGTTATGGTGATTCGAATGCCCTAGTCTCCAAATATGTTTTTCAACCCTCAAAACCACTCTTTGTTACACTTGTTTACTTGTTTTCGTTTGCAATTTCAGTTTGCCAATTTCCTTTCATAATCACAATCACAATCACTCTCACTTTAAATTCTGTTTTATACTTAACTCTCTAGTTTCTAGAATTCGGTAATTTAAGTACATAACTAATTTTAACTTCTCAGTTCTCGTGGGTATGACCTCGTACTTGTCTTGCTATACTACTAATTGCCCCGTACAATTGCGAGTTAACATAATATTAACAACAATGGTCAATGGACTGTTAAGACTTTCCAGCTGCTCAATGAGTCCAGTCATCTTCAATCTATGTTGGTGACTTGATGCTCCCTTGACCATCTTAGTTCTCAAAAACTCACTCACAGCGCTGTTGCGTGTGCCTTCTCCATAAAGATTATGAAGATGGATTATTATGTCAGTAGCATGGATCGTATGCTCATGCTGTTTCTAGAGCTCCTCATTCATAGAGGCCAGAATGTGACACTTGGCTTGACAATCATAATCAACATGCCTGTCATACTTGGCACACACTTCTTAAGAAGCGTCTTCAATAGGGGGCTCTAAGTCAAGAGCTTGCTTCTAGTACATATACAATCTTCTCGATAGTCATAAATATCTTGAGATTGCGGTACCATGTTAGAAAGTTGCGGCCATCTAGACAATGTTTGACTAGGATCTTAGCGAATACAGTTCCAAACATTTCTACAAATACATATAGCTGAGTGTTAGATTGGTTTTAGATTACTATTGACTCGGGTCTTTAAGTCAAATAGTACCTCCCACTATTTTTGGAAAATTTCATATCCCCCCAGATGGAATACAAGAGTTTTGGTTGAAACTCTTAGTGGGATGGGAGGCTCCCTATTATCCAGATCACTACACCATATAGGTTCTTGGTATTTCTCGGATAGTAAAGAGAAGGCGCACTTGCCTATTCACATCTTGGGAGACACGTGAACAATCATGAACACTTGAAGAACATCATGAAAATTCTTATTCCCTTATGACACTTCACAAATTCACAAAAAAGAAAAATCTAAAATCATAGAAAAATCATATTTTATTTAGAATTTCAAGACCAATACAACGAAGTACATCGCATACACATGAGTATCAAATAATCACATAGACCCAAAAAAAACCCTCCTATGTTGCCACCCCCTATGCCCATTTTTGAAATTCCTTTTTCATGTATCATCCAAAATTCCAAGAATCAACCATACTAATGAATAGATATGAAAGATAAAACATGGTATAACATTTATAACCTTGAAACTAAGCCCATATGAAATCTAAAACTCGAAAGGGTACAACTATTTCATAAACCTTAGCTCTAGATACCACTTGAAGGGAAAACTTTGTGTTCGGTATTTCTCAAAACCTCTTAAAATAGGATAATGAATTATCTATTGTTAACATAACTCATATTAAACTAGCCGAAGCAAAATCAAAAACTAGAAACTCATACAAATCCTATTAGTCCCAAATCTTTTTAGGTTTATCAAAAATTGCACATTTGACTCTTTAATCTACTTTTAAAGAGAGGGATAAAAGATAGTTACCCTTGAAGAGAATCTTGAACCCTAACAAGGTGTTCAAGTAGTGTGTTTGATCTCTTTCTTGTTGATTCTCCACTATGGCTCTTCAAATAGGTACAAAGATGTGCACCTCCCCAAAGCTATTCACCAAGGATGGTTGGGATGAGAGAACAAGAACTTGGGAGAGAAGAGAGTGCTAGCCCTCACTCTACCAAGTGGTCAGCCAAGGGGGTATTCAGAGAGAGGTGAGATATTTCCTCTTTTCCAAATTTCCAACTTGAAACCCTAACAAAAAATGGTGATATGACTTCTAATATATAGACCCATATGTGTCACACATGTGGACTTAATTCCACATGTGTGTGGCACCTCCCTTTTGATGGCCTAATTTTGGGTCATTTTGCTCCTTCACATTTATCCTAGGGTTATACCACATGTGTGCTACACCTCCCCTTTGGTGGCTTAATTTTGGGCCATCTTCCTCCTTCATATTTATCCTAGGGTTAAATAATTTTTTGGTCACTCGGTTTTACATGAAAATTCAATTTGGTCACTGAGAAAAAAATTTAGCCAAATTTGTCATTGTGTTTTCCAATGTCATGGCTACTCAAGCTAAATAGAATTCATTAGAGAACCTAGTCAGTTTCTGATTGCAATGCAATTCGGTCCTTCTCTAACACAATACTCTATCATATTGTTGGGATATGGTTAACTCGTGTCAAATCCCTAATACGACATTTCTAGGTTATATGATTCACTTGGATGTGAATTCTCATCCTACACTTTGGCCACAGATTCAATGAATTATATCTCTAGAGTATTCTCTCTTCTTACTAAGACTAGAGATTCCTTGTTGTACATTAACATGCCTCTATGAACTTTCCGGATATCCCAAGGACCATCTTTAAGTCACATTTTTTACTGTGACTGTATAGTGTTCTCAAAGACAAACAACACGTACACCAGACAACTATGATGTTTGAGGTCTGAGGAGTACTTTGCATTATCGCAACTTAGAATTACTTGTTTCACAGTTGTGAGTAAAACTTCTATACAAGAATTCTTAGTTCGATCGCGTTCAGTGAACTCTATCTCTATTGAGCACCTACACACCTGTCTCAATGTCCCTACACAAAGGACTTGAGACTAGTCATCCTTCCAATTGAGTAGACATAATGTGTACCAGGCTTTGCGGGTCACCATTGTCCAATTGGTGATCCTATGACCAGGAACATGTTAGGAAATGATATACATATGATGGAAAGGTCTCTTGAATCTAACATCCTTAGGTTGCTTTCCATATATATCCTTATCCATGGACTTGTTACTTTGTAGTTTGCATATATCTTTCCTAAAGTAACATTCACGCTCTATTAGTTATAGTTGTTGAATGTTATATCCTTAGAATTTCCATTTAATATTTGTTTCTAGGGCATACTTATAACACATATTTCTAACAAAGACAACTATGATGTCTTAGGTCTGAGGATTAGTTTGCACCATTGCAACTTGTCTAGGTCTTACTACACTTAATGACTTGAGACCTTTGTCATCCTCTAATTAGAGAAGATATAGTGTGTATTGGTCTTTGTGGAAGATCAATGCCCAATTGATAATCCTATAACCAGGATCACTTTTACGATATGACTAGGAACCATGAGAAGTGTCAATGTATGCAATCTCATAACATAATTCTCATTTCCTCTTTCATATTCCTAGGACTATTATTGTTTTACATTTATGATAATATGATAGGAATCATGATTTGAAAACAATTGTTTTTTCCCATAAATAACTTAATAAGTCATTACAAAAAATGTCCTTAACATTAACAATTACATAAATATTAGTTGGTTTTAAGAGCATATTACTAACAATCTCCCACTTGCTCTTTGATGTAGATTTTTGAACATCTGAAAAAGAGTATCCAAAAATCGCAAATGAAATTATTAGCAAGCACATGAATCAACAATAGTACAGAAATATGCAAGTACGAGGTTGAACCCACAAGGACTGATTTAAGACAACTTAATTAATTAAATCACACTAAACCCAATTAAAAGAATGATTGATTGTTTTGAGTGATGAATTAAAGAAAACTTAATTTTGATATGCTCCCTTCACTCTCAAGTCATCTTGGAACACCGCAACTAAACAAACCACGATGCCCAAAGTACAACAAATCCATACAATAGATATGTGTTGGCGTGATATATTAGGTTTAGGGTTTATTATTTAATATAGTTGACTTTGTATACTTACCTTTTTTGTATACTTTTACATCTTATAAATACCTCAAAATTAAAAGAATAATACAATTCAATTCATTCAGATTTCTAGATAGTACCAAAGCAATTGATCTGATTGGCTCTACTGAAACCTTAAAAAAAACCCTAAAACACTTTCTACCGCTGCCGCACATATCTAGGTTTTTTCTTTGTGCCGCCGCTATTTTTTTTCTTCTATTTTTCTACTCCTGGCGCACCTCTCTACAGTTGTTTACCCTGCTTCTATGTTACTGCAGCTCTCTAAATCTTCATCAAGGGTATACTCACCTTGGTGTTGTTATCTCTAACCCTAAACACGAAAACCCAATTCCGCTGCCAATATGCCTACTACCAATGAATCTAATCCTTTTGCGCCCTTGTCAGAGACACCCACTGTTACCATTCATCAAGATGTTGCTACCTCTCCTATCAATGTCAAACTGGATGGGACAAATTATCGTTTGTTGTTGAGCCTATTCTTAACAACTAAAATGAGTTATTAAAAATAGCAACTTTAATTCTCGCAAGTGCATGAACCGTTTATAGTATAGTTTATGTAAATACGAGGTCGATCCCTACGGAGAATGGTAACTTGGTTGCAAGTTAAATTACTTAGAATGTTGGAAAAACAGAAAAGAAACAAACAAACAAACTGACAATGGCAAGGTGTAGGACAGAATCCTAGCACCACACACGCACTCGAAATGGGGGGGTTTTGTTGTTGAGATGAAAACAAGATAATGAAATGGAAGTGCTAGAAAGTAACAATGGCAGCAATCAACAAGTTGTGAAACAATGATTGAGAAGTGTTAGAGCCTTGGAATCTACCGCTAGTCTTCCTATCCAAGTTATGAATGCATAGAAATTGACTCAAGCTTCATTAACAATAGATTATCGCATACAAGCCTATGGTATCTAGGTGCAGGATGCATGATTCTCCTAAGGCATGTAATTGTGCATGGTATCTACACAACACGTGATCTCTAATATGCAACCTAAGCATGGTATCTACTTAGAATAAAGCATACAAGAGTCATTAAGTTCCCTGAGAATATGATAATCACACAAGTCCTAGAACATGGTTCTGTCCTAGTCAACCTATGGTTATTAACCCCTTGAATGATTCTTAGGCCATTCATGTGTTGCTTGTGAAAGGAGAGTAGAATTGGTGAATCTAAACCCCTTCCCAACCTGTGCTAGATGCATAAAATCCTAGTTAGCTACTCCAAGAAAACATACATCAAGCACATAATAAACTGGAGATTAACAACTTGGCAATGAAAGCAAGGAAATCAATTAACTATGAAATCATCCATAACATTGAATATTCATGACTAGGGCTTCATCCTAAGCCCTAACTAAATGGATTAGTTACACATGACTAAGAATACAGAAAATAAGAAATACATAGATAGATTAAAGAGAAGAGAAGAAGAACTAGTTGGTGGCAGCAAGGTAGTTCCCAGGACAGCTCCAAGCTCTCCCTCCTTTGCAGCTAGCTCTCTCCTCACTTTGTGGTGAATCTGAATGTGTGTATGTGTGAGAGGGGATTGTGAATCTCAGGATATGAGTTGTGTGTTGAATGTGGAATGGAAGTGGTATTTATAGGGAGAGGGGAGGGATAAATCTGAATTTAATATGGTAATGACCTAACACACTTGCATTAGATAATCAGAATTGGTTGGTGCACTTCACCAACAAATCCCACCAGCAGCCCTAGCTCATCAATATGTCAGCATGACCAAGCATCCATCCAGAAACCAATACCTCATGCCTAGCTCACCATGACCAAGCATCCATCAGCTCATCCTTATGTCAGCATGATGTGCAGCTTCAAGGGCTTACGAATTGGGCTTGGCTAAATCAAATGACAACTTTAAGATGTCCATTGTGAAGTTCAGAATGTCTTTGATCCAACCACACAAGTATTGGCCCAATCCAAGCTCGGATGAAGAAGATAAGCCCGAAATGAACTTCTAACTCAATTTCCATTTTTTGCACGTTTTTGTACCATTTTGCTTCAAATGCCTCAAGTGTAATCCTCTCATGCCAATCAGCCCTTAATATGCATGGATTGTACCAAAAGTGATCTCTTGCTGCCTTAACCTACATAACACACAAACATAGGTAAGTGACTTGAAATAAAGAGAAACTAAACAAAATTACTAAGTAACGAAGGCATGCAAATGTGTGAAATTATGAACTTATCATTTGTGGTCCAAGATTTTGGAGATGCATATTGCTGCTCGTAAGAAATATAGATTTTGGTACCGAAGCTGCACCCAACACTTCTGAACAGAAGTATGAAGAATGGGTGGCCGAGGATGCCTTAGTGAAGTCATGGCTTATCAACTCCATGCATACCAATCTCATGTTGAACTTTATTCAATGTGAAACTATGAAGGATGTGTGTGATATGGTGAAGAAGGCCTATCATGATGCTTCTAACTCTTCTCAAGTCTATGAATTGATGAAGAAGTTGTTTCAACTTCATCAAAATGGTCGGCCCATATCCACTTATTTTATTGAGATTAATTCTATCTTTATGGAATTGGACTATCGTCGTCCGAATGACCTTGAGAATCCATCAGATATTGCTAAATTGAAGAAACGTATTTGTGAAGAACGTGTCTAAATGTTTCTTGCTGGTCTTGATAATAATCTTGACCAAGTGTGTAGTCGAGTGTTGGCTACTGTTCCTCTTCCTGATCTTAATGAGGCTTATGCCATGGTGTGTCGGGAGGCCCAACGACAAGTTATTATGACTATCGAGGGTTCCACTGAAGCATTGGCTCTTGTGGCCAAGAAGGCTCAACCTCACTCAGTTCATGATTCTGGCTGTACTTACTGTAATAACCTAAAGCATGTGAGGGAAAATTGCTGGAAATTGGTGGAATATCCAAAGTGGTTCAAACTGAAACAAGTTGCCTGCAAGGATAAATAGTCTCATCTGGACTCACCACCAACAGCCACTACCTATCAGGTTTCTTGTCCCTCAACCATTCCAGGTAATATCAGTTGTGCTTTCTCCTCTACCTACCTCTACACGTCCTTGGATCATTGACTCCAGAGCCTCTGATAACATGACTAGTGACTCTTCTCGATTTGTCACTTTTACTGCACCTCATCATAGTCAATTAAAGTTGCTAATGGTGCTCTTACTTCTGTTCAATAAGCTGCTTCCCTTAGTTTGACACATACTCTGTCATTATCCTTTGTCCTATATGTTCCTTCTCTTTCTAATAATTTTCCTTCTGTTCATCAAATTACCAAACAATTAAATTGTTATGTAACCTTCTCTCCCACTTATTGTATTTTTCAGGACCTTTTCATGAAGATGACGATTGGAATTGGTAAGGAGAGGGGTGATCTCTATTATTTTGAAGAAACTGACACTGTTGGCTGTGTGTTTCAAGTTGATGGGGATCATACATTAGAAATAGGGAAAATTATGTTATGGCATCGTCGTTTAGGACATCCACCTTTCTTGTATTTGGAACGCTTATTTTTGAGTTTATTTACTAAGGTTTTGAGTTCTAATTTGCTATGTGAACACTGCATTTTGGCTAAGAATCATCGTGTTACTTTTCAACCTTCCTCCAATAAAAATGAACAACCTTTTGCTATTGTTAACACTGATGCTTGGGGTCCATTTTCTACTCCTACTTCTTTTGGTGCAAAATAGTTGGTGTCATTTATTGATTATTCCACTAGAGTTTGTTCGGTTTTCTTATGAAGCAGAAAAGTGATGTGACTTCTGTACTTCCCAAATTTTATCAATTGATTTGTTTGCAATTTCTGGCTAGGTTCAGGTGTTTCGCCCTGATAATGGGAAGGAATACCTCAATCAGACTCTTCCTGACTTCTTCCATCAACATGGGATTATCCACCAGACAACCTGCGCATATACCCCTCAACAAAACGGGATCGCATAATGTAAGAATCATCATCTACTTGAGGTGGCCCGGTCCTTGTGTTTCACTATGCAGGTTTTGAAAAAGTTTTGGGGTGATGCTATCATGGCTGCTGCCATTCTTATTAATCGGATGCCCTCCCGTGTCTTGGATGATCAAACTCCTCTTCAGATGTTGTCTACCTTTCACCCGATCCTTGGTCTCCTTTCCTTGGATCCTAAGGTGTTTAGATGTGTATGTTATGTTCATATTCACTCAATCCATTGGGACAAATTATATCCCCGAGCTCTCAAGTGTGTTCTCTTGGGCTATTCTTCTACCCAAAAAGGGTACAAGTGTTTCCATCCTCCCATGTGCAAGTACTATGTCTCTATGGATGTTGAGTTTCAAGATCACAGTTCTTATTTTTCTCAGGATGTCTCCAATTCTCCCTTTTAGGGGGAGCATCCATATTGTGAAGGTGAGAATTTGGCACATTTGGAGTTTAGTGATTATTTGACAGAGTTATTAGTTGATGAGATTTTGTCTTGAGCTTGAATTAGAATGGTGTAGATTTACAGACAATTATTGAACCTCAAGGGGAGTCATCTTAGGTTGTATAGGGCAATGGGACTTTCGAGGTGTTCTAATCTCTTCCCTCTATTCCGGCTCATGTGGTCTACAACGTATCAAGAAGAAGAAAGAAATTTGCTGCTGATATTGTCCCTATTGAAATTGACGGAATTGATTTTACAGCTAACCCCTCTCTTGATACCACTCCTTGTTCGGTTCACAATTGTATATCATTTTATACCCTTATAGCTTACGATTTAGTTATGTTTTTGAGTTAACCTTGTGCTTTTAACCTCTTTTGTGTTTGTCATTCAGTTCATTGAGCTCTAGGTATCACTTGAGGCATTTGAAGTAAAATGGTGAAAACAATGTGTAAAAACTGAAGACTGAGTTACAAATTCATTTCAGATATATCTTTTTCATCTGTACTTGGATTGGGCCAATTCACGTGTGCTTGGAAAGAAGACATTCCGAACTTGAAGATAGACAGCTCAAAGTCGACATTTGATTGATCCAAGCCCAATCCGTGAGCCCATCAAAATACACTTCATGCTGACTTGCAGATGAGCTCATTGCTTGCTTGGTCATGCTGACATGATGATGAGCTATGGCTGCTGGTGGGATTTGTTGGTGAAGCTTGGTCATGCTGACATGATGATGAGCTATGGCTGCTGGTGGGATTTGTTGGTGAAGTTCACCAACCATTTCTAATTATCTAATGCAAGTGTGTTAGGTAATTGCTATATTCAATTCTGATTTCTCACTTCCCTCCCCCTATAAATACCTCTTCAATTCCAGATTCAAGGTGTACATGTCTGGGATTCACAACCCCACAATTCAGCCATCCTTCACTCCATCCCCCCTCAAACACTTCCATCATTTTCCCAAACACATTCAGAAATTATCCTCAAACACTCTCACAATCCCCTACGAATTTCATCTTCCTCAGCCATCACCACTCACTCAAACTCATCCCAAATCACCTCCATATCCTTCATACATCCTTCTAGACGTGAGAAAGCTCTTGGAGAAGCATTAGACGTGGAGAAGCACTTGGAGAAGCCTTGGACACCACAAGAACTTCAGAAAAGGGGTTTTTCTACTCTTATTGCATTCATTATGTTTTCTCATTTATGTCTTAATTTCTTTCTCATTATGAGCAGCTAAATCCATAGCTAGGGTTTCAATGTAACCTGACAAGACAATTTCATGTTTTAAGTTAATGTTACCCTTTGTTGATTACTTCTAATTTTCTGGTCTCATTCACTTATTCTTAGTTGAATCTTTATGCATGTTTAAATAACTGGCTATTATGAACACATGCATGTTGGTTATCTAGTTCAAGTTTACATAAACACCATATGACTCTTGAACCGATTAGTGAATGAGTGGGTAATGCATTTAGGACAAACACCATGTTTAAATGTTTACTTGGTTCCTTTGTGTTCTTCTTAAGCTTAATGGATTCAGATACATAACCTAGACTAAACACCATAGCTAAGTTGTGTTTTCTGAGTACTTGATTAAAACCAAACACCATATGGATAATCATACATAAGAAAGAACGAACTCCAGAAATTGTAATCAACTTAGGTGATTGTTAACTTGTAGATTGAAATTGGATTGTCATGGTGAAGTTGAACCCCTAGTGCTTGTCTCCTTTGTCTCTAAATTTTCTAAACAACTACTTGCTGGTAACTTGCTATTTTCCATTCCCTTTTAGTAGTTTTCAGTCACTTGTTGTTTTGCATTTCCTTTGTGTAGTTTTCATTCCAACAAACTCAACAAAACTTCATTTAAATTCTGTTTAGTCTTAGAATTACTTGTGAGTCTAAGTAGTAGTAATAAGTGTTTTTCATCCAAGTCTCTGTGGAACGACCTCGTGCTTGCATTCCTATACTATAATTGGTTCGTGCACTTGCGAGAAATAGATAGAGTAAAATCTGTCCAACAAGAAAATGGCGCCGTTGCCGGGGACTTGATTAAGAGTCTTATTTCTATTGCTTACGTTCTTTAGTTTTTCTTTGTTTTCAGGTATTTGCATGTCGAGCAAACCGTTGCTTGAACAAGTTGTATCAGCGGTCAAGAAACACTCTCAATCCGGAACCATTAGGATCCAACCAATCCGTGGTACACAACAACCATCACTAGCTGAATTTGAACAAAGGCTTGTTAAAGCAAAGGAGGCAGCCATTGAATCTATTCTCAATCCCTTAGAAGCTGAAACCTCCAATTCAGCAAGCTCAGAAGAATACTCTTTGTTCCACATCTTTAACTCAGATCAAGAAGAAGAAGAGGAAGAAGAAAAGATGGCAGCTAATGACCAACTTGCTTTGGAGGATCTTGCTCAACCAATCATACCAAATTCACCTTCATGCATCTTGCTGTCCAGAGAAGCTAGAAACTATGAGCTTAAATCTTCTCACTTTCAAATGCTTCCTTCTTTTTATGGTTTACCTAACGAAGATCCTTTGGCTCACATTAAAGAATTTTATACTGTTGTTTGTACTTTGCCTTTGAAGGATGTGTCTGAAGCAAATCTGAAGATGAGGGTTTTCCCTTACACTTTGAAAGATAGAGCAAAGACTTGGTTTATGTCGTTAACCCCTGGATCACTAACCACTTGGGATGCTGTTGCTAAGAAGTTCTTGGAGAAGTTTTTCTCTGCCCAAAAGACAGCCACCTTGAGGTCCAAGATTTTCAACTTCTCACAACATGATGGCGAACCATTCAACGAATGCTGGGAGCGTTTCAAAGGAACTCTAATGCAATGTCCACATCATGGGTTACCTCTATACTTGCAAATGCAAATTTTTTATGATGGACTAACCGAAACTTGTCAATCTACTGTTAATAATGCTGCAGGTGGAGCTTTAAAGAAAAATAATGCTCAAGAGTCATATGACATATTTGAGATGTTGGGATCCAATGCTCAACACAAAGATACAAGAGGTAAGGCTGGTATCTATGAGATTAGTCCTAACAATGAGCTTGCTTCACAGGTGGCTAGTTTACAAAGGAAGCTTGATGCTGTGCTCAATATGGTACCTAAAGCTCCTCAAGTTGAAGTTTGTGCTATTTGCAATTCTCAAGGACACTCAACTCACATGTGTTCAGCTAGTAATGCTTATCCTGAGTTTGTCCAAGAACAAGCCCACATGATGAATTCTTACAACCAAAGGCCAAGAAATGATCCCTTCTCAAACACTTATAATCCTGGTTGGAAGAATCACCCAAATTTCTCTTGGAGCAACAATCAAAATCAAAATCAAGCAAGTTCATCATTCCAGCCTAAACCAAGTTCATTGGAGGACACAGTCAAGTTGTTGGCCCAAAATACTTTGCAATTCCAGCAAACTACTAATGGTGCTCTTCAACAACATTCTGCTGCCCTTACTAAGATGGAGATTCAATTGGGACAAATTGCTGATTCTTTGAACCAAAGGGAACCTGGAAAATTCCCTAGTCAGCCAAATGTGAATCCCAAGCATCATGAGCAAGCCAACGCAATCTCAGTTCTAGAAGTGGTAAGGTTATTGATAATAAAGTTGGCAAAGAAGTTACTAATCATGATGTTGTGAATGCAGGTGATGAACACAAGGAAGAGATGACACCAAAAGAAGCAATTCCCATTGGAAAGTCAACAATTTCACCTATATTGCACAAGGCCGAGAACCCTTATGTGCCACCAATTCCTTTTCCTGGACGTCTTGCTAAAAGCAAACAGGATAAGTCTTTTACTGAAATCTATGATATACTTAGTAAAGTCAATGTTAACTTGCCTTTGCTTGATGTGATCAGGAATATGCCAACTTATGCTAAATTTCTTAAGGAGTTGAACTCACACAAGAGAAGGTATAGTCCTCATGAGAAGGTGTTGGTGTCTGAAAATGTGAGTGCTGTCCTTCAAAGAAAACTTCCTCCTAAGCTCAAGGATCCAGGTAGTTTTACCATCGGCATAACCATTGGAGATAAACGAGCTGAGAAAGCCATGGTGGATTTAGGTGCAAGTATCAATCTAATGCCTTATTCAGTGTACTTGCAACTTGGTTTGGGAAAATTAAAATCCACCACACTTCAGCTTACAACTTGCTGATCGTTCAGTGAAATATCCTAGAGGTATTGTTGAAGATATTTTGGTTCAAGTTGATAAGCTAATATTGCCTGCTGATTTTGTAGTGATAGACATGGAAGATGCACCCATTCATGATCGTGAGCTGCCTATCTTGCTTGGAAGACCATTCATGGCCACAGTAAACACTCTTATTGATGTGAAAAATGGCATTCTGAAAATGACAGTCCTTGGCCAAACCATAGAATTCAAAGTGTTTGAATCCTTAACTCATCCTTCTAATTCACTTGATTGTTTTTCAATTGATTGTTTGGATTCCCTGGTTTTGTCTAAGTTTGTGCAGGCACAATCTGATGATGCTTTAGAAATTATTTTGACGCAACCTTTAGGTGACCTTGATGATGAATCTGAGTTCCAAGGTGTGGTAGCTGCCCTAGAAGTGTTCCAGCCATTTCCACCAATTCCTGGGTTACCACTTGAGCCCCTTGATCCATGCTCTACGAAGTTGGAACCATCCAATGGCATCACTATGCCAAATTTCACTTTACGCAACACTGCATAGGCATCGGTGAAATGAAAAATCGATGCTATTAGTATATTAGGCTTCGGTTTTATAAATAATAAGATTTAAAGTATATAAAGGCATCAGCACAAATTTTTGGTTTTCCTTCCTGATGCCGTTGATTATATTTAGCATCTATAATTTAAATATACTGAAGCGTAAAATGATTCTGCAAAAAACAAATTTAAGCATAATATTTTGCACCGATGCCAAAAGCATAGTTGACCGCTACAGTAATTTTTCGCTAAAATTTTTCGCTCCCTCGTTAATATTTCAGACTCCCTCTCATATTTCTGACTAAAAATTAAACTCCCTCTCTTCTCTCTCATGATACCCAGTCAGAGTCACTCTCTCATCCTTCTTCTCACCTCCTCCAAACTCCCTATCTTCTCTCTAGCGATACCCACAGTCAGCCTAAACCTTCTCTCACTATACCCACAGTCACAGTCACAGTCACCCTCTCATTCCTCTCACCTTCAACATCTCTCTTCTTCACTGATTTCTTCTATGTCCTCCATCTCTGCCGTCATCTATTCCTAAACCCTAAAAGAGAGAGCCATAGATGTCCTCCTCCTCGTCGAGAAGAGCCATCGCAGTCCCTTCATTTACCTCTGTTGTCGTCGTCCTCCAGGTGAGATTATCAGTTAGGGTTTCAATTTATTGGGTAATTTCTCCCCTTCCCCCTTTTTTTCTGATGGAAAATTTGACCCAAAACTTGAATGTTTAGTTAGCAGCGAGATTTAATGTGATCACATTTAATGGCGTACCTGATGGAGACACAACCTAACCTTGGCATGATGATAGATATTTGATGCACTGGTTGGTACATATGGAGTGAATGCTCTTAAAATTCTAAGTTTTTGGACTGGTTTAATTTATCGGTATTTGATATTTGGACTATTTTTGTTTTGCTGTTGCTGTATTTTTTGTTTTGATTTTATTGTTGCTAGTATAGGAAAGAGAAGCTTTGAAAGAAAAAAAGGGAGAGAAATAAGAGGGAAGGTATTTTATTGTTTTGTTCTTGTGCATTTGATTTGTTACTGATTTTTTTCTTTTATTGGCAACTGTGATTTTGTCTGGATTAAAATCATGGGTTGTATGAACTATATTAGCTAGACAACTATGGGCCTGGAAAGTCACAACATGTACTTGCTCAATAGCAAAGTGCATAACCAAATATATTTGAATAATAAGGGTGACAGATCCTATATTCTTAGTTTAATTGCCTGGCTTTAATGTACTTGGAACTGATAGCAAGAACACTGCCTGGCTTTAAGTAGTTTTTGGTTAAGTTTATAGAGAATTTGCTAGTCCTTGTTACCTTTTTGTTTCTTGATGAATTTTATCTAAAGATTTTATGCTCATGAAAAATGAAACAGATTGAAAACTTTTACCAAGCAAGGAAGATGCATTGGACAATAAGGACAGTGGTGCTAGGGTCCCAAGTGGCTCTTTATGGTGGAGTTTCAGTTGTTCAAGATGTTAGCTAAAATCGCAGAGAGACAGAGAGCCTACATTCTGGGAAAACTAGTGAAGTCCAAGTTTTATCAGAGAATCAGATGCTCTGTCACTCTTAGGGGCAGCAATCTAGGCAAGTACTATAATTTGACAAATTCTTGTGTGTACGAATGAATGAGATACTCTGTTTATGATCAGTAATTTTTGGGGAATCTCAGTGTGGATGAATTGTACAATTGTACCATTTTAACTGCTTAAGTTATCTTTTTTTGGTCAATAACTGCTTAAGTTATCTTGTTCTCTATCAACCTGCAAATTTTATATACAAATTTTTTTGAAAATGGCTTAAGCCTCAGGAGATTTTCCTTTCATTTACAACGTAAAATTTCAATAGCTGTAAAAATAGATTATGGAAGAGACCAAGTTTTTGTTGCCTTTCATTAATTTATTTAGAATCCTTCTGTATAATGCATTGCCTTTCATTAACAAACCATCTAAATGCACCTAAAACTGATTTTCAGGTATAGTTCCTTCATCTTTTGAAACTCTTTATAATTTACCTTTTTGTGACAAATTCTGTTGTTTTCACTGATTGAGTATTGAGTAGACAGTGGGCCTAACAGTAGAGACAAATCACACCCACGTGGGTTCTCAGTGTAGTCCCTGGTATCTGTTTGTGTACCTGTCATTTGATTTATCTCCATTACATAGCAAATTGGAAATAATTCCCAACTTTGCAGGTTCTATTGGGCTTCTGGGTTTTGATATTTGGTATCAAAGCTTCCAAACTAGAACAGTTTGTTTTTGTTTTTTTGGTTTGGTTCAAATAGCTGCAGATCTTTACATGTCCCTTGTTCTTATGCAGGGTTCCAATTACAAATGGTCTTCCTTGAATCCCTCTGTACATGTTAAGAGACAATGTTATCGTTTCTAGAGGTAACTAATAATTTCCTTGTCTTTAGTTTTAGTTTTAGTTTTAGTTCCTTTCTCTAGAGTAACCATTTTCTCTACTCTATGTTTAGTTTCCTAATGTAACAAGAACATGTTGACCAAGTGTTGTTGCAAAATCCAAACAGCTATTACCTTCTCAATAACATATGGTATTTCTACTTTTCTTATTAATTTTCTCAGATTATTTATTTATTTTCTTCTGTAATTTGTGGAAAGTTATTGACTGGTTTTTACATTTGTGATGATTTTCTCTATCCAAAGCCACACTCTCCAGCAATGGCGAAATATCCAGTTCTGAGTTCTTGTCACTGGTGCTGCTGGTATGGTCATTCTTTCAAAATTTACTTCCTTTCCAGGATTATTTTCTCTGTGTGGTTGTCTTGAATGAAAATGTGGATGAAGAGAATAATTCAAGTTTTTTTTTGGTTGCTGTTATGAGATCACTAAAATTGTTGTTATGTTGAGATGAATTCTTCAACAAGCATGGATTTGGGATTGTTATTTTTATTAATTTTTTGTATTCCTTGGTTTAGGAGGAGACCAAACAGAGGGTTTTGTTCTGTACTTTGGAATAATTTGATATGCTCTGTATTTCTAAGTATCTTGTGAACTTTGTTTTGACATCTGATTGCCTTGTTCTGGAAGTGCCCCACAGCAACCTCACAAATTTCACTCCTTAAAAAAATTTCATACTTTCCCCCAAAAATTTCACCCTACCCGCCCTCAGTTTCCTTTTTATTAAACTAGCTAAGACTATGCCAATGTCATGAACAAATTTATAATTTCAAAAGTAATCTAGAAAAAATATATAGGATTTTGGGGAGCAATAATGACAATGTCATCTTTTTTTACGGAATCAAACCAAATTACTTTTAATAGTGTATATTTAATGATTAGATAACCCGCAGAGAAGGCTACACTTGGACAACTGTTTGCTACAAAACTTTATCTCAACTGTTGGTCCGCAAGAGTCAAGACCATTTCAGTTCTTGTTGCCCACTTTGGAAGGCCATAAGCTCTGTTTTTCTGAGGTACCCATATGCTTATTTGTTGTTTGGTCTCTGAGAAAAACTGAGCAAAAACAAAAGGGAAGCAAATTGGATGGTTTTGGTTGTATCATTTTCTGATGTGCAAGTTTGTTCAATTTTAATTTCAACAAAAACTTGCCTTTTCTGAGTGTTTCACTGGTATTTTGCTTATTTATGTATGGATTTTGGTTTACTGGCAGAACTCATAAGTTTACATTTATAGGAATGTTTTTTGATGTTGCAATGGCAATATATATGAGTGTGGTTTTTGGTGTCAACTCTGTTTTTGTGTGCCATGTTTGTAACATTTGAGTTAGTTTGCTCGTCGCGCGAATGGAAATCTGTTTCTGATTCTTTTTTCAGCTATTTAATTGGACTAACATATTGTACGATGAGAGTAGCTTGTTTTGGGGAGCTCAACCTTTCATTTTCACATTGTCTTTGGTGGTTTTGATTATGTTACAAGATTTATATGTTGTTTGTGTTGATAGTGGAATTGTTCATGTCCAGGTCTGGTTTTTTCCTCTATCTCTCTCTTCTTTTTTCAATAAGATTAAGTGGAAATCAGAGATTCAACTTTTGCGGCACATACAATTTTCTCCCAGTATGTTCTTTTCTAGAACTTATCTTTGTTCAAATTCCTGTTACTTGCTCCTAGTTTCTTTTTGTATTTCCAAAAATGCAGAACTCAGTACAAATTGACAACTGAATGTGGAGACCAAATACAAATTGTGAATGTGGAGACTCAGGACAAATTGACAGCTGAATGTGGAGACCAAGTACAAGTACAAATTTTGTAATTATAGGTTAATGCTATGGATGTGGTATTTTGTATGGACATAGTAGGAATCAAGATTGGTAAACAATGTAATTACTTTTGAATCTTCAAGTTTTATGGTATAAACTATTATGGTTGTTTTTCTAGTTAAAATTGTTGTTGAAAAGTAAAAAAATAATGAAGGGTCAATAATATGTGTAGAAAGTCAAACCATTTGTAGGCTTTCCACATCATCATAAATACAAAAAACGAAGGCGTAGACCATAATTTGCAACAGTAGTGGCATCTTTACTAAAGTGGTAAATTAGAACACGCTTCAGTATAATCAAAACCCTTGATGCTATAATGAGTATTTAGCATCAGTGCTGATATATTCTCTGATGCTATTAAAGGTTTAGGCATCGGAGGTCAACGCTCTTTTTGGCATATGGTAACACCTTATGCATCGGCGATTATGGAAGAGCGAAGTCGTAACTCATCTTTAGCGACGGGGAATGTCCGAAGCGTATCACAATATCTTTTGCATCGGTTCCCAATACATCGGTTGTTGGGTACCTTTAGCAACGGTATTTCCCCGACGCGAAAAGTCAATTTTGGCATAGTGCATGTTCAAAGTTACACCCCTTGCACACTTGAAGAAAAAGAAAAGGAAAAGGAAAAGGAAGAGGAGAAGAAGTTGGGTGAACTATCTTGAGGCGATTGATCCGAAACCCCCCAACTCATCATAAGCTGATTGCATAATGTCTTGCCAAGACATTAACTAAGGCGCTTCTTGGGAGGCAACCCATGTGTTCAAGAAGAAGGTGTTTGTTAGTGGTCGACCTAATCGCATCAAGGGGGAGTTTTTCCCTAAACCTTCTTCTTAACTTTTCCCTTTATCATTTGCATGTTCTCAATCATCTTTTCTATGCTTTAACATTGAGGACAATGTTCAATTCAGGTCTGGGGGGAAGGTTTTCAATTTTCGTTCATTTATGTTTTCAGTTTTCTTTCATTGTGTTTTTCAGTTTTTGTTCATTTTTTTTAAAAGGTCATGCAATCAATATTATGGAGCTGCCATTGAGGTTTTCATATTAGAATTTTTGCACTTCACAAAGCTTTCGCTCTTAGAATTCTGGTGGCTAAAGTACCATGCTCAAATTCTTGAAGGAGAACAGTGGAGACTACCCTAGTGAGCCATATCGAGCCTAATTGCTTTCTTGAGAGGGTTTAAAGTGTTCTATTTCTCATCCATACTTATTTTCTTCAATTCACTCTAATTGATCTCATTGTTCCATTTTGATTGAATACTAAGGATGATTCTCTTTTGCAGATATCATGTGCTTGCTCTCATTCATGAATGAACTCATTGAAGTGATGCTAGGCTATGTGTGTATAACCATTCTATGTGCTTTCTTTTCACCCTACCCATATGTGTGTTCCATTAGCCCTCTTGAAGCCAAACACTTCAAGCCCTTTTCTTTTATCACCCTCATCATTTTCCCTACCTTTGTATCTCAATCTGAGATATTTAACCTCTTGTAGCCATACCCTATAACTTAGAAATATACCAAGGTGTGCCAAGATAAGTTTGAAGCAAGGAAGTTGCTGCCATGTGCCTAAATGAAAGATGATGTGAATATGTGCAATGAAGTTAAAGAAGATGCGGATCAAATCAGCAAATAAGAAAGATAAAGAGAAAGTGTGTTTTGATTTGATCTAAAGTGTGAAAAATAAGGTCTATGTCAGGTGGTACCATGAAGTTTGCAGCCATGCCATTATAAATCAATGATACCTTGCAGATCAATGAAGAATGCAGCCTTGGTATGTTCTTAAGTTACATGTTTTTCCTTCCAATTCTTCCATTTCCCCTAACCTTAGCCTTTCATTACAACCTTGTGAAAGACCTAGCTGATCTTTGAGGATGTATTCATGTGTGATGGTAAGTATGTGTGTATCTCTATTCTTAGTATTTGATTCCTTTCATGAGATCTAACCAAATTTGTGTTTCTATTTCATACACTCACTTATGCTTTCTTGAGAGAATTAAACCATAGGTTCTGAGTGATTGAGTGTTATCTGTGAGAATTAGAGTCGAAGCATGTTCTCTATTCAAGGTTTGAGTGTGCTTGCTTTGAAGCCGTGTGCCTTTGAGCTATAGCTTCCACTTCTACACACTAATTGATCACCTATTTTTGGCAACTCTATGGTGTTGGAGGTATGACTAAAGTTTTCTTTCATTTTCATTAGTTGATTTCAAAGTTTGTTTTTCTAACCACTTTGTTTTGTAGAGTCAGGAAAAGCGTTTATGGGTACCGTTTCTGTTAAACCCTTAGGAGACACAACTCCTCCTACTAGGGATGCCTAGAGGTTTAAAGGCTTGTTGCATATGCTCAATGCAATCGAGTTACCTGCGGAAGTGGTCTACTTAACTTCTTGTTTTTGTTTTGTTTTGTTTTGTTTTGCTCGAGGACTAGCAAAATCTAGGTCTGGGGGTATTTGTTCGTTTCACAATTGTATATCATTTTATACCCTTATAGCTTACGATTTAGTTATGTTTTTGAGTTAACCTTGTGCTTTTAACCTCTTTTGTGTTTGTCATTCAGTTCATTGAGCTCTAGGTATCACTTGAGGCATTTGAAGTAAAATGGTGAAAACAATGTGTAAAAACTGAAGTATCTCTATTCTTAGTATTTGATTCCTTTCATGAGATCTAACCAAATTTGTGTTTCTATTTCATACACTCACTTATGCTTTCTTGAGAGAATTAAACCATAGGTTCTGAGTGATTGAGTGTTATCTGTGAGAATTAGAGTCGAAGCATGTTCTCTATTCAAGGTTTGAGTGTGCTTGCTTTGAAGCCGTGTGCCTTTGAGCTATAGCTTCCACTTCTACACACTGATTGATCACCTATTTTTGGCAACTCTATGGTGTTGGAGGTATGACTAAAGTTTTCTTTCATTTTCATTAGTTGATTTCAAAGTTTGTTTTTCTAACCACTTTGTTTTGTAGAGTCAGGAAAGCGTTTATGGGTACCGTTTCTATTAAACCCTTAGGAGACACAACTCCTCCTACTAGGGATGCCTAGAGGTTTAAAGGCTTGTTGCATATGCTCAATGCAATCGAGTTACCTGCGGAAGTGGTCTACTTAACTTCTTGTTTTTGTTTTGTTTTGTTTTGTTTTGTTTTGCTCGAGGACTAGCAAAATCTAGGTCTGGGGTAGTTGTTAGGTTCACAATTGTATATCATTTTATACCCTTATAGCTTACGATTTAGTTATGTTTTTGAGTTAACCTTGTGCTTTTAACCTCTTTTGTGTTTGTCATTCAGTTCATTGAGCTCTAGGTATCACTTGAGGCATTTGAAGTAAAATGGTGAAAACAATGTGTAAAAACTGAAGACTGAGTTACAAATTCATTTCAGATATATCTTTTTCATCTGTACTTGGATTGGGCCAATTCACGTGTGCTTGGAAAGAAGACATTCCGAACTTGAAGATAGACAGCTCAAAGTCGACATTTGATTGATCCAAGCCCAATCCGTGAGCCCATCAAAATACACTTCATGCTGACTCGCAGATGAGCTCATTGCTTGCTTGGTCATGCCTGACATGATGATGAGCTACGGCTGCTGGTGGGATTTGTTGGTGAAGTTCACCAACCATTTCTAATTATCTAATGCAAGTGTGTTAGGTAATTGCTATATTCAATTCTGATTTCTCACTTCCCTCCCCCTATAAATACCTCTTCAATTCCAGATTCAAGGTGTGCAAGTCTGGATTCACAACCCCACAATTCAGCCATCCTTCACTCCATCCCCCCTCAAACACTTCCATCATTTTCCCAAACACATTCAGAAATTATCCTCAAACACTCTCACAATCCCCTACGAATTTCATCTTCCTCAGCCATCACCACTCACTCAAACTCATCCCAAATCACCTCCATATCCTTCATACATCCTTCTAGACGTGAGAAAGCTCTTGGAGAAGCATTAGACGTGGAGAAGCACTTGGAGAAGCCTTGGACACCACAAGAACTTCAGAAAAGGGGTTTTTCTACTCTTATTGCATTCATTATGTTTTCTCATTTATGTCTTAATTTCTTTCTCATTATGAGCAGCTAAATCCATAGCTAGGGTTTCAATGTAACCTGACAAGACAATTTCATGTTTTAAGTTAATGTTACCCTTTGTTGATTACTTCTAATTTTCTGGTCTCATTCACTTGTTCTTAGTTGAATCTTTATGCATGTTTAAATAACTGGCTATTATGAACACATGCATGTTGGTTATCTAGTTCAAGTTTACATAAACACCATATGACTCTTGAACCGATTAGTGAATGAGTGGGTAATGCATTTAGGACAAACACCATGTTTAAATGTTTACTTGGTTCCTTTGTGTTCTTCTTAAGCTTAATGGATTCAGATACATAACCTAGACTAAACACCATAGCTAAGTTGTGTTTTCTGAGTACTTGATTAAAACCAAACACCATATGGATAATCATACATAAGAAAGAACGAACTCCAGAAATTGTAATTAACTTAGGTGATTGTTAACTTGTAGATTGAAATTGGATTGTCATGGTGAAGTTGAACCCCTAGTGCTTGTCTCCCTTGTCTCTAAATTTTCTAAACAACTACTTGCTGGTAACTTGCTATTTTCCATTCCCTTTTAGTAGTTTTCAGTCACTTGTTGTTTTGCATTTCCTTTGTGTAGTTTTCATTCCAACAAACTCAACAAAACTTCATTTAAATTCTGTTTAGTCTTAGAATTACTTGTGAGTCTAAGTAGTAGTAATAAGTTTTTTTCATCCAAGTCTCTATGGAACGACCTCGTGCTTGCATTCCTATACTATAATTGGTTCGTGCACTTGCGAGAAATAGATAGAGTAAAATCTGTTCAACACTCCTCTATTCCAATCAGCTTCCCGTGAGAATGCCTATGTAGTAACACCATCTAAGGACTCCAGTTATGTTCAATTGGGCTGAAGTTTGGATATGTTATACTAAACACCAATCTGAACAACTTCTGTGAAGGACGTCTCCTCATCCAAGTTGTGTAGAGTGCTGAAATGAGGCCTGCAAGATGACCCACGAAATTGGACTGACAAGGACTGTGACCCAAATTGGGTCTGTCTTTAAGCTTATATTCCTCTTGTGCCAATAAGCCCTTAACATGCATGGATTGTATCAAATGTGATCTCTTGCTGCCTTAACCTGCAAAACACACAAACATAGGTAAGTGACTCGAAATAAAGAGAAATTAAACAAAATCACCAAGTAAAGAAGGCATGCAAATGTGTGAAATTATGAACTTATCAAATACCCCCAAACTTAGATTTTGCTAGTCCTCGAGCAAAACAAAATAAAACTACAACTTAGAAAACAAAAAGAAAGCAGCTAGCCTTCCAAACAATATCCTCAAAGAATCACCAAAGTATATGGTTCCAAAGAAACACAACAATCACAATCTAAGTTCCACACATGATTCAAGAGTAAGCAAAGCTCACAATGACATCCTTAAGTGTAGTGTGTGAATGCCAAATCAGAACAACACCTGCAACTCAAATAAGCACATGCGCACACACTTAGAGCACAATCAAGAACTTCGAACCCCATAAGCACATTATCAGATCAGCTCTCCACAGAATACCATACAATACCAAGGATCAAAAGGACTTTACAAGGGTTGTAATGAGGCTTAGGGTAGTGGTTGAATGAATGAGAGGATATGGAAAACAACATTTTGAACACAACTAAAGCATAGGTAAAAGCATGAGAGATTATTGAACTTTGTAATAAGCAAGGAACACAAACATGAGAAGATTTTCAACATAATTTGAGCACATTCAAATGTGTTTATTTGGCCTAATTTTGTGGCTCTTTACCCTAGATCACCATGATCTTCTCCTTATAACACCCTAGGGCCGTGACTACATTGGTCACACTTCATTACCTCTTTTGATTAGTTACCAATACCCCCAAACTTATTTCTTTTCAACACTTGGGTTACAGCATTAATGATTCACTTTTGCTCTAAAAACCTTGCATTCTTTATGACTCTCTTTTGAAGATAGCTTTAATTGCTCATAGAATAGGTAAAGATAAGAAACAGAGATTTAATATGGTTTACACAAAGAAAGGCTTAACATAGGCTCAAATGGGTTGACTAGGGATGAATACATGTAGAGGGATGGTTAGAAAGGCTCAAACGATTTAAACATGGCCTAAATCACTTCCTAAGCATTGTATGGCAACAGAATGTCTCAAGAGATATTCAAATAAGTTCTAGAGTACGAAACCAAGATCATGAGATAAGTAGAATTGCATAATGTCTCCAAGTAGCAAGAAATTGGACTAACTTGACAAAGTGCTCAATAAGCGCAAGGATGGCATGCAAGACAAAGTTAACTCAGAACCACACAAAGACCTTAAACGTGACTGTCAATTTCTGCAAAACCATATTAGAATAAAATCCAAGTCTTATCATACGTGTTTGGAAGGATAACGAAACAACACACAAAATCCTGCGTTTTAGGCACTAGACACACTTAAAAATTTTAAAATTTGACAATTTGAAACAACATAACTAAATCCTTCCCCCCAAACTTAAATGAAACATTGTCCTCAATGGTTAGAGTGTAAGAACAAGCAATGCCTCATAAATGAAGGAAAGAAGATAAGGAAAAGACATAGACAAATGGTAGAGTTTAGAAAACAACTCCCCTTTGAAGCGATTAGGACGCAAGCAAGCTCCTTGCACGTTCTATCTTCTCCTCATCACCTTGGGTTGCCTCCCAAGAAGCGCTAAGTTTCATGTCTTCAGCCGGACATCCAAACTTGCTATAGTGAATGGGGGGGTTTGGGCTCAATCGACACCTCATGCACTGCAAGATTCATCACCAAACTTGTTTTCTTTTTCCATCGCTTCCTTGCTGCTTTCCTTTTCCTTTTATGATTATAAACAGAATGGCAATGAACTGGAGGAGTGATTGGAGGATCTCCAAATTTATGTGTAGGAATTGTAGCATTGAACATGTGGGCAGCCCCCTGCTCCTCCTTCTCTACTCCTTGCAGCAAGCATGCTTCTAGTGAATGGGAAAGACCATCAAATCTCTCTTTCCCTGGATTCTCCAATACTTCAATTTGCAAACAATCTTGAACATCATTTGGCAGATTCGTGGCATCAAACACTTTGAAAGCAACAGTTTCTCCATTAACGGTCATGGTGAGAGTGCCTTGCGCTACATCGATCGTGGTCTTAGCAGTAGCCATGAAGGGTTGACCAAAGATGAGGGGCAATTCATTGTCAGGAATTGGTGCTTCTTCCATCTCCAAGACTAAGAAATCAGCAGGCAAGATTAAGCCTTCTACTCTCACCAAAACATCTTCTAGAATGCCCTTGGGGTACCTAATAGTTCTATCTGCCAATTGAATGCTCACAGATGTGTCTTGCAACTCACCAAGGTTAAGTTTCTCATAAACATGATATGGCATAAGGTTAATGGATGCACCGAGATCAAGCAAAGCTTTTGGAATCTTGAAATCACCAACTATACAAGGTATAGAAAACGAACCTGGATCCTTTAGCTTTGGAGGTAGCTTTCTTTGTAAGACTGCACTCACCTCTTCACTTAATGCAACCTGTTCATGCTCTTTGAATCTCCTCTTATTAGTGCATAGATCCTTCAAAAATTTTGCATACTTGGGAATCTGAGCAATGGCATTGAGCAATGGGATGTTGATTTGCACCTTCTTGAATATTTCCATTATCTCATCCAAGCCTTGATCTTTCTTTGATTTTGATAACCTGCTGGGAAAGGGTGCAATAGGCCTAAAAGCATTAGTTGAAATTGGAACTTGATTAGCATTAGATGATACCTTAGGGCCTGTGCTCTTTCCAGGAGCATTGAGGGGCTGTTTGGTGGAACTTGTGGGCTGCCCTTGTGGTGGCTGAATGATCTCCACGTTTTCTCCATCTTCTTGCTCTTCATTGGCATCTCCAACCTTATTATCAACTTGTTTACCACTTCTCAAGATGTGCACTGCTTTAGCATGCTCTTGATGCCTTGGATTCACCTCCGTTTGGCTCGGAAAAGTTCCGGATGCTCTATTGCTCAAGGAGGATGCAATCTGCCCAACTTGCACTTCTAGTTTGTTCACTGCATTGTGAAGATTCTGGTTGGTTTGCATTTGTTGCCCCATGAACTTCTTGAACATGTCTTGCAATTCCCCCATTTGATCACCCTTTTGCTCTTGCACTTGTTGGGGAGCTTGTTGGAATTGCCTTTGTTGTATTTGGAATCCTGGGGGAGGTCCTTGAGATTGTTGCACATTTGAATTATTGCTCCACCTGAAATTAGGATGATTTCTCCACCCCGGATTGTACGTGTTTGAGTATGGATCATTCTGAGGATTCCTTCCTTGAAGGGCATTTGCTTGTTCTAGCATGTGGTCCACAAAAGTTTGATTTTGAACTTCCACTTTGTTTTCTAGGGGGCCAGTCACTGCCCGTTGAAGCAAAGAACACATAACATCAAGTATTGCAGCAATCTCATTATTAGTACTTACCTCAGAAACCACAGCTTTCATAGGAGCTCCTCTTCCTTTATTGTAGCTCCATTGTTGGGAGTTAGCACTCAAAGATTCAAAGAGAGTAAAGGCCTCATCTGCTGTTTTGTTCATCAGTCCTTCTCCACTTGTTGCATCTACCATCATCCTTTCGGAATCAAGCAAACCTTCATAGAAAGATTGCATTTGCATCCAACTCTCTATGTTGTGGTGTGGGCAGGAACTCATCATCTCCTTGTACCTCTCCCAGCATTCATGAAAAGCTTCTCCTTCTCTTTGTGTGAAACCAAGAATTTCCTTTCTAATCTTGTTAGTCTTTTGAGCTGGAAAGAATTTCTGCAAAAACTTATTAGAAAGCTCATCCCAAGTACGAATTGAAGCATTAGGCAAAGAATATAACCAAGACTTAGCCTTATCTTTTAAACTGAATGGGAATAGCCTCATCTTAATCTGCTCATCATCAAGTCCTTGAATTTTGATTGTAGCACATATTTCAAAGAATTGCTTAACATGCATGTAAGGATCCTCAGTGGTATTACCATAATAAGTTGGAAGAAGATGAATCATACCACTTCTAAGCTCAAACCTGTCAATTGTGAGTTGAGGATAGACAATGCACGAAGGTTGATCGGTGACTTTGGGAATGGAAAATTCACGCAGGGGTTTCCGAGGTTGGACAACAAGCGCACCACCTCCTTCATTATTATTGTTGTTGTTTGGAATCTCTGCCATCTTGCTTGAACCTTCAGATTCGTAGCTCTTAGATTCAGCACTTGAAGAACTATAACTCCTCCTCAAACCAGCACGTACCAGCAGCTGCTCTTGGTGATAGTGGCTCAGTTTCAGATTCTGACATACATGCACACACAAGAACCAAATTAGTGCCATCAAATGGAGATAACAACTAAAAAGAAAAACTGAATACAGAAAGGGAAACCAACGAAAATAACAAATAAAACTAACAAAAACAAAAACACTCAAAGCAATCTAACTATAGCACCATCGTTACCGGTTCCCGGCAACGGCGCCAAAAACTTGTTGAGCCTATTCTTAACAACTAAAATGAGTTATTAAAAACAGCAACTTTAATTCTCGCAAGTGCACGAACCGTTTATAGTATAGCTTATGTAAATACGAGGTCGATCCCACGGAGAATGGTAACGTGGTTGCAAGTTAAACTACTTAGAATGCTGGGAAAACAGAAAACAAAGAAACACACTAACTAACAATGGCAAGGTCTAGGACAGAATCCTAGCACCACACACGCACTCGAAATGGGGGGTTTTGTTGTTGAAGTGAAAACAAGAGAATGAAATGGAATTGCTGGAAAGTAAACAATAGCAGTAATCAACAAGTTGTGGAACAATGATTGAGAAGTGTTAGAGCCTTGGAATCCACCACTAGTTTTCCTATCCAAGTTATGAATGCATAGAAGGTGACTCAAGCTTCATTAACAATAGATTATCGCATACAAGCCTATGGTATCTAGGTGCAGGATGCATGATTCTCCTAAGGCATGTAATTGTGCATGGTATCTACACAACACGTGATCTCTAATATGCAACCTAAGCATGGTATCTACTTAGAATAAAGCATACAAGAGTCATTAAGTTCCCTGAGAATATGATAATCACACAAGTCCTAGAACATGGTATCTGTCCTAGTCAACCTATGGTCATTAACCCCTTGAATGATTCTTAGGCCATTCATGTGTTGCTTGTGAAAGGAGAGTAGAATTGGTGAATCTAAACCCCTTCCCAACCTGTGCTAGATGCATAAAATCCTAGTTAGCTACTCCAAGAAAACATACATCAAGCACATAATAAACTGGAGATTAACAACTTGGCAATGAAAGCAAAGAAATCAATTAACTATGAAATCATCCATAACATTGAATATTCATGACTAGGGCTTCATCCTAAGCCCTAACTAAATGGATTAGTTAAACATAACTATGAATACAGAAAATAAGAAATACATAGATAGAATAAAGAGAATAGAAGAACTAGTTGGTGGCAGCAACTCCCAGGGACAGCTCCAAGCTCTCCCTCCTTTGCAGCTAGCTCTCTTCTCTCTTTGTGGTGAATCTGAATGTGTGTATGAGAGTAATGGATGGAGTGAATGTGTGTGTATCTCCTTGTGAATGAGCTGCAACTCTCTATTTATAGACTTCAAATTCGTCCTCCCAATGGCTGGTGTAGACAGCCCACCATAAATCCTGGAAACTGCTCCTGATTTGTGCAAACATGTTTTCCCATAATTAAGCATGCCATGTTTTGCTCCTTGGGACTTCCAATGCTGAAATGCCTCCCTAATTTGCTCAACATGTTAGGTCTAAAGTCAGATACAGCTCAGTTGAGGCACAAGGCTCAAAGGGAGTGTGGAACACAAGGCACAATAGCTGGCAGCTGCATATTAAAATCCTCCTGAGTATGCTTCAGTGTTTGATGGGCTAAGGACTCCAGTTATGTTCAATTGGGCTGAATTTTGGTTATGTTATACTAGACACCAATCTGAACACCTTCTGTGAAGGACGTCTCCTCATCCAAGTTGTGTAGAGTGCTGAAATGAGGCCTGCAAGATGACCCACGAAATTGGACTGACAAGGACCTGTGACCCAAATTGGGTCTGTCTTTAAGCTTATATTCCTCTTGTGCCAATAAGCCCTTAACATGCATGGATTGTATCAAATGTGATCTCTTGCTGCCTTAACCTACAAAACACACAAACATAGGTAAGTGACTCGAAATAAAGAGAAATTAAACAAAATCACCAAGTAAAGAAGGCATGCAAATGTGTGAAATTATGAACTTATCAGGCTGCCGTAAATAGCAAAATGGATGAAATTGCCCCTTGAGTATGAGTTCAAAGATCAGACCCCAAAATGTTTCGAAAGGGTTGTAAAGCCTTAGGAAACACCTTGGTTACCTTCACCAACGAAAATAATAGTTGCTTACAGATAAATTCTTGGCTTTGCATGAGAAGCTTGTGGCATGGGAGCAAAATCGACATGAGTTTAGCATAGAAGAGAAAACTGGGTGTTCTTGTGGGGAAAAGGGGTATTAAGGTAGGAGATGGAGAGTTTGCAAAGAGGTTTGGCTGAGAAATGAGGAGCTCCCTTCCCTTCTCTCCCTCAAATTCTCTTAGTTTCCATTTGTAGTTCTCAATTGTTGTAATAAGATACTTCTACTGAATTTTCTTTTTATTACATCTCAAACACTTCACAAACACTACTCTCTTCCAAGCATTCTTCAATTCCTCAAACATATGTCTCTTCCCTTCCAAAGTTCTCAAATTCTCCAAGTTCACAAACATCCTCCAAGTTCTCAACCACTCTCTTCCAAATTCTCAAACTTCACAAACACTTTCTCCTCCCTTCTCCAAATTTCCCAAACACATTTTCTTCCTCTTCCAAAATCCACAAAATTCTCAAAACACCACTTTCCTTTCTTCTCCAAAAAGCCTCCATATTCTCAAACACTTTCCAAACACTTCTCCCATTCCTTCATCAAATTCTCAATGTTCCCAAACACTCCTCCCTTCTCTTTCTCAAACACATCTCTCCTCTCTTCCAAAAGTCTCCAAATCTCTCAAACACATGTCTCAACCTTTCCAAAATCCTCAAAGTTCTCAAACACATGTTCTTCCAAAATCCTCCAAGTTCTCAATACTTTCTTCTCCCTCTCTAAAGCTCTCAAATACTTTCCTTCCTTCCTCAAATGCTCTCTTCAATGTTCTCTAAGTTGTAATTTATTTTTCTTGTAATGTATATTCTTTCTTCTTGTTTTGTTTCTTTTGTTTTGTGTAGGAAAATTGAATTGGATCATTCGATCACCAATCCCTGTGGAATCGACCTCGCACTTACATACGCTATACTACCGAATGGTTCGTGCACTTGCGAGTATCACAAGTTGAGGATGCAGTTGAACCCATTTTGGTGCAGCTGAATCTACGCAACAAGTTTTTGGCGCCGTATTTTCTTGTTGGACAGATTTTACTCTATCTATTTCTCGCAAGTGCACGAACCAATTGTAGTATAGGAATGCAAGCACGAGGTCGTTCCACAGAGACTTGGATGAAAGACACTTATTACTACTACTTAGACTCACAAGTAATCCTAAGACTAAACAGAATTTAAATGAGGTTGTGTTGAGTTTGTTTGGAGTAACAACTACAAAAAGGGAAAGCAAATAGCAAGTGACTGAAAAATACTAAAAGGGAATGCAAAATAGCAAGTGATCAGCAAGTAGATGTTTAGAATTTAGAGAGAAAGGAGACAAGCACTAGGGTTTCAACTTCACCATGACAATCCAATTTCAAGCAACAAGTTAACAATCACCTAAGTTGATTACAATTTCTGGAGTTCGTTCTTTCTTATGTATGATTATCCATATGGTGTTTGGTTTTAATCAAGTACTCAGAAACACAACTTAGCTATGGTGTTTAGTCTAGGCTATGAATCTGAATCCATTAAGCTTAAGAAGAACACAAAAGAACCAAGTAAACATTTAAACATGGTGTTTGTCCTAAATGCATTACCCACTCATTCACTAATCGGTTCAAGAGTCATATGGTGTTTATGTAAACTTGAACTAGATAACCAACATGCATGTGTTCATAGTGGCCAGTTATTTAAACATGCATAAAGATTCAACTAAGAACAAGTGAATGAGACCAGAAAATTAGAAGTAATCAACAAGAGTAACATTAACTTGAAAACATGAAATTGTCTTGTCAGGTTACATTGAAACCCTAGCTATGGATTTAGCTGCTCATAATGAGAAAGAAATTAAGACAGAAATGAGAAAACATAATGAATGCAATAAGAGTAGAAAAACCCCTTTTCTGAAGTTCTTGTGGTGTCCAAGGCTTCTCCAAGTGCTTCTCCACGTCTAATGCTTCTCCAAGAGCTTCCTCACTTCTAGAAGGATGTATGAAGGATATGGAGGTGATTTGGGATGAGTTTGAGTGAGTGGTGATGGCTAAGAAAGATGAAATTCGTAGGGAAATGGAAGAGAGGTTTGCTGGAGCTGTTTTGGTGATTTGGGGCTGTTTAGAGCTTTTGGTTGATTGCTGGAGTGTTTGGGATTGTGAGAGTGTTTGAGGATAGTTTCTGAATGTGTTTGGGAAAATGATGGAAGTGTTTGAGGGAGGATGGAGTGAAGGATGGCTGAATTGTGGGGTTGTGAATCCCAGGCTTGCACACCTTGAATCTGGAAATGAATTGGTATTTATAGGGGAAGGGAGGTGAGAAATCAGAATTGAATATGGCTAATGGACTCAACACTTGCATTAGATAATCAGAAATGGGCTAATGGACTCAACACTTGCATTAGATAATCAGAAATGGTTACTCCACTAAATCCCACTAGCAGCCCTAGCTCATCCTCATGTCAGCATGACCAAGCTTCCATTCAGAAACCAATAGCTCATGCCTAGCTCACCATGACCAAGCATGCAATGAGCTCATCTGCAAGTCAGCATGATGTGTAATTTGATGGGCTCACGGATTGGGCTTGGATCAATCAAATGTCGACTTTGAGCTATCAATCTTCAAGTTCAGAATGTCATCGATCCAACCACACAAGTATTAGTCCAATCCAAGCTCGGATGAAGAACATAAGTCCGGAATGAACTTGTAACTTAGTCACCAGTTTTTACACATTATTATCACCATTTTACTTCAAATGCCTCAAGTGATACCTAGAGCTCAATAAACTGAATAACAAACACAAAAGAGGTTAAAAGCACAAGGTTCACTCAAAAACATAACTAAATCATAAGCAATAAGGGTACAAAATGATATACAATTGTGAACCGAACAAATACCCCCAACCTAGATTTTGCTAGTCCTCGAGCAAAACAAAACAAAACAAAAACAAGAAGTTAAGTAAACCACTTCCGCAGGTAACTCGATTGCATTGAGCATATGCAACAAGCCTTTGAACCTCTAGGCATCCCTAGTAGGAGGAGTTGTGTCTCCTAAGGGTTTAACAGAAAACGATACCCATAAACGCTTTACCTGACTCTACAAAACAAAGTGGTTAGAAAAACAAACTTTGAAATCAACTAATGAAAATGAAAGAAAACTTTTAGTCATAACTCCAACACCATAGAGTTGCCAAGATAGGTGATCAATCAGTGTGTAAAGTGGAAGCTATAGCTCAAAGGCACACGGCTTCAAAGCAAGCACACTCAAACCTTGAATAGAGAACATGCTTCAACTCTAATTCTCACAGAAAACACTCAATCACTCAGAACCTATGGTTTAATTCTCTCAAGAAAGCATAAGTGAGTGTATGAAATAGAAGCACAAATTTGGTTAGATCTCATGAAAGGAATCAAATACTAAGAATAGAGATATACACATACTTACCAGCACCCATGAATACATCCTCAAAGATCAGCTAGGTCTTTCACAAGGTTGTAATGAAAGGCTAAGGTTTAGGGGAAATGGAAGAATTGGAAGGAAAAACAAGTAACTTAAAAACATACCAAGGTTGCAGCTTCATTAATCTGCAAGGCAACATTGATTTTAGAATGGCATGGCTGCAAACTTCATGGTTTCACTTGGCATGGACTTTATTTTTCACACTTAGATGACATTGAAACACTTTCGTCTTGGTTGATTTGATCTGCATCTTCTTTAACTTTTATTGCACAGAATCACACCAATTTTCTTTGAGGTACATGGCAGCAACTTCCTTGCCTCAAACTTTATCTTGGCACACCTTGGTATATTTCTAAGTATAGGGTATGGCTACAATAAGGGAATATCTCAGATTGAGATACAAAGTTAGGGAAATGATGAGGGTGATAGAAGAAAAAGGCTTGAAGTGTTTGGCTTCAAGAGGGTTGATGGAACACACATATAGGTTGGGTGAAAGAAAGCACATAGAATGGTTATACACACATAGCCTAGCATCACTTCAATGAGTTCATTCATGAATGAGAGCAAGCACATGATATCTGCAAAAGAGAATCATCCTTAGTATTCAATGAAAATGAAATGATGAGATCAATTAGAGTGAAATGAAGAAAATGAGTAGAGATGAGAAGTAGAAACACTTTAAACCCTCTCAAGAAAGCAATTAGGCTCGATATGGCTCACTAGGGTAGTCTCCACTATTTTCCTTCAAAAATTTGAGCATGGTACTTTAGTCACCAGAATTCTAAGAGCAATAGCTTTGTGAAGTGCAAAAATTCTGATATGAAAACCTCAATGGCAGCTCCATAATATTGATTGCATGACCTTCTAAAAAAAATGAACAAAAACTGAAAAACACAATGAAAGAAAAGTGAAAACATGAACTAAAATTGAAAACCTTCCCCCCAGACCTGAATTGAACATTGTCCTCAATGTTAAAGCATAGAAAAGATGATTGAGAACATGCAAATGATAAAGGGAAAAGTTAAGAAGAAGGTATAGAGAAACTCCCCCTTGATGCGATTAGGTTGACCGCTAACAAACACCTTCTTCTTGAACACATGGGTTGCCTCCCAAGAAGCGCCTTAGTTAATGTCTTGGCAAGACATCATGCAATCTGCTTATGGTGAGTTGGGGGGTTTTGGATTAATTGTCTCAACATAGTTCACCCAACTTCTTCTCCTCTTCCTTCGCTTCGTCTGTATTTTTCTTTTCTTTTTCTTCATGTGTGTAAGGAGTGCAACATGGAACATTGAGGTGACATTGGATGGTTCCAACTTCATAGAGCATGGTCCAGGAGGCTCAAGTGGTGGCCCAGAAAATGGTGGGAATGGCTGGAACACTTCAAGGGCAGCTACCAATTCCTGGAACTCAGATTCATCATCAAGGTCACCTAAAGGTTGTGTCAAAACAATTTCTAAGGCATCATCAGATTGTGCCTGCACAAACTTAGACAAAACCAGGGAATCCAAACAATCAATTGAAAAACAATCAAGTGAATTAGAAGGATGAGTTAAGGATTCAAACACTTTGAATTCTATGGTTTGGCCAAGGACTGTCATTTTCAGAATGCCATTTTTCACATCAATAAGAGTGTTTGCTGTGGCCATGAATGGTCTTCCAAGCAAGATAGGCAGCTCACGATCATGAATGGGTGCATCTTCCATGTCTATCACTACAAAATCAGCAGGCAATATTAGCTTATCAACTTGAACCAAAATATCTTCAACAATACCTCTAGGATATTTCACTCAACGATTAGCAAGTTGTAAGCTGAGTGTGGTGGATTTTAATTTTCCCAAACCAAGTTGCAAGTACACTGAATAAGGCATTAGATTGATACTTGCACCTAAATCCAACATGGCTTTCTCAGCTCGTTTATCTCCAATGGTTATGCCGATGGTAAAACTACCTGGATCCTTGAGTTTAGGAGGAAGTTTTCTTTGAAGGACAGCACTCACATTTTCAGACACCAACACCTTCTCATGAGGACTATACCTTCTCTTGTGTGAGTTCAACTCCTTAAAAAATTTAGCATAAGTTGGCATGTTCCTGATCACATCAAGGGAAGGCAAGTTAACATTGACTTTACTAAGTATATCATGGATTTCAGGAAAAGACTTATCCTGTTTTCTTTTAGCAAGACGTCCAGGAAAAGGAATTGGTGGCACATAAGGGGTCTCGGCCTTGTGCAATGTAGGTGAAATTGTTGACTTGCCAATGGGAATTGCTTCTTTTGGTGTCGTCTCTTCTTTGTGTTCATCACCTGCATTCACAACATCATGATTAGTAACTTCTTTGCCAACTTTATTATCAATAACCTTACCACTTCTAGAACTGAGATTGCTTTGGCTTGCTCATGATGCTTGGGATTCACATTTGGTTGGCTAGGGAATTTTCCAGGTTCTCTTTGGTTCAAAGTATCTGCAATTTGCCCCAATTGAATCTCTATCTTAGTAAGAGCAGCAGAATGTTGTTGAAGAGCACCATTAGTAGTTTGCTGGAATTGCAAAGTATTTTGGGCCAACAGCTTGACCGTGTCCTCCAATGAACTTGGTTTAGGCTGGAATGATGAACTTGCTTGATTGTCGCTCCAAGAGAAATTTGGGTGATTCCTCCAACCCGGATTATAAGTGTTCGAGAAGGGATCATTTCTTGGCCTTTGGTTGTAAGAATTCATCATGTGGGCTTGTTCTTGGACAAACTCAGGATAAGTATTACTAGCTGAACACATGTGAGTTGAGTGTCCTTGAGAATTGCAAATAGCACAAACTTCAACTTGAGGAGCTTTAGGTCCCATATTGAGCACAGCATCAAGCTTCCTTTGTAAACTAGCCACCTGCGAAGCAAGCTCATTGTTAGGACTAATCTCATAGATACCAGCCTTACCTCTTGTATCTTTGTGTTGAGCATTGGATCCCAACATCTCAAATATGTCATATGACTCTTGAGCATTCTTTTTCTTTAAAGCTCCACCTGCAGCATTATTCACAGTAGATTGACAAGTTTCGGTTAGTCCATCATAAAAAATTTGCATTTGTAAGTATAGAGGTAACCCATGATGTGGACATTGCATTAGAGTTCCTTTGAAACGCTCCCAGCATTCGTTGAATGGTTCACCATCATGTTGTGAGAAGTTGAAAATCTTGGACCTCAAGGTGGCTGTCTTTTGGGCAGAGAAAAACTTCTCCAAGAACTTCTTAGCAACAGCATCCCAAGTTGTTAGTGATCCAGGGGTTAACGACATAAACCAAGTCTTTGCTCTATCTTTCAAAGTGTAAGGGAAAACCCTCATCTTCAGATTTGCTTCAGACACATCCTTCAAAGGCAAAGTACAAACAACAGTATAAAATTCTTTAATGTGAGCCAAAGGATCTTCGTTAGGTAAACCATAAAAAAAAGGAAGCATTTGAAAGTGAGAAGATTTAAGCTCATAATTTCTAGCTTCTCTGGACAGCAAGATGCATGAAGGTGAATTTGGTATGATTGGTTGAGCAAGATCCTCCAAAGCAAGTTGGTCATTAGCTGCCATCTTTTCTTCTTCCTCCTCTTCTTCTTGATCTGAGTTAAAGATTTTGAACAAAGAATATTCTTCTGAGCTTGTTGATTTGGAAGTTTCGGCTTCTAAGGGATTGAGAATAGATTCAATGGCTGCCTCCCTTGCTTGATCAAGCCTTCGTTCAAATTCAGCCAGTGATGGTTGTTGTGTACCACGGATTGGTTGGATCCTAATGGTTCCGGATTGAGAGTGTTTCTTGACCGCTGATACAACTTGTTCAAGAAATGGTTTGCTCGACATGCAAATACCTGAAAACAAAGAAAAACTAAAGAAAGTAAGCAATAGTAACAAGACTCTTAATCAAGTCCCCGGCAGCGGCGCCATTTTCTTGTTGGACAGATTTTACTCTATCTATTTCTCGCAAGTGCACGAACCAATTGTAGTATAGGAATGCAAGCACGAGGTCGTTCCACAGAGACTTGGATGAAAGACACTTATTACTACTACTTAGACTCACAAGTAATCCTAAGACTAAACAGAATTTAAATGAGGTTGTGTTGAGTTTGTTTGGAGTAACAACTACAAAAAGGGAAAGCAAATAGCAAGTGACTGAAAAATACTAAAAGGGAATGCAAAATAGCAAGTGATCAGCAAGTAGATGTTTAGAATTTAGAGAGAAAGGAGACAAGCACTAGGGTTTCAACTTCACCATGACAATCCAATTTCAAGCAACAAGTTAACAATCACCTAAGTTGATTACAATTTCTGGAGTTCGTTCTTTCTTATGTATGATTATCCATATGGTGTTTGGTTTTAATCAAGTACTCAGAAACACAACTTAGCTATGGTGTTTCGTCTAGGCTATGAATCTGAATCCATTAAGCTTAAGAAGAACACAAAAGAACCAAGTAAACATTTAAACATGGTGTTTGTCCTAAATGCATTACCCACTCATTCACTAATCGGTTCAAGAGTCATATGGTGTTTATGTAAACTTGAACTAGATAACCAACATGCATGTGTTCATAGTGGCCAGTTATTTAAACATGCATAAAGATTCAACTAAGAACAAGTGAATGAGACCAGAAAATTAGAAGTAATCAACAAGAGTAACATTAACTTGAAAACATGAAATTGTCTTGTCAGGTTACATTGAAACCCTAGCTATGGATTTAGCTGCTCATAATGAGAAAGAAATTAAGACAGAAATGAGAAAACATAATGAATGCAATAAGAGTAGAAAAACCCCTTTTCTGAAGTTCTTGTGGTGTCCAAGGCTTCTCCAAGTGCTTCTCCACGTCTAATGCTTCTCCAAGAGCTTCCTCACTTCTAGAAGGATGTATGAAGGATATGGAGGTGATTTGGGATGAGTTTGAGTGAGTGGTGATGGCTAAGAAAGATGAAATTCGTAGGGAAATGGAAGAGAGGTTTGATGGAGCTGTTTTGGTGATTTGGGGCTGTTTAGAGCTTTTGGTTGATTGCTGGAGTGTTTGGGATTGTGAGAGTGTTTGAGGATAGTTTCTGAATGTGTTTGGGAAAATGATGGAAGTGTTTGAGGGAGGATGGAGTGAAGGATGGCTGAATTGTGGGGTTGTGAATCCCAGGCTTGCACACCTTGAATCTGGAAATGAATTGGTATTTATAGGGGAAGGGAGGTGAGAAATCAGAATTGAATATGGCTAATGGACTCAACACTTGCATTAGATAATCAGAAATGGGCTAATGGACTCAACACTTGCATTAGATAATCAGAAATGGTTACTCCACTAAATCCCACTAGCAGCCCTAGCTCATCCTCATGTCAGCATGACCAAGCTTCCATTCAGAAACCAATAGCTCATGCCTAGCTCACCATGACCAAGCATGCAATGAGCTCATCTGCAAGTCAGCATGATGTGTAATTTGATGGGCTCACGGATTGGGCTTGGATCAATCAAATGTCGACTTTGAGCTATCAATCTTCAAGTTCAGAATGTCATCGATCCAACCACACAAGTATTAGTCCAATCCAAGCTCGGATGAAGAACATAAGTCCGGAATGAACTTGTAACTCAGGTCACCAGTTTTTACACATTATTTTCACCATTTTACTTCAAATGCCTCAAGTGATACCTAGAGCTCAATAAACTGAATAACAAACACAAAAGAGGTTAAAAGCACAAGGTTCACTCAAAAACATAACTAAATCATAAGCAATAAGGGTACAAAATGATATACAATTGTGAACCGAACAATGAGGGAGAGAAAGAAATGGGTGTCCTAAGTGTTCTTCCGGCAGCTTGGCAGAGGTTCTGTCAAATGTGAGAACAGTCTCCAGAAGAGGGAAAATGAGAGAGAAGGGAAATGGAGCACGAAATTGCTGGGTTTTGCATGCAAGAGAGGAAGCTTGCTCTCTGGATGTGGTTGATGCTTGTTGGGTAGAAGAGGCCCTATTATAGCCGCTGGAAGCTGACATTTTCCAAGAAACCCTAATGGTTCCTATCCAATTTGGCCAAGTCTTTCCCTTCCTTTCTCCCCTTATCCCTCCAATCATCCTATTTTGGCGAAATCCACTCTGCCCAATCCCACAAAATCAGGGATTTTTGGGAGCTCAAGGCCCTTTTCCCGCAGCTACCTCAGAACTCCCATTTTCATCCATCTCCTTACTTTCCTTTCTTCCTTTTTTTATGGCTAGGTCTGATGAGGGAAAGAGAATGGGTATGCATGCTGGTTCAAATGGTGATCTGCGCTTCAATATCCCTTGGTCCTTTGGAAGTTTTTACTTGAAACTTGTTCCTCCCATGTGCTGGAACTTCCAGCAACTTCGCAAGTGGACCTCCAGACTTCCCAGCGTGGCTTTGTTCTTCAGCCAGGTGCTGGAGCTTTGCAGCTCTTCTATTGTAATTGTATGGGCCAAGTTGGTTTATTGGGTAAGTGGGCTATCAAGCATTGGGCTTTTTTGGTTGAGTCAATAGGCTATTTTGGTTGGGCTATTTTGGTTAGGATATTTTGGTTGGGATATTTTCTCTTTGTGCTCACCCACATGTTTGGGCCTAAGAAATTGGCCTCAGTTCCGAGGCTCCCAAGCAACCCCGGGACTTCCATTTCTTGGCCCATCAATGGGTCTCATGTTGATTTATTACCATCCATACCACAACCTACTCAAGCAAGCCCCAGGCATCTTGCGTGGCTTCGGTCCACTTAAGCTTGTAGCGTGGCGTGTTGCTTATTTGCTTGGCGTGGCATGTGTGCAAGCTCATATGACGAACTTTCGCGTGCCCAAATCGGGTTTCTTCTCGGTAAGGTATTGCATTGGGCCGAGAATTTATTTGGGCCGAACCGTGACTTTTTGGGCCTCAACATTAGCCCCCTTGATTATTGGGGCCATGAAGTGGCAACGAGATGGGCCAAATAATCAATTTTAGCCCAAAATAATTGGCAGTGGCATGGCATGGCATGGGTTTAGGAGCAACTCAAGGATGACCAGTTAAGGGTCTCTGAAATTACAGCCAGGTCTTTTCCGGGAAGGTTGGAGGGGTCGCAATGGTCCCGCTTAAAACCCAATCCTTCTTAAACACCGAGGGTGTTGCCTTAAAGAAATTTCCTAGACACTGTAATTTTGGAGGTCACTTACTAGAGTTACCAAGAGTTTGCCCATTTTGTGGCATGACAGAGAAGAAAATGCTTGGTGGATTAGCTTAGCTTGCATGACTTATTTGCTTGAGTGACTAGAGAGGCTTGATTTTGCATGATTGTGTGCTCGGATGCTTGGCATTGGCATGTATGCTTGGCTCGGACTTGTATGCTTGGATGCTTGGCATTGGCATGTACGCTTGGCTCGGGCTTGTATTCTTGGATGCTTGGTATTGGCATGTACGCTTGGCTTGGGCTTGTATACTTGGATGCTTGGCATTGGCATGTGCTGGAAGAATTTTTGAAATAAGTCAGGGGCGGAAAAATGTTTGAAATAGGGCATGTGCTGGAAGAATGTTTGAAATAGGGCATGTGCCGGAAGGATGTTCGAAATATAGCAATGCTGGAAACTATTTTGTTCGGCGTGGAATAGGTACTGGAAATTCTTTGCTTGTGGAGTAGGTGCTGGCAATGCTTTACTTATGTGGAATACGTGCTGGAAGAACGTGACTTGGCTTGGCATGATTAGTGTGGATAATCTAATGGTTGAGTTGAATCAAGATATAGCTTGGCTTAGCATGAGGGTTCACTCTTCTGGCAGCATGAATATAGCATCTCGTCCAGTGCATCATTATCTTCCATGTTTTGCTTGGCTTGAATCTTGGTTACTGCAAGCATATTTTGGTTTACAACAGCTTGAATTCTTTGCAAGTGATGGAAAACTCGAGGTCGTAGTGGCATAATTGGGATTTCGATGAGATATTGCAATGAATTCCCTCCTTAGCCCCAAAGTGCACCATAATCATTAGAAAAAAGATTTGATTGGCATGAGCTGCAAAAATTCTTGCAGCGTGGCCTTCTGAGTATTCGTTTGGGTCATTGCATGGCGTGATGAACTTAGGATATCCCTTTGTTGCAATGGTGACAATTTGGCATGATAGCATGACTTCTCCTTTGTGCTTCCGGCAGCCAGAAATGTCAAGTTCTCATTTTTATGATGACTGTGTTGCTTGAAAAAGCTTGATCTTGTGATATCTGGTTTGGTTTGCTTGAAATGCTTGACTTGCATGGTTTGTATGGATTGATTCACAAATGCTTGTATTGATGCATGGTGGGTTGAAGAAGAGATACGGGCTTGAGAGAGAATAAGAGAGTTGGGCGTGTTATCCCCTTGACTGGCTTGGCCTTCACGTGGGCAAAATTGTGTTGCCCCTTCCTTTTGAATTTTTTATTATTTGCAAGCGGCTACTCTCGTTTCCTTTCATTTGGCATGGCATGCTTTATTTTCTCATTCTCTTCTTTCCTCTTCTTCTTCAAGACCCAAACCCGTGGGTATTGTTCATCGATACAAAAGTCAGATGTTTGAAGCTCGGATCAGAAAACTTCCTTGATAAAAGTTGTTCATCTGCTTGAGTACTATAGCCTGTAAAATTTGTAGAATTTTTTGAATTTTGCTGATACCTCAAAATTGGTCTGCAACTTCTGCATTCATCCATGGCTGGTGAGTTTCTGCAGATTCTGCTTCTGCATATGTGTTTAACTTATGATGCTTGGATAATTGCGCTTCCTTCACAAAATTTGCCCGAATTATGTTGTTTATAACATATCCAAAATTGAGGATCATCCACCCATTCTAGTGCTCTCTGCCTCCATTTTTCTGAAGCATGTTCATGAGTTAATGTTGATGCCTTTGTTGCATGCTTGTTTTCTATGCTTGAATGCTTGAATTCCTCTGTATTTCCCAGCATTTGTGAACTATAAATTGAATTCTGAGGTTGAGCTTTTAATTTGGGATTCTAGCTTGGTGATAAACAAGAGTCATACAAGCTCACTTGGGTATGCATGCCAAGTGTTTGTGGAAATGTCTCACAGTAGTTTGCTGGCTGTTTTTGAACTTTTGAAATGTTTCTTTTCGAATCTGAGTTGGAGGTTTTGACACATGAAAATAGACTTCTCAATGGTTGTGTTGGAACTGGTCTTGTGCCATTTGAAGGAAAAATGAATTTTTGGTGCAATTTCAAATGGCTAAGCTGCTGGAACTGTGCAGTTCCTGCGGCATGGGCTGTTTTAGGAATCTGTTTGCCATGCTTCCCTAGCTCGAAATGCAATGAAATTTTGGGAAAATGAAGCTTGATATGTCTAGTTCTAATCTGGAAAGTTTGGGACTTGTTGGTGGTAAGCTTGATTTCTAGTGATTTTTCAAAGGTGGGATGTTCTAGCTAGAATGGTTGGAAAGCTTGTGTATAAGTTTTGCCTGGCATGCTGCTTTTTGTTGAGAATTTGGCATGTCTTTTCTGTTGGCATTGAGTGCTAATCTGAGTATTGCTAGAGCATGTCCTTGAGCAATATTGTCGTGAGAGCATGATGTTGAAAGGTATTGTCGTAAGAGCATGAGTTCTTCAATTTGCTTGAAATGCCCGAATTGCTTGGAATGCTTGAATGAAATGAAATTTCTTGGCATGTGGATTGGTATCACACCCTGTGAATTTTGTCAAATGCTTGATAGATGAGTTTTCTTGCACTTTGAGAAAATTATGCTTCCAGCGCCTCCCTTTGTGTATGAGTACCTTTCCAGCGCGTCTATTTTGGCTAACATATTCTCTTGTTTAGAAGCTCCAGAGCATGAGAAAGCATGAGAAGTCTAATTTTCTAGGATTTTGATAGCATGAAAGTGAGCTTTGGTTGCTTGCAACTTGTCTTTGGAAAAAAAAAAATTATGCTTCAATAGTGATTATGCTTTCGGCACCCCATTTCTGTGTATGAGTTCCCTTCCGGCACCTGATCTGGCGAATGTACTCTCTTGTTTCTTTTTCAGGCTTGATTGAGAGGTTCCATAGCATGAGGAATGCCATCTTCTTACTGATTTGCTGGGAACTTGATAGAATAAAGGTGAGTTTTTGGTTACTTTCACAGATGTAATGAGTTTGTTGAATTGTTGCAAGGATAAATTGAGCTTTGGGGGTTAAGGAGCATATACACTAGCATGATGTTTGAAATAGGGCAGGGGCTAAGAAGATTTGAAATAAAGCAAGTGCCAGAAATTCTTTGCTTGTAGAGTAGGAGCTGGAAGAATGTAAGAAAATATGCTTCTGGCACCTCTGTTTTTTTTTTCACGAATAACTCTCCAGCATCTGTATCTTTTTTTAAGACTTGATTTAGAGGTTCCAAAGCATGAGAAGAACAAGCTAGTCGTTGAGGTCACCTCAAGTGTTCTTTTAGAGGTGCAATGAGGTTGTTTAATTGTTGTAAGGATGGATTGAAATCGGGTAGAGGCTAAGAAGGTTTGAAAATAAGGCAAGTGGTGGAAACAGTGATGAATGAATGTATATACCTTGGACTTGGTTGAAGATGTGAATAATGTTGAATCACAGCTCTCAGAACTGAGGCATAGCTTGGTTTAGCATGAGAAACTTTGAAGTGCTTGTGCTTGACTTTTTTTTCAATTGGCCAGAAGCCCCCAAGTCATTTGGAACTGAATTTTGACTCCTTTTTTTTTTTTTTGCATATTTGCTTGGCAAGAAGCCCCCAAGTATTTTGGAATTTGCATGTGTAGTTCACTTCAACGGCATGAATAATGGATTTGCCTAAGCCCCCAGTCCTCGTACAAGATCTGGTTTTGCTTGAGAATGGAGATCTAAGACATAAGCAAAAGGCATATGTCAGTAACCTCATTATGCTTGTTCTATACAGTAGATAGCCAACAAAATAAAAAAAAGAAAGAGGAAATGTTCTTATCTTTTTCTCTGGTTTATTGCTTATGGTTTTCTTCTTTGGAGGCATCGGTGAAGATAATGGCCTGATCCCCAGCAGAGTCGCCAATTTATGTAGGGGCTTTTTTCTTCCGACGCTACCATGGGCCTGGGCTGCCGTAAATAGCAAAATGGATGAAATTGCCCCTTGAGTCTGAGTTCAAATATCAGACCCCAAAATGTTTCGAAAGGGTTGTAAAGCCTTAGGAAACACCTTGGTTACCTTCACCAACGAAAATAATGGCTGCTTACAGGATAAATTCTTGGCTTTGCATGAGAAGCTTGTGGCATGGGAGCAAAATCGACATGAGTTTAGCATAGAAGAGAAAACTGGGTGTTCTTGTGGGGAAAAGGGGTATTAAGGTAGGAGATGGAGAGTTTGCAAAGAGGTTTGGCTGAGAAAGGAGGGAGAGAAAGAAATGGGTGTCCTAAGTGTTCTTCCAGGCGCTTGGCAGAGGTTCTGTCAAATGTGAGAACAGTCTCCCAGAAGAGGGAAAATGAGAGAGAAGGGAGAATGGAGCACGAAATTGCTGGGTTTTGCATGCAAGAGAGGAAGCTTGCTCTCTGGATGTGGTTGATGCTTGTTGGGTAGAAGAGGCCCTATTATAGCCGCTGAAGCTGACATTTTCCAAGAAACCCTAATGGTTCCTATCCAATTTGGCCAAGTCTTTCCCTTCCTTTCTCCCCTTATCCCTCCAATCATCCTATTTTGGCGAAATCCACTCTGCCCAATCCCACAAAATCAGGGATTTTTGGGAGCTCAAGGCCCTTTTCCCGCAGCTACCTCAGAACTCCCATTTTCAGCCATCTCCTTACTTTCCTTTCTTCCTTTTTTTATGGCTAGGTCTGATGAGGGAAAGAGAATGGGTATGCATGCTGGTTCAAATGGTGATCTGCGCTTCAATATCCCTTGGTCCTTTGGAAGTTTTTACTTGAAACTTGTTCCTCCCATGTGCTGGAACTTCCAGCAACTTCACAGTGGACCTCCAGACTTCCAGCGTGGCTTTGTTCTTCAGCCAGGTGCTGGAGCTTTGCAGCTCTTCTATTGTAATTGTATGGGCCAAGTTGGTTTATTGGGTAAGTGGGCTATCAAGCATTGGGCTTTTTTGGTTGAGTCAATAGGCTATTTTGGTTGGGCTATTTTGGTTAGGATATTTTGGTTGGGATATTTTCTCTTTGTGCTCACCCACATGTTTGGGCCTAAGAAATTGGCCTGAGTTCGGAGGCTCCCAAGCAACCCCGGGACTTCCATTTCTTGGCCCATCAATGGGCCTCATGTTGATTTATTACCATCCATACCACAACCCACTCAAGCAAGCCCCAGGCATCTTGCGTGGCTTGGGTCCACTTAAGCTTGTAGCGTGGCGTGTTGCTTATTTGCTTGGCGTGGCATGTGTGCAAGCGCATATGACGAACTTTCGCGTGCCCAAATCGGGTTTCTTCTCGGTAAGGTATTGCATTGGGCCGAGAATTTATTTGGGCCGAACTGTGACTTTTTTGGGCCTCAACAACAGTCAAGTATAAGCTAGATGGATAAATTGAGAGGTATAAAGCTCAGCTTGTGGCAAAGGGTTATACTCAAATTTTTGGAGTGGACTACTTGGAAACCTTTGCTCCGGAGCCAAGATGAACATAATTCGGGTCATCTTGTCCCTTGCTGCAAACTTGGATTGGCCATTATGGCAATTCGACGTAAAGAATGTCTTCCTACATGGAGACCTACAAGAGGAAGTGTATATGGATCCTCCTCCGGGGTTTACACCAAAGGGAGGAAAAGTGTGTAAGTTAAGAAAGGCACTTTATGGCCTGAAACAGTCACCAAGAGCTTGGTTTGGCAGATTAAGTCGATCTATGAAGGATTATGGGTTCAAACAATCTCAAGTTGACCACACTCTATTCATTAAGCGTGGTGGTAACAAGATTACTATGTTAATTGTATATGTGGATGACATGGTGGTTATAGGAAACGATGCATGTGAGATTGAGGAACTCCAAAGTTACTTGGCTAAGGAGTTCAAGAGGAAGTATTTCTTGGGAATTGAAGTATCATGTTCTAAACAATGGATATTTTCATCTCAATGCAAATACATCCTAGATTTCTTGGTTGAGACTGGCAAGTTAGCATGTCAACCTATTGACAACCCAACAGTGGTGAACCACAATTTGATAATTGATACAGACCAAGTACTAACCAACAAGGAGAGACTGTAATAACCCAAACCCTAAATAATTATTAATTATTAATAGAGAGAAAAGACAATTTTGCCCCTGGATTAAATTATTAAAGAAAAAGTTGACTTTTTGACTGGAAATGAATTTGGAAATTTCGCTTGTACCATAGAATAGAGCACAATGAAACGAGTCCATAGACACGTAGTGGACTTGAATCGGGGTTATAATGGAGAAAATATTATCAAAATGCGCAAGAGGGCAAAATCGTAATTTAACATGTCATTTTTTTTTAATCTCTCGCGATCAGACCCCCCCCCCCCCCGCGGGACGTCTCTGTCTCCAGCAGGCTCCTCTCTCCTCCATAAACCACCACCACCGACAATGGCCAGCCCCAGACCGGACCGGCTTACCTGCCGCATCCTCCCGCCTCACTCCGACGCCAACCGATGCCGGATTCCCACTGGACCGGCTTGATGAGTGAGGTATGCTTTTCTAGCTATTTTTCAAGCTCTAGCTGATGGTTGGATTGGATTTGAGAAATTTCTAGCCTAGGTGGGTTGATGAGTGAGGATTCAAAGTTCTGCCAATTGAGATCGCGATTCCAACCATTTCTGGCCACTTTTTGGCTCTAGGCCAAGAACAAAAGTGGTTCCAAATTGGGTGTTTCATCTAGGGTGGGAGTTTGGACCAGCGGTTTGGAGAATTTTCAGTTGTCAAAATTTACTATGCACACCCAAGCACTGCCGGCGCGTGGGCTAGGTATCGGGGACAACTTCTGGTCCTAGAATGACCCTTGCATCCTCACGAGCGCATAGGAACTTACGGATTTCGATTTGGACAACATTTGTACCCGAACAGATCTCGCTTATTGCGCGATTTCCGGGTTCAATATGTTTGGACTGTTGGATTGTAGTCAAACTGAAATATGTTGATCTAGGTAAGTGCAAGACCGTATAGGATTCGACGGATCGTAAAACGGAGTCATGGATACTCCAGAAACGCCAACCCTTGGGCTAGGTTTATAGTAACCATCCGAATCGAGACCAAACTTTCGGGACATGTGTCCTAGGCTAGGGACTCCTGGATTTGTGATCGGAGGTCGTGGGCGCCACAGGCACGGTTGACGAAGTTAGGCAGTTTGACCCCACGATTAACCGTGAGTCTTCCGAGGCAGTTATATGTTGAGTAGTGTTAAAATAACCATTTAAATGAGTCATGACCGAGAATGAGTTACCGGGGTCATATTACAGATTGAGTATAGACGGTTATTTATAGATTGCTAAATTGTGCATATATTTTAAGTATAGTTGAGAATCAATTTATCAGAAAGTTGATATAAAGGTCGGGAAATATATTGTGAAATAAAAGGAAAGTATTGTCGTAAGTTTGGGATACGGTTTTTTTTAAAACCCATCACAAGGGTACTCCCTAGTTGCTTGAAACAGTGTCATTCATAAATAATGCCCCATGAGTTCGGGGACGCCTGAACCGTGTAGTGCGAGGAATGTAGCTCAGGTTGACCAATGGTCTCCTAAGACCTATGAGGAACACGGCTGAGGCTGACTTATGATCCCCTGGAACCTGAGGAACGCGGCTCGGGTTGACTTGGTATCTCCGAGGCCTGCGAGGAACGCGGCTCGGGTAATTTTGTGTTTTCGAGGTCTACGAGGATGGAATTGACGGATATATGGAATTGACGGAATAATAACGGAATTGATGTATCAGGAATGGGGGGTAAGCCTAGGTGAAGAGAATTTAAGTTGAGATGCTTTTAAAACAAAAATTGAGGATTTTATTTTGGTATTTTACAGGCAAAGGTTTTTAATATTTACCTCCTGATATTGGGAGACCCAGGACGAATGCTTACAAGTTTTAAGAATTTTATACGGTTCACCATTATTTTCTTAATCGATAAATTTGTTTTACAAGTGTAGATGAAAATCTATATATATATATTCTGATTAAGTTGTTGATATATCAAGGGTAAAAGTGCCTTCGGAAGTGAAATGTTTATTTTACAATGTTTTAAACTGGTGTGAGGATTTATGCAAACGTATGAATTGTTGTATAAATATAAACATACATATTCGGTTCATGTACAAGTGTAACAAGTACAATGATAAAAGTGAAAGAACTATGTGTGGCTTGATCCCTCAGGAAGGGTACGTAGGCAACCTAATGGTACAGGTGCAGCCACGAGACCTAGTGATTGAAAAGTGGTTTAGTTAAGTCATTTTGAAACCTAAGAATGTATTCATGTTATATCTTTGAATCCGTTGTTGCTGGCAGAACATTTAATTGTTATGAGAGGCCTGAGGCCGTATAATTGTAGTTGGTTTGCTTGGTTGAAAGTTGAATGTATGCTGGAAATTGAGATATACATATATATATATGCTTAATTGATAGGTTGAATTTTTGGGAAATGAACAATTTACAGGGGAGAGTCTTGATCGGTTCATAATTGTATATCATTTCGTACCCTTCTAACTTATGATTTGGTTATGTTTTTGAGTTAAACTTGTGCTTTTAATCCTTTTTGTGTTTATCTTTCAGTTAATTGATATTTAGGTAACAATGATGGCTTCGGATAGGAAATGATGCAATCCAAGCATGTTAAGGCATGATTTGGATGAAGGGAAGAAGAGCTTTAAGACAAACTCATTTTTTGCTACAGCCCCCTACCAGTCCAGTTTCGTAGGTCATATTGCAAGCTTTGTTTCAGCAATCTACACAGCTTGGATGAGGCAGAATTCTTCATGCAAGTTGTTCCAATGGGTGTATACTATAACATATCCAAAATGCAGCCCCATTGGATAAATGTGGAGTCAGTTACCTAGCAAAACCCTAACCATACTCAGGATGGATTTTTGTCAGCGAGCAAAACGAGTTAGCAATTTGTTTTGGCCTTAACTTTTTCATCCGAGCTTGGATTGGGCCAATACTTGTGTGGTTGGATCATACACATTCTGAACTTCAATTTGGAGTGCTTAAAGTCTTCATTTGCTTAAGAGAAGCCCAATTCGTAAGCCCTTGAAGTTGCTGGTCATGCTGACTTGTAGATGAGCTCATTGCTTGCTTGGTCATGCTGACATGAGGATGAGCTATTGGTTTCTGGATGGAAGCTTGGTCATGCTGACATGAAGATGAGCTAGGGCTGCTAGTGGGATTTATTGGTGAAGTGCATCAACAATTTTCTAATACAAGTGCATCAACCAATTCAGATTTTCTAATTCAAGTGCATCAACCAATTCAGATTTTATAATAAAAGTGTTGTATGCATTAGCCATTTTGAATTCAGATTTTCACTTCCCTTAGGCCTATAAATAGGGAATTTCTCTAAGCTTGTAAAAACACCCCAAGGGGGGGAGCTCTCAAACACTTCTCTAGAGCTCCCTTCCCTTCTCTCCCTCAAATTCTCTTAGTTTTCCTTTCTAGTTCTCAATTGATTGTAACAAAAATCCTTTTATTAAATTTTCCTTTAAGTCTTTCCAAGTTCTACTTTAATTTTCATTGTTATGTAAATTCTTTTCTTTAATCTCAAGTTTGATTAGTTTCCAAGTTTCAATTATGGTTTTTGTTCTTATTCATTATGCTTATAAGTTAATATGCTAGTTTGAATGATTGATCACCATTTAGGCTTGCATGTTAGCTATCTTGGTTTGAATTAAGAGTATACACCATGCTTTAATTCAAATTGAACTATGAATAGGAAGAGTATGTATGGACATTCGACAACAGGGATTAGATACATGCTTGGTTGTTTAAATTGTTCTTCTATGCTTAATGGGTTCTAATGCTTAATTTTAGGTTAGACAACAAGGTTATGACCAAACACCATGGCTTAATCATACTTTAGCTAGAATCAATCCGTTAATCTAATTGAACTTGGGAACTTATCTGCTTGAGTTAGTTATTTCTTTCTTCTTTGTTTTATTTATTTCCTTTCTTTTTCATTTCTGTTTTGTGTAGGGAAAATGAATTGGATCATTCAATCACCAATCCTCGTGGGATCGACCTCGCACTTACATATGCTATACTACCAAACGGCTCGTGCACTTGCGAGTATCACAAGTTGAGGATGCAGCTGAATCAATTTTGGTGCAGCTAAATCTACGCAACAAGTCTGCCAGATTTCTAGCAAAAGTCAAAACTTGAAATAAGTTTGGATTTTAGTTAGAAGGGCAATTTGGTCATTTGTGCCCGGCATCGCCAAGTGTCGGACACACACAGGGTCCGAACTGGAATTTCAAAGTGGAAATTGGGTCGAGTCTTGTTAAGAGATACCAGCAACTGGTTGGGAAGTTAATTTATTTGGCTCACACTAGACCTAATTTGTCTTATGCAGTTATTGTGGTAAGCCAGTTCATGCATAACCCATGTATTCAACATATGGAGGCTAGAGATAGTATACTTCAGTATTTAAAGTCATCTCCTGGTAAAGGAATCTTGTTCTCTAAGAATGTAAACTTGGATATAGAGAGTTACACAGACTTTTGATTATGCAAGATCTAAGTTTGATAGGAAGTCCATATTTGGTTATACGTCATTTGTAGGAGGCAATCTAGTAACTTGGAGAAGCAAGAAGCAAAAGGTGGTGTCTTAACTTGAATTTGGCCCCGAGAAACCTATGGTGTTGTATTGTGATAACACAGGAACCATTGAAATTGCTAATAATCCTATCAAAAATGACATAACCAAACACATTGAGGTTGACAAACATTTCATCAAGGATAATATTGTGAATGACATCATTATTGTGCCTCAAATCAAGAGAGTAGACTAGCTAGCCGACATGATGACCCATGTAGTATCTAGCAAAGACCTTCGTACATCACTATCCAAGTTGGGTATGTGTGATATCTATGCACCAACTTGAGGGGGAGTGTTGTCATGATATATTAGGTTTAGGGTTTATTATTTAATATAGTTGGCTTTGTATACTTACCTTTTTTGTATACTTTGTACATCTTATGAATAACTCAGGATGAAAAGAACAATACAATTCAATTCATTCAAATTTCTAGAATATGCCAACTAAAAGAAATGCAGAGTTCTCATGAAATCATATTTATTACTTCATACATACAGTACAATACAAGTCTGGCTTAGTGGTCCCCATACCTAGAGTCCAATGTTGATGCCTGGTCCTACACATTTTACTTGCCAAATCCGGTTCACACCACTTCACGTGCACGTTCAGCTAACTGAGCTCCTAATCATACCACAAGCAACGTGTTAAACTAAGTCGAAAATAAACTTTTAGTGTGCTAGGGTTAGGTCAGGTCACACTTTACGAACCCTAAGTCGAAGTACAAACCCTAGTTTGGAACCCTAAGTTGTTGTTGAAAACCTAACGTGAGAACCCTACGTCAAAACCCTAGGCTGGGTTATGTCAAAATCCCTAATCGCATCTTGGGTAATTTAGGAAAGCTCATAAATAAACTTAGGTGCTTCGAACTAGGTTAAGGACAAGTTTAGAGATGGTCCGAAGCTTTAGTGTTTGGTTCGGTACTTGAAAATATTTTTCGGAAGTTCAAAATAATTTTTGAATAGTTAAAACAAATTCTTGAAATTTAAAATTAATTTCCAAAAGTCCAAATTTGTTTAAAAATAATTAAACATAACTATTTACTAATTATTAAGTGACTTCATAAATTAAATAAAATAATTAAATACTAATTAAACATTAAATAAATATTAAATAAAGTCTAATTACTAAATAAAGTCATTAAATAAGTCTAAAATAATAATTAATTTCAAAATTAAACTAATTAAACATAATTAGGAAAATACAAAATTAATTAACTAAACTATTAATTATTTTCAGAATAATTAAACTAAAACAATAATTAAAACTAACTAAACTACTTAAACAAGAAATTAAAACTAAAATAAACTAAATAATTAAAACTAGAGAGAAGGAGAAACTTACCAAGGATGGAGGAGTGAGAAGCTCCAAGGGAGGAAATTAGCTCCCAAAGGAAATTTGAAAGGGAACTGGCCTATTTATAGGCAAAGCGGACGCAAATGAAGGGCTAGGATGGAAAGAAATATAAAGTTCGGACAAAATGGAAGGTTTAGATCTAGGAGATGGGCGGTGCAACCACAATGACAAGACTGACCTTGAATTCCTCGGAATATGTGACGAATCCTGTAATAGTTCTTACATCATACCGATGTCGGGCCCACTTACTAAAAGATGACGAGACTATCTTTCCTGAAAAAAGGACATTTCCCAAATTTTTCAACCTATTAAAACACATTTATAAACACCAACTAGGAGCATGCACAAGATAATATCGTGCAATTACATAATAGGCCTCTGGCCTTACAATCAACCCTAACATGGGCGATAATAGAGCAATCTAAAGAGTTTTAGTGTACAAACGGGAATAAAGTTCAACAGAATAGAGGCAAATGAAAATTAGTCCTACAAAAGCTTGGGGTTCACAAGTAAAGATCTCAGCTCGACCGCTCCGTTCAAGTCTATCTACCTGCCTAGGGGGCACAAAACCCCAGCGTTTTAGAAACGATGCTGAAAACGACATGCATTAAAACTGACATGGCTATATATACATGGAAGACTAGTCCACATTGAAGAATCCTCTATTGACCATGTGGCTAGGGAATGAGTCGTCCAACCTGGGACTGAGCTCACTAGAATGTATAGCAGAATCCTCAATACTCGTATGCCTGTGACAAATCCTACGTGCGTAGACTAACCCTTCTAAGGGTCTACGAAACACCCTGTCAAGGGTGCCTGGGTTCCAACATATCCAAGTATCACAAAATTCCAAGTATCCAATTCCAAGTGTTCCAAATCCGGGAAGGTACATAGGGCAGTGCTTATAGCACTTCAAACTGACATAAACTATAATCCACTCTCATTCCATAATCTCATTACCAAAAAACCCATGTACCCCACACATAACCAAGCATAGATAGAAATTCTCAAAAATAGTATATATATCAACTCAAGATAATCACAATATGCCAATACCCAAATGTAATTCAAATATTTTTATAAAAACATCACGTTTCAGCAATTTATTATATAATAAACTCAATAAACGAATAAATCATTATGCATAGCTTTCCGTTATAAAATAATGTTTATTATTTGAAAACAAAGTCCACTCATAAATAATCAAACGCTGCCTGACCCTTAGAGGATCCTGCATGCTGGGTACGTTAGCTGGACTACCTATTTAAAAATACGAGGTCAAGATTAACATAAAGCATTTTGAACGAGAACTTTAAAATAAATTTCAAGTGTGTGTATGATGGACAGGAAGTTTCTAAGGTCCAACTACGTGTTCTGGATGGTGGAATAACCTCAGAAGACACTTGGTCAACCGAGTAGTCAAACTTTCCAAATTTGGTAAACTGGGACCATAGGGCCCACAATTTCCGATTTCCGATTTGAAAGTTCCTACAAGTTCAACAACATTCATTAAACACATCCTGCAAGTTTGGTCCAGATCGAGAGTTCGATCGCTCAAGATCAAACGGTTATCATTTTACGCCAACTTTAAGTCATTGAATCAGGGCATTCGAGACTTTGATTCACGATCCACGAATTCCTACACGATCCTAACGTGCCTAGATCAAAATATTTGGAAATGGAGTTGATCCAATAGTCCAAACATATCAAACCCAGATAACACCTAATATGCGTAATTCTATCGACAGTCAAAATATAACCAAATTCAAATTCAAGCACACCGTCGTGCTCGGATGAATGGGGATCATTTTAGAACTAAATGGGTCATCCACACATGGCCCACAGGCCGCCACACACACCGACATCGCGTGGGTGGCTCGAGAAAATTTCGGCGATCCGGAAAATTATCGAATCACCCTACAGTACCTATACCTACGTGATCAAGACAATGAGTGGAGCAAAGGCGGCCGGAAAGTTCTGAGTAAAAACCAGTTGGTTTTTCGTATTTTTTGATGGCCTGGGCTAACAGTTGAGGCGGGGGAGGAGTGAGGCTAAAGGGGATGCCGGGCCTGGTCATTTGGGACCAGTCTCGTAGCTAACGGCGGCCGGAGGTGGTGGTGGTGGCCCCAAATGTGATCGGCTATACAAGGGGGTTCTGTCGTGAGAGGGAGAAGAAGTTGTCGAGAGAGAGAGAGAGAGAGAGAGAGAGAGCGAGAGAGAGAAATCTAAATTTCAAAAACTGAACTTTGAAATATTTACGGTTGTGCCATTGCACTTCTGGATATCGTAACTTCTTCTTTACAACTCCAAATTAAGCCCACTATGTGTCTACGAACTCGTATCGACGCGATCTACATCATGGTGCCATTCAATTCTCCAAGATGAATTAAAAAGTGACCAAAATAACCCTATCCCCAAGGGCAAAATTGTAAATTCATAATTAAATAAATTAAATAATTTAAATGGACAGTAAAAATAAGGTCGGGTGTCACAACCTACCCCCCTTATAAAAGTTTCGTTCTCGAAATTCTCGTACTTGTCATTGGAAGAGATAAGGGTATTTGGCTCTCATCTGCGCCTCAGGTTCCCAAGTGGCTTCCTTAACAGTTTGACTCCTCCATAATACCTTCACTGCTAGAATGGTTATGGAGCGCAATGCCTATTCCTTCAGATCCATAATTTGCACTAGTTGCTCCTCATCGGTCAAATCTTCTCTTAGTTCCACCGGTTGATGTTCCAGTATATGGGAAGGATTTGGCACATACTTCCGTAACATGGATACTTGAAATACGAAATACGTTATGAATTTGAGATAGTTCTGAGGTAAGGCAAGTCTGTAGGCAATGGGTCCGATATAACGAGGGCTTAACTTCCCACGTTTCGCAAACCTCATCACACCCTTTCAAGGAGATAGCTTCAAGAGCACCCAATCCCCAACTACAAATTCAAGGTCTTTGGACATGTTGTCTGCATAGCTATTTTGTTGGTCTTGTGTAGTTTTAAGTATTTCTCGGATCATCTTCACCTTCTCGATTGTTTCTTGGATACTTTCTACCTTCTCCAATTTTCTTTCACCCACCTCATTCCAGCATATAGGAGTCCTACCCTGCCTCATATACAGAGCTTCATATGGGGCCATTCCAATACTCGAATGATAACTATTATTATAGGCAAAGAGTTCCTGGAAATTTGAAAGTGACCATTGCTTCTACCTATTTAGAGCGACAAGCGTATCATTCGTGGGAATATGTTTTGGCTATGCATGATGCTAAGATTACAACTTGGATTGCATTTGAGACCATATTCTTGGAGAAGTATTTTCCTGAAAGTATGAAAAGCATGAAGGTACATGAGTTCACTAATCTCTATCAAAGTGATATAATTGTGGGACAATATCAAGCTAAGTTTGAAGAACTAATGCGTTTTGCTCCTTACCTGATTCCTAATGAGTTTTCGAAAGCAAAGAAATTTGAAAAGGGGTTGAGACAAGAGAACAAGGAGAAAGGGGAACTTTTTAAGTTGAAGAAGTATGTTGAAGTTGTTGATTTGTGCCTTAATGGCCAAACAAAGGATGCTTTCATCTAAGAGAGCTTTGGAACCTAAGAATCCTAGTGAAGGACAAAGTAGTAAACGTGTTAAGCTCATATTTTCATACATATACATGCCCAATTTACTTACTCATTTTGCTTAGTTTCTTAGATTTCTAAGTTATTTGCCTCTCTTTGTGTGTTTTGTAGGCCAAGGGAGCAAAAGAGCATAATTCATGCAATCCATGCATATTAAGGGCTGATTGGCATGAGAGGAATACACTTGAGGCATTTGAAGCAATATGGTGCAAAAACGTGCAAAAGCTGGAGACTGAGGTAGAAGTTCATTTCGGCCTTATCTTCTTCATCCGAGCTTGGATTGGGCCAATACTTGTGTGGTTGGATCAGAGACATTCTGAACTTCACAATGGACATCTTAAAGTCACCGTTTGATTCAGCCAAGCCCAATTCGTAGGCCCATGAAAATACACATCATGCTGACATAAGGATGAGCTGATGGATGCTTGGTCATGGTGAGCTAGGCATGAGGTATTGGTTTCTGGATGGATGCTTGGTCATGATGGCATAAGCATGATGTGTTATTGATAGTGGGGAAGTTAGGTGAAGCAGATGCATTTCTTATATTTGGGTGGAATGTTGCAGCAGCCAAAGGGAATAAAACAAGATGAAGTGGGAGCTGCAATACTAAGCCTAAAGAGAAGATTAATTGTTTTTAAATGTAATTGTGTGTTAGGTGAAATTTGTGTGGTTGGTGAACCTAATTGTATAATCTGATTCACCTAACCCTTGTGCCTATAAATAGGGAGTCTCTAGAGAGCTTAGAGAACACAGATCCTGAGATCCATCATTTAGACTTCCATTGTACACAAAGAGAGGGAAAGTTGAGAGTCACAAAGGGAGAGAAGGGAGAAGGCAGCAGCTGGGAGGCTTTGGCCTCCTGGCAGCCATGGAGATGATTCTTTTCCATCTCTAGCATGCTGTCCTTATCTTCTTCTCCTCCCTTTGTCTTTTATTTTCTTCTTGTATTTTCTTTGTTTTTCTGTTATTAGTTGTAATAAACATCTTGCTAGTCTTGTATTATGGTTTGAGTTTATAAAGTTTGATTTCATTCATGAATTCTTCTTCACTGTTTTAATGGAGCTGTTTTGCATCCTTTGACTGATCACCTAAGGTTTTATGCATTAAGCTCTTGTTGGGAAGGTTTGGGGATCATCTTCATTCCATCCATTAGCAACTTATGTGATTTGGTTTCTAGGTCTCCTAATGTAAACACCATGCTTGGGGTCCTTGTGATGTTCAATACAATTTGATCCAAACACCATGGACTTATTTGTGAGCATCTTCATGAGTGAATCAATTTGTTTACTTGCTGCCATAACATGAACAATTAGGGTGGATTCTAAAACCTCACCATCTTGTCTTAGTTCTTTTCATTCTTCTTTTTGTTTCTCTTGTTTTCATTTCTGTTTTGTGTAGGAAAACTGAATTGGATTATTCAATCACCAATCCCTGTGGAATCGACCTCGCACTTACATATGCTAAACTACCAACGGCTCGTGCACTTGCGAGTATCACAAGTTGAGGATGCAACTGAATCCATTTTGGTGCAGGTGTATCTACGCAACAAGTTTTTGGCGCCGTTGCCGGGGATTGGTAACATTGCTTGATTCTATTTGGTTTTCCTACTTTATTTTTTTTTATATAACTGGGCAGTTTCATGTTTTAAAGTTAATGAGGTTAATTTATAAGTTGTGTTTGTAGTCCAACGGACAAGGACAATTGCCTGACAAGCAAGAGAACTGGGTTTGAGTCCCAGCTTACACAACACCAAAGAAAGGGTTCAAGTAGCATGTTGATTATTTCTAGTTTTTGGTTTCATTCACTTGTTCTTAATTAAATATCTTGTCCAAGTTTACATAAACACCATATGACTCTTGGACTGATTAGTGAATGGATGGGTAGATATTGAAGACAAACACCATGTTTAAATTCTACTTGGTTCTTTATTGTTCTTCTTGTTCTTAATGGGTTCAGAATTTGTGTTTAGACTAAACACCATAGCTAAATGCTTTTTCTGAATACTTGATTAAAACCACACACCATATGGATAATCATATTTGAGAAAGAACGAACTCCATAAGCTAGTTTGATTTACTTTGATGCTTGTTACTTTGAAGCATGGAATTAGATGTTTGTGGTGAAGTTGAATCCCTAATCTTGATGTTTTAGTTTAGTTTATCCTTTTCATTTATGTTATGGTTTCCTAATCCAACAAATCTGAAATTCTATTTCAAGTTTCCTTGTCTTTCTTTAAGCATTTCTGAAGTAGCTCAATAAGAAAGAGGGAGAGAGAGGAGACAACCCAATCCATAGAAACATGGAGTATGGAGCAGCGGGGAAGTCGACCTCCAGCTGCTATGGCCAACCACGCTCCAGCTATCACTTCAAAGGGAAGCATTCCGATCATATCTCTTTCATTTGTATAATAACTGCTACTCATTCTTAGTTTTGTCTCATTTTCTGTTTTGTTTTTGTTAGGGTTTTCTTTTCCTTGATGTGGGAGAAACATGATGAGCAGTTGACCCAAATACTCAAAGAAGAACATGTGCTGCCATACTATGTGCATTTCCCTCTCATTGTCTTCAAGGGGAAGTTCTAAACTCTCTTTCTTTTATTTCTTTCATTTCATTCCTTTACCCTTGATTTCATGTGCATTATTGTATGCTTTACATGGATTCAAACATTGAGGACAATGCATCATTTAAGTTTGGGGGTGCTGGAAAGTTTTTTTTAGTTTTTGTGTTTGTGTCTGAAAACGTAGGCTTCTTCATTGCTACAAATTTTTTATTTTCTCCTTCTGTTTTGAAAGTTTGGTCCGCGTTGTGTTCTTCATTCTTTCATGCTGAATCCAACGACATAAAGAACGTTAAATTTGACCAAGTGGTTTGAAAGTTACATGTCAAAACAGATTATATGTTGAAATTGAGCAGAACAGCAATTTGAAACCTCACGTTTTTCTTTTTTGTTTCTTTTCTTTGAGTTCATTTTCAGTTTTCCTTCCCACACCAATGATAAATCATGTGTCTAACTTCTAATATGGCTCCTAGGAATTTGATAAGCATTGTGTTAGGTCTGAATCTTATTCTTTTACTAGCTAAGTCTCACATAATTATGTTTGAGCTTTCTATGCACTTTAGCCATGATTATACAACTCTTGCATGTCTTACCCAATTGTATGCATTTTTGCTTGTGTGATTCACTGGAATGTTAAGTTTATAACCAAGATATGATTTAGGCCATCTTTGTTAAACCTATTTCTTTTTCCTCCATCAACCCATACAATATATATTCCATTGTAAACCCTTTTGTGCTCAAACACTTAGCCATTTCTTTCTATCACCTTATCATCCATTAAACATCCTACCATCTAGGGGACATGTAGAGTATGATTGTATTTGAGATTGTAATGTATTCAAGGCAATAAATGAGCTATAAAAAAAAATCAAAAGAAAAAGAGAAAAGAAGTGTGGCCAATGTAGTCACGACCCTAGGGTGATACAAGGAGAAATCAAGGTGATCTAGGGTAAAGAGCCGCAAAATTGGGCCAAATATTATACAAAGTGTGTAAATGTCAAATTCAAATTGTGAAGTGATTCTATTGTAAAATCTGGTGTTGTGAGCTTTTCAATTTCTGTGCCTTACATTTCAAACGTCCATGATCTTGTTTACATGATATGCTCTACTTTGTTCCTTAGACTTTGTGTTCCAATATCCATTCGTTTTCTAACCATTACATTTCATCCATGAGTAAAGTCCTATTGATTTTGGTTTAGCTTGCCAAACTTGTGTTCATTCTTGCAGGAATTCATATCGTTGTTTGAGAAGCATGAGTTGTATCTTCATGGCTACTTCACACACACACCTTGAGCATGGTTTTTGTGAGATTGTGGTAGCACTTGAATAATGTTTAGAACTTCCTTAGTGCTTGTTTTGTTCCTTGTTGAGCCATGTCTATGAAGTTTAAAATTTCTGTTCGGTTGGAAGGTTAACGTTTTGGTTTTGTTTTGTTTTTGTTTTTTGTTTTGCTTAAGGACTAACAAATCTATTAAGTTTTCTAACCATTTTGTTTTGTAGAGTCAGTAAAACGTTTGTGGGTATCGTATTGTTAAACCCTCAGGAGACACAACTCCTCCTACTAGGGATGCCTAGAGGTTAAAAGGCTTGTTGCATACGCTCAATGCAATCGAGTTACCTACGAAAGTGGTCTAGTTAACTTCTTATTTTGTTTTGTTTTTCTTTGTTTTTCTTTTGTTTTGCTCGAGGACTAGCAAAATCTAAGTTTGGGGGTGTGTTAAGCTCATATTTTCATACATATACATGCCCAATTTACTTACTCATTTTGCTTAGTTTCTTAGATTTCTAAGTTATTTGCCTCTCTTTGTGTGTTTTGTAGGCCAAGGGAGCAAAAGAGCATAATTCATGCAATCCATGCATATTAAGGGCTGATTGGCATGAGAGGAATACACTTGAGGCATTTGAAGCAATATGGTGCAAAAACGTGCAAAAGCTGGAGACTGAGGTAGAAGTTCATTTCGGCCTTATCTTCTTCATCCGAGCTTGGATTGGGCCAATACTTGTGTGGTTGGATCAGAGACATTCTGAACTTCACAATGGACATCTTAAAGTCACCGTTTGATTCAGCCAAGCCCAATTCGTAGGCCCATGAAAATACACATCATGCTGACATAAGGATGAGCTGATGGATGCTTGGTCATGGTGAGCTAGGCATGAGGTATTGGTTTCTGGATGGATGCTTGGTCATGATGGCATAAGCATGATGTGTTATTGATAGTGGGGAAGTTAGGTGAAGCAGATGCATTTCTTATATTTGGGTGGAATGTTGCAGCAGCCAAAGGGAATAAAACAAGATGAAGTGGGAGCTGCAATACTAAGCCTAAAGAGAAGATTAATTGTTTTTAAATGTAATTGTGTGTTAGGTGAAATTTGTGTGGTTGGTGAACCTAATTGTATAATCTGATTCACCTAACCCTTGTGCCTATAAATAGGGAGTCTCTAGAGAGCTTAGAGAACACAGATCCTGAGATCCATCATTTAGACTTCCATTGTACACAAAGAGAGGGAAAGTTGAGAGTCACAAAGGGAGAGAAGGGAGAAGGCAGCAGCTGGGAGGCTTTGGCCTCCTGGCAGCCATGGAGATGATTCTTTTCCATCTCTAGCATGCTGTCCTTATCTTCTTCTCCTCCCTTTGTCTTTTATTTTCTTCTTGTATTTTCTTTGTTTTTCTGTTATTAGTTGGAATAAACATCTTACTAGTCTTGTATTATGGTTTGAGTTTATAAAGTTTGATTTCATTCATGAATTCTTCTTCACTGTTTTAATGGAGCTGTTTTGCATCCTTTGACTGATCACCTAAGGTTTTATGCATTAAGCTCTTGTTGGGAAGGTTTGGGGATCATCTTCATTCCATCCATTAGCAACTTATGTGATTTGGTTTCTAGGTCTCCTAATGTAAACACCATGCTTGGGGTCCTTGTGATGTTCAATACAATTTGATCCAAACACCATGGACTTATTTGTGAGCATCTTCATGAGTGAATCAATTTGTTTACTTGCTGCCATAACATGAACAATTAGGTGGATTCTAAAACCTCACCATCTTGTCTTAGTTCTTTTCATTCTTCTTTTTGTTTCTCTTGTTTTCATTTCTGTTTTGTGTAGGAAAACTGAATTGGATTATTCAATCACCAATCCCTGTGGAATCGACCTCGCACTTACATATGCTAAACTACCAACGGCTCGTGCACTTGCGAGTATCACAAGTTGAGGATGCAACTGAATCCATTTTGGTGCAGGTGTATCTACGACAAAAAACGCCAAAGATTTTTCCCCTCTCATTTCTTGTATCAAAATCTGAAATCAGTTGGGAAACTCAAGACTCAGGATTATGTTATCATTATTGGCAAATAGGACATTATTAGAGAGATTTTCCATAGCTGCAATCATATCAGACAACTATAGTTCCACAACCACAACCATAGTTTCGTGCACCACAACAACAATTTTAGGCCCCATGTCGTGCTCCATACCAAGCCCTATACCAAGCTTCGCATAACAAATAGGTCATGTTAATCAACAGACACAACATCTAAGAGGCCTAGGGCACCAAGAAGAAAAGGAAACTAGAAAAACTCACTCAAGGACACGTGTATGCTTGTTAGTAGTATGCCCTTAAAGCCAACTGATTATGTGATAATTAATATTAAGGACATCTTTTGTAATGAGTTATTAAATTATTCTTGGGCAAGACTAGTTTTAAACCCTGGCTTTGATCAAGGAGAAGCATACTCTCACACACTCAACAAATCTCACACACACACACCCACCCTTGCCCGGTCCCCCCATAAAAGAATCCCACCAAGGGACCTCTCTTGCAATTTTTGAATTTTTGGGGCTGTTATGCAATTTCTGAAAATTACGTTTTGCCTAAAACTTTAATTAATTGCGTTTGGCCCTATTTCACTGAAATGACAAAATGTTTTCATCCTTTTTATTTGTTTGAAATAAATGTTCCATTGAAGTTAAGCCCATATTATCTAATAATGAGTTGTTTACTTTGCTTCCTAGCTTAATTATCTAATTAGATTAAGGGCCAGTTTGGCATTGCTTGTGCTATGAAAATAATCGCTGTCAGAATTTGCTGTGAGAGAAAGCAATTTGGCGTTTGGTAAACTTTTTGTTATAAGTGTTGTTTGTACAATAATCAGTGTTTGGTAATTTTTTTTTTTGTAAAAGTGCTGTGAGCTGTGTATAATGACTAAAAAGGGCATTATGCTGAAATGACTTTTCTGTTCAAGTGTTTGGTAAAAGGAAAAGCATTTTCACTTTAGCTTATATAATTTTTTTTGTATTAAATATGTTTCCATCACACCCTAAAAATTATTTTAATTATAAAATAAATAAAGTATTCCATTAAAAATAAATATATTGTCAATAATATGGTCATAACAAAAATTAAACTAGTCATAAACAAGCAATCATATACATTTCTAAGTAGATGAACTCATTAAACATGAGGCTATATGATTTTTCAATGCCTCCATTTCTTGTATTACAGGACCATCTTCTTGTTGTGCATCAACCTCTCTCTCAATCTCTTCATCTTGAGTACCATTTAGGTCATCTTCACTTTCATCAAAATGACAATCACATTTGGCATGTCTTCTTATATAGTTATAAAGTGTCATGGTTGCAATAACTATTTTGACTTGTTTTGCAAATGGATAACTAGGCATATCTCGTAACATACTCCATCTCTTTTTCCATACTCCAAAAGTGCATTCAATAAAACTTCTAAGGGAAGAGTGTGCATGATTTTATGACTCATCGGTTGAACACCCCTACGAAAATCAGGAAGATGATATCTTTCACCTTTATATGGTCCTAAGTAGCCTCTCATTTATGGGTATCCCACATCTACTAGATAATATTTTCCTAAAAAAAAATTAATAGATTATTCACAATGTAAAAAACTTAAATATAAATTATATGAATTTTTTTTCTTTAGATAGAAATAGTACCATTTAGAGATTTAGGAAAATTCAAACTTTGATCACGTAAAGCCAATAGAAATATCCTTGTGTCATGGGCCGTGCCTTCCCATCCGGCACATGCAAATATAAATTGCATGTCAAAATTGCATGCAGCCATCACATTTTGGGTAGGTATCCAGCCATCATATTTTGGAATGTTGTTAAACGCATTTTCCAATGGTTTAATTACATCCATAGCCAAACGACATACAACATCAAGTAAGATACTAAAATATATGCTCAAAGTCTCACCGGAATGTTGAAAGCGATCTTGTGCTTGCCTATTTGCAGAACCATGTCCTAAGATGTTCAAGAACATCCTTAACATCTCAACAACACTCATTCTTCTTGAATCCTTTAATCCATAATTGTTTTGCAATTCATCACACAATCTTATAAATACATCTTTGTCCATCCTAAACATATTATGGCAACGACTTTCATTTCCTTGTAACACTCCCATCAACCAAATATTTCATGTTTGATGGTCATTCATACACGAGGTCTTATGAATATATTTCACGTAATAAAGTTCAATAAGACGAGCAGTGACGCATATAATTTGGTTGATCTCATCCTCATCTTCTGGAATGGACATGTTCTAAAATAACCTGCAAATGTGTTTATTTCCTTCAAATATCATTTTCACTGTGCATGCATGTTTAAAATATCACTCACAAATTCAAATAATTAACAACATAACAACGAAACATAAATTAAAGTCACTAAACTATCAAATTCTAGTTTTCAGCTAACTCATGATTAAGAAATTGAAGCTTGAGGTGAGGATCTTCCATAACAACAAACATCTCTCTCTTCTCTTGAAGCCAAAACAATTTAGTTGCAAACCACCACAACTTGCTACCACGCTCTACCCCAGGTAAAGTTGCAACATCTTTCATCAGTTCAGCAATACTAATTCCTTATGAAACTATATTAGCCATTGATGTTCCAGTACTCCTACTCTTAACCACCTCAACAAGACATTCAATTTGTAGTGATAATTTTGCAGCACCTCCCATTTCCCCCCTCCTTTACCTTTCTTCTCATTATTATCTTGAATTTCAAGTGATTGATTAGTTCTCTTTTTTAGCACATTGTTTGTAGTTTGAGTGGTTTCAATTGGCACAGACTCATTTCAATCATCGTTAACTTCAAGTTGGTTGACATCATCATCACTTTCAACTAGAAGTACACCAGATGAAGGTGCCCAAGAATGCTTACCAGTGGCTATGACATTCAAAAACATCATATCTAACTTCTCCTCCATCTCAGGACTAATACCATCAAATTGGAATCTTGCATATTTGGGTTCTGCCTGCATTATGACATATACAAATATTATAATGAATTTTTAAACATAGTTACAAAAAAAAAAGGATATCTATACTATATTAATTAAAAACAAGAACAAAAATTTAAAATACCTTAATTTTATCTTGCCACCATTCCTCAGATGCATCAACGGTATTCTTAGCGACATTCCACCCAAGACCAGTTTCCTTCCCTTTTAGATCTTTCCATAATTTTCATTCTTTTTTTAGTAAATCCCAATTTTTTTTCAATTGTAATTTTTCAAACGGTCTTCCTATCTATTTACTAATATTTGTAACCAACCTTGCCCATCCAACTTTATTAAAGTGAGTACCGGGACGATTGCCTAGATCCACCTCCTTGATACAAAGATCAATGAAGATGGCTATAGTTTGAGCATTCCACAATGCTGACAATTTTCGGGATCCACTTGCAACATTTTCAATTGTGGTGAAGTTACTATTATTCTTTGACATATTATTGCAACAAAGTATATAAGCACAAAAGAAAATAATAGGAATACAAGTGAATTACAAAACAAACCAAACTAGCCACAACTCAAATGCAGTGCATAGATGTTTATCTAATCTAAATAGTGCATAGATTGTTCAAATTAGGAAAAAGATAAAATTAAGGAGAACTATGAATACAACTTTGCTGATAAAAATTAAAGAGGAAAGTTTTACCATGAAATATGTAGGAATTTTAGGAATCACAATCTTGAATTGATTAGGAGATAGACCCTATCACATAATTAAAGTAAAAATTGGGTAAACCACATTGTCAAAAGAAATCTTACAATAAACTGACAAGTAAATGTATTCCAGCAATAAAAGTTCCCAAAACAGTGACCACATTTTGGAAAGCATGCTTTGTATGAAACGGCCCATTGATATAAATTATAATCCAAAAGTCTCATACTCTCCTTCAATCATTTTGTTTTTTAGGATACAAAATACATAGTATTTCATAAATATCCAAGTTCTTATTTACACTGCTGGTGGAAACTAGGCCCCTAAAACAAGAAACAACACTGAATAAAGTCACTAACATTTTAAGGTTTAGGGTTGGAAGTCACTATGATTTGAAATGCCACCAAAAAAGTCCAAAGTTGAACTATACGCCTCAAATAATCCTACCACTCACTGTTCAAAGGCTTTGTCATTCAACTCTACAAAATAAACCGAAGGTTGCCATCACAATAAAATTTCATAACACAGCTTTCTTCCCTCCTCAGACACACATGAAAATAAAACAAGCTTTCCTCAACAGTTTCAACGATATGATCAAAGCACGTTAACTATTAATGACCCAAATATCTTTCAATCAAATATTATATATAACGTATAGGGAAATGTTTGGGATAGAAATATTTCAATTGTTCAGGCTTGCAAAGCTGATATTCACTAGGAAAGTTTGTATGGACCCACTATATTAACTAAGGTACATGAATTAGTTTGGAAATACCAAAACTCTTATATAATTAATAGTATTAACCAGAAATAAAAAGCCTCTTGAACTGGCAACACTTGACTTTCTTTATCTCTATCTCTAAACTAATAAAAAGAATTCACCTAACCAACTTGCAACTCAATAAGATACCAAATAACAATGGCTCACTACTAATATAAAAATTCATGTAGAACCCAAAATTCCAAAATGAAAACATAACCAATGAATCAATATTAGTTTTTCAGTATACAGAGATTAGGGAGAGAAACAAAACAAGACCATAACAAAATCTTTCATATTAACATGAATGCAAGCATTTCAGGACCATTGCAGTGAAATATAAAAAGATTTAAAACCACTGAGAGGTCTTTAGAGCTTTATGCTTTGGAGGTTACGACCAAGATAATATAGAAAATTCCAAGTAAAAATTAGAGCTTTATGCTTTGGAGGTTTGACTCCCTCTAAATCTATTTGCCCATAACCAAATAGAGAGAAATAGCAAGAGAGAGAGTGAGTAAGTGAGGAAGGCTAGGATATTTTTTACAAGCGAGACAAACAGTAACAGAGAAATAGACAAAGACAACAGGGATTTTTTTTCCAAGTCAAGCGGGACTGAATTTCTAATCTAAGCCCATTTTCTTTAGGTCAGTGGTGATGCGCGTTTGCTGTTGGTTTTCTATATCACGTATTGGCATGAGAATGACATTTTTCCATTTGGGAAGATAGTTAAAACCCTAGAAATTAAAGAGAAAGAGGGAAGATTGAAATTGAAAAGAAATAAACATAATATGTGTCTCTTATCTGAGTCTTGTGGCTCGGCAGTGCACTTCAATTGATCCAACAAGAAAAAATTGTTGACAGAATGCAAGAGAAGGAGAGGAGTGGGCTTGTGAATAGATTGTGTGAAGAAGCAACGTGATGTGAGGGATTAAAACCCAGCGCTCCTCAAATCTTATTACCGTATAATCAGAAAATGAAAGCAGGTCATTAGCTGCTTTCATTTATTGCTTTCTCTCACAGCAATTTTTAACAATAAGCGATTTTCTCATAGGTTACCAAACACGCTAGGCTTCCCAAATTTTTTAAAAAATCACTTGTTACCTCAAATAAGCAATGTCAAACGGGTACTAAATAACTAAAGGGTGATTATGGAGTTAGGCCTTATCCAATAATTGAGCTATGTGATTGGCCTCCTATTCATTAGAGAATGAATGTGATTGATTAAATGGGTAGTAATCTAATTAGTTAGATTATTTGGTTTGTAATTAAATAGGGGCTTGCATGCCTTTTCTCCCTCTATCTCCAATGTAAATATCTATCTCCCTCAACTATGTAACTCCCTCAAGGCCCATTGGGCTTTTGAGTTTTCTCTTGAAGTAGTTATGTAAAATAGGAAGATGGAGACCCAAGAAGGAAGGCTCAAAGAAGGGAGACCAATTTTGTAATTGTAATTTAATTGGGTCCACACCCACAAACCATGTTGTTCTTAAGTATTTAAGATGCGTAATAAAAATCAATCACACCCGCATTTAGACCTAGATCCGAACATCTTGGCTCGATGTTGGATCACACTAAAAGTCCATAATCATCCATGAGCCTATAAACAACTATTAACTAAACTTAAGGAATGCAAGGTTTTTCGTTAATAGTAGTGCATATTCCCAATTTCAAATAAAAGAGTTTTATGAAATTGATTTAGTCTTCAAAACAAATAGTGGGAGTATCGTACAACTACTAACATGATTTGGAGTAATAAATGCCCTAGACCAAGTAGTTTAATTGGATTAAGCATGAAAATGATGAGACCTTTAAAACCTCAATATCCCTATATTAAGTAGATAAACGATAGACTTTTTGAAATGCTAGTTGTGACCTTCCACCATGGTAGATTGTAATTAGGCATGACCTTTGTGATAAAGGCTTGCACTAAGATATGGGGGGCCCAAAGCAAAGTACTTGTGTTGAAAAGGAATCCATTTTATACATTGGATGTTGCAAAGGTAGGAACAAACATGGCCAACATTCTAATATGATGAGGTTATGTTTGGATCCTTATACTAGCAAGCATGGTGGGCTAATACTTAACTAGTACAATGGTGCCTCGTGATAATATTTGGGGGTACACATTTGCTAGAGGCCAAACTACACGGGAACTCACATCAAGATGTCAATGAGTAGGACTCTCTCCCTATTATTTGTGATATCCCAAGATACTATTATGGTGCGGTGATCCGGGTAATAGGGAGCCTCCCATCCCACTAGGAGTTTTCAAGATAGAATACTCTCGAATTCCGCTTTTGAAGGATTGCGGAATTAGTCAAAATAGTGGGAGGCGCCATTTGATTTAAAGACTCGGATCAGTGGCCTTAAAATCAATCTAGTTTAAATCTGTTAGGTTATGTTTATTTCAATATATCTGCAAACATGCATTCCAACACTTGACAAAGAAAGCCTTCGAGGCCTAGGTTTCCCATCTTAGTACCTCACACTACTACAAAAATCAAAATAGACGACAGGAATCCACTGCGTCTAGAAGTTTTTCAAATCGTCGTGAAATCGACCGCCATCTTTTGTTATATAAAACAACGACGGCTAATGACCGACGTCATTAAAACATTCAATGTCACAAAATATTACAAGCTGACGTCTAATTACTATATATATATCGTAAAATGAAAACTTCGACAACATTAGACAATGATTTTATTGAAACTTAGACGTCTAAATATTGTTACATGTCCATATTAAAACAAAAATCGACGTACAGATAACTATCCATGTGCATAATTGAAGGAATACGACTTGTATAACCTAGAAACCATCGTGGTTAACATATACTACGTTAACTAAATAAACAAACCGATGTTTAACTATTAAAAAATGTTGTATATATAAAAGAACATCCGTTTAAATCATATTAGATGTCATTAATCACGGAATAACCGGTGTAGAATGTTTTAACCACGACATACCTGGTGGAAAAATGTCTGTTATAAGATTATCCACGTCGGACTATAGAGAAAAACACCTTTTTAAATATATTTCAAGTCCATCACTTATGAGAATCGACGTTTAAATTATACAAAGAAGTCCCTTGGATAGTTTTTGATGTCATTTTTTTCTACAAAGCAGGCGTCTGAATAAATTAAAATGACACAATATTACTGATTACCGTCGTAAATAGTCCTATTCACGACTACTTTTGTTAAATGTTGATGTTACAAATAATATTGATGTCGTGTACAGGCAAAGAAATGTCGTGGATTATATTTTGAATGGCGATTTTTGTAAAATAAAGAACGTGGTTAATTATTCACTACATCACGAGGATTCAATTATATGACGTTGTAATTCTCTACCACGACGGTTTTTAATACATATTGACGTGGTTGATGTTTTAAAAGTCTCTTGTGTTACCGTCCTTGACGTATGTTTTCTATGAGCGTCAGATGTTTTAGAATAACCGACGTGTAGAAAATCTATCACGACAGTTAAAAGGAACAGAGATGCCTTTATTTCTTTTTTAGACGACGGTAGATTTTAATCGTGGAAGTATTGTTTTACAAATTCGTCGGTTGGAGTACTTCAATGTCGTGTTATATTGAAATATACGTCATGCGTTATTTTGTAGGCCATCGTTGATGTTTATTACACTCGCTTTTAATTTTAATAAACTGACGTGTTTTCATTTTCAGATGTCGATTTTAATTTCTTTATGGTCGACTTTTGCATTTTCTTTCCACGACGTTTGTAAAAATACGACGTTGGTTTTATTGTAGAAGTATGTTTTTCCAGTTTTTTAATTGGACCGTCGTATTTGCCACCTTTAATCCAGTATTTTAAAATTTTGATTTGTCATGCCCAAAACCTGCATAGTGAAAATGTGATCAGAAATAAAATGATATACAGAGCTATTAATTAATGTCATACAATTAACTGTATAACTAATGTTATACATTACAACAATCAATCAATCCATATATCTTCACACCCATCTCTAATATTCTCACTCCCAAACTCACCCACTAGGTCATCAAATGTGTCAACATTTGGTATCCCTCTAGTAAATGGCTCACACTCAATTCTAATATCACCTAGCACATCATCACCAATAACCTCATTATATTCTCTATTAGGCATTGATAACACTACCGACCAACCACGATGCATTGGGTTGTCAACATAAAATACTTGTTTTACTTGAGAAGCCATAAAAAATTGGTCATTCCTATGTCCAATTTTACTCAGATCTACAAGGGTAAATCCAAGTTCGTCGACTACAAGGCCCGAAGTGTTATCTATCCAATCACACCTCAAGACTGGGATTCTAAACTTTTGGTAGTCAAGGTCCCAAATTTCTTGAATAACCCCATAAAAACCCATATTGGAGACAATAAGGTTTTTGTCCTTGGCACTAGCAACTTGCATAGTATGTGCAAGTAAATAAAGTCCACTATTTTGGACAGTTCGCACATTATCTTGTGCCATGGTGTTAAATTTAACACCATTAATAAGATAGCTCCTATATGATGGCACTGCCATGCTTGGACCAGCTGCTAGCCACCTCAAATTTTCTGATACGCTATTATTCTCTTCTCCATTAAGTTCACTTTGAACCTATTAATAATATATCTTAATTCAATCTTAATTCAATCTAACATATAGAAAGAAAGAAAATTAAAAGTTCAATATGTCATTCAATAACATATATGCCTTAAAGCATAGCCATTGAATGAAAGTGATATTGTGCTTATCTTGTAGCCACTTTGTTCTCTTTCTAAATTTTGGATAAGTGGTCTTGATGTGGATTATATGTTCCCTACAATTGACACGAAAAAATTAAGCATTACGGTCCCTTGTATATAAGATAAACATAATGAATAATAATATTTAAAATGGCTACATATGAAAAATTAAATTCATACGTACTCGATATAAGGTAGGACTTCCTCCGTATTCTCCAAGACATATAGATGTGTCTGGTTCAATAAGTCCAGATCAACTAAGATCACTGTGCAACCTGATAATGGCTTTGAAACTCTCATCTTCTGGCTTGAAGGCACTCCAACTGTACTAACATCAGATAAATGCTCAGTACAAAACTTTAGCTTCTTCAGCTATATACCGCTCAGGCAATGCAACCCTCTGGATGAGTACGATTCTGAACATACCCCTTTAGAACTTTCATATATCTTCCAAACGGATACATCCACTAAAATATATTGGCCCACATAGATGAACTTATCTAACAAGATGTACTACTAGATGAACCATGATATTAAAGAATGAAGGGGGAAAGTACTTCTCAAGCAAACACAAAGTAACTACTATATCTTCTTCCAACTTATCTAGCTTGGAAACATCTACCATTTTTGCACATATAGCATTGAAGAAGAAGCACAATCAAGTTATTGCATACCTTGCAGGCTTCCCCAAAACAGAACGAATTGCCACATGGAGCAATTGTTGCATCAAGGTATGACAATCATGAGATTTAAGGCCAAGAAGTCTTGAATCTTTTAAAGATACAAGATTTTTTATATTTGAAGAATAACCTTCAGGGACCTTCATACCATAGAAAGACTTGCAAACTGCTCTCTTCTATGCTCTTGACAAATTCCAAGGCCCTGGAGGCAATCGAGTACGTCTTTCTCCATACTTGGGTTGCAAATCAGTTTTAACCCCCATGTTCAATAAAACTAACCGAGCAGCAATCCCATCTTTTTTTTTTCAGGGATCTCCAGCAATGTACCAATGATACTATCGCAAACATTCTTCTCAATGTGCATAACATCTAGGGCATACCTCATAGAGAGGTATTTCCAATACTCGAGATCAAAGAATTTTGATTTCTTCTTCCAACAAACTCTGTCACCATCATTCTCACCAACACTTCCCCCATTTTTTGAGCCCCATATGTAATTAATATCTTCAACCATATGCAGCACTTCTTCTCCGGTTAATGGCTTGGGAGATGTGCCATATTCAGGTTTCCCATTAAAAGCTGCATGTTGCCTCCTATATGGATGATTGATTGTAACCATTTTCTAAGCCCAATGTAACAAATTTTGTGGCCATTTTTCAACCTGTGACTAGGTGTATCATCGCCGCATATTGGACAAGCTTTATATCCTTTAACGACACAACCAGATAAGTTTCCACAGGCAGGAAAATCATTAATTGTCCACAGTAATACAGCTCTAGTGTAAAGTATTCTCCTATGTATGCATCATACACTCCTCTAATCCCATTCCACAGAGATTTTAAATCATCAATCAAAGGCTCTAAGTAGACATCTATATCATTTCCGGGCTGTTTAGGACTGGAATTCAATAAGGTCAGCATCATGAACTTCCGCTTCATGCATAGCTATGGTGGGAGATTATATGTAACTAGGAGCACTGGCCAACAACTGTATCTGCTACTTAAAGAACTGTGGGGATTGAATCCATCAGATGAGAGAGCCAATCTCAAGTTTCTCGGCTCTTTACCAAACTCGGGTCATTTATCATCAACAAGTTTCCAAGACGGGGAATTCGCTAGATGAGACATATGACCGTCAACTGATTTTCTTGCAGCATGCCAAGTCAAACTCTTTGTTGTCTTATGTGATTGAAACATCCTTTTAAACCTTGGAATTGGAGGAAAATACCACACCATATTCGCTGGCACACCCTCTTTCAAGAACCCATCTTTGCTTTCTTTCCACCTTGAGATACCACAAGTAGGACAATTAGTTGAATCTTCATACTCCTTCCTATACAAAATGCAGTCATTGAGACATGCGTGGATTTTCTCATAACTCATCCCTAAAGCAGACAAATTCTTTTTTGCCTTGTACATAGAGGAAGGTAGTGTATTTCCTTCTGGAAGAAATTCTCCTTGAAGTATCAATAATTCTGTAAAACAAACATCACTCATCCCATGTTTTGCTTTCAAATTATATAACTTCACCAAAGCCGACAACTTCGTGTACTTACTTGCAACCAGGGTACAAGGATTGATCTCCATCCCAAATCACATTGGCAAACTCATCTTCTTCCACATTTCTACTAGCATTAGCAGTCCATTCCCAAGGTTCTCCGTGCCATGTCCAAATCTTATAGCTTTGGTCAATTCCATTAAAGTATAAGTGTTCCCTTATAATTCCAACCCCAAACAATCGAATATTCCCACATTTAACACATGGACAACGAATATGAGTCCATGACTTATCCATCTCACACACTATAAAATCATATATATAATAAAGTGAAAAGACCAGCAATCAAACACTAGATTCAAATAGCAGAGAACAAATTGAAAATAAAAAATTAAACAAGAATAAGACGATGGTTTTTACAACATAATCGTCGTGTAATATAAATTCAGACGATGACATCTCTAGTTACCGTCGTCATTAAGCTACCAAAACCCAGAAATTTGTATTGCTTTTTGAAGAACAAAGTTCTGGGTTCTGGTAGCCTAAAGACGACGGTTAATGGAGAAACATTCTTCTTTAGGTTACCAATTGCAAACTAAAATTCAGACGATGGGAGTAAATGAACAACCGACGTATAATAAAAATTTAGATGACAATTTGTTCCATCAACCGTTGTCGTCGTTTAAAAAAACCGCAGTCTAAATCTCACATCCCCATTCCTTTTCCAAGAACCCATGGCCAAACAAACATAAAAGAACCCAAACATAGAGTAATTATTACAAGAATGCAAACACCAAAACATAAAAGAACCCAAATATAGCTACCAACGAAAATATTTATGGATTTAAGAAGCTGTGCAATATCATTAAATAAAGAGATTAGGGTTTGTACTTACATGGATATTGAGAGAGAGCTGAGAGAATATAACAAATGCTTGAGAGAGAGCTCGGCGAATACACTCAATGCTTTAAGAGAGAGCGAAAACTTTAAGACAAATTTATGTTGAAGAGAGAGAACGAACTATTTGAGATCGCGGTCAAAAATTTCAAAGTACCACGTTTTTCAATAATGACGGTAAATACTTAGCTATCGACGTTTAATACTCACTTACGACGACGGTTTACATACACAACCATCGTTGTAAATTGAAAATACGTCGACAAATAAAGGGAACGTCGTAGTAAATTATTTTTACGTCACCCCTTAATAAACCGACGTCTTAAATATTAAATAATTAGATGGGGTTTGGGTTTCCTAGGATTCGAACGCGTAATTGACCAAAAACAGCGAGAGAAAACCGCGTCGTTTCAATAAACCCTGAACCCCAAACCCTAAATTTTACAATAATTATAAAAACAATACACAAGTATGAGAAAAATGAACCGAAAATTGTTACGGACTCCTTACAACAATGCCTTCTATAATAGTAGGCTAAAATATGGATTTCATCATTTTGAATTTATGGCCACAATGGATCACATAAACCTTAGGGTTATGTTATGAAAAGTATAAGGAGTGTCGTGCTTTGTCTCTAAATTTTTTTGACTTTTATTATCACTTGTAATTTTGAAAACTAAAATTACATTTTTCAGGCCTTTACGGGCAAGATATTGTCTCAATGAGTGCATAGAATTTGTCGGTTTATTTTTCGGATTTTTTTGAATATATTATGAATATTAGTAATTAAATACAATAAAAAAAATATTTGTAAAATTACATTTTTTTTAAAGCTTTAGGGGAGAGAAAATATTTCAATGAGTGCATGGTAGTTGTCAGTTTATTTTTTGGAATTAGTTTTGAATTTATTATGAATACTAGGAATTAAATAAAATATAAAAGTCATATTAAAATTAAATGACAAATGACATAACTGATGTTGGATCCTTTTACAACAACGTTAAACAACACAAAACGAAGTCCTAAATTATATTAGACGTCAAAAAGAACACAAAACGACGTTATTACCTTACGACGTCATCTTGTTTTGAATCACCGACGTGGGTTATTACTTTACCACGTCATCTGGTTTTATATAACCAACATGGATTGTATTTACAACGTGTTTTTTAAAGTTTTTACTGCCGTTGTTTACACATACAACGTCAAATTTTGTAAGATAACCGCCTTTGTATGTTTTTAAGACGTCGATAACAGACGTAGTATATCGGTATAAAATTTTTCCATACAAGATGAAGTAAATATAAATCGTCGTGTTTATTCCTGTTACATGTCGTTTTTAAGAATTACCGCCGATGTTATATTTCCCGTTATAATAAGACGACCATTGTATACACATATGAGATGTGTAAATTAGAATGAGACGTCGGTTTTTGGGAATTAAATTAAGTTTTTACGAATTACTGTCCTTTGAATTCATTTAAAGACATAAATATCCTAAACTAAAATAGTTTCAAAAAAAATTAATTTTTTGGATGGTTGTTCAATTGATTACAACAAAAAATTTTATGTACATTGTTAATAAATTAAAATAAACCTAAACATTGTTAATAAATATTTATATACATCACTTATCAATATTTACTGTAATTTCTTGTTAACGAATTCTGCCCATTCCAGCCTAACTTCTTCTATATGTTCTTGTTTATACTGAACTAGATCTTTTTTCTTTTCAAACTGCAAAATAAATGAAAAAACCGACATGTTATAAAGATACAAACGACGGTTTAAAGAAAAAGTTGACGTAGTAAAATAAAGAAATTATATCTCAAATTTTGCCTTTTACCTTCTTCTCAAAAGCTAGGTCTGGATCATGCATTATATCTCTCATGAATCACATCACATAATAGTCACACTCTACACTTGTTGGTTGTTCAGGAGTGCCTTGTAGAGTTTTCCAAATGGTTGTTTTACGCGATGATTTTTTGTTTACATGAGAGTTAAGCATTTTCATTCAAATGTTTCAAGAAAAAAAGAGTGTTATTGACAAAACGAAAAATCTAAATAAATAAAAAATAGTAATCGTCGTGGTAAATTAGTGAAGACGACGGATTTTTTTAAAAATGACGTGGTATTTTATTTCAAACGGCAGTATAAAACTACCCAAACGACGTGGTAGTTCAATTAAGATGACGTTTTCAAGAAAATACTGACATAATAAATCTTTTCAAACATCGGTAATAAATTACCATCGTTGTATTTTCATTATAACGTGCGTATTATAAAAACCTGTCGTATAATTCAAATGCGGTAAAGGAAAAAAATCTTAGATTGGAATAAATCAACTTACATATTCACTATACTTCTCATGTCGTCATCAACAGAGTGGTTTGGCAATGAATTCATTTAATACACGTCTCCTTTGCTGGCCTCACAATTAACAACACCCAATGACCCCTACACATAATGATCCATATAAGTTAAATAGTACAAAGAAAAATAGTTAAGGGGACTAACCCTGGATTATAAGAAGGGACCAAGAAAAGTTGATCCCCATCTACCTGTTTTCAGGCGGTCTGGCAGTTGTTTTGTTCGGTAAGATAGAGATCCAGATTGAGCGTTGACTTGTCCAGGGTCGATGAGGCCAACAAGGTTTACCATATTTGCCATTTTTAAATAGTCAAATAGGTACCTAAATATGTGAAATTCAATTAAATGAGATTTTAATTTAAAAGAAAGGGAAATGTAAAACAAATTATAGGATTTTTAGAATTACCTCATGTATAGTGCAATCACTGTGGCTCCAATCTCAACCATGGAAGCAAACTGTAAAATATCTTCACACAAGATGAAGGTATCATGATCAATGCCAAACACTTCCTCTAGAATGTGAACTTTCACAGTCTCGTCAGCAGGCTGCAACTTGGTCTGGACAAATTGGCATAGGGCTAATAGAGGAGGTGGCATGTCTAGCTTTGAGAGATCTTGTTACAAGAAATAAATAAAGAAATTATAAGTTAGTTTGTATACCAAGTAAAATAAACGACTCTAACTAAACCAAACAAACCGACGTGGTATATAATATAAACGACAATTTCTAGAACATATTGACGAAGGAAAGGTTATAGACGACGGTAAAGAAATAAACGTCGTTGTGTAAAGGTTCTAACGTCGCTACACTATAGAAATGTCGTCTAATTAAAACGCAGTGATGCTTTAACGAAATAGAAGAAGGTTAATAAAAGAATGCGACCACGGCAAAAAAGACCGTCGTTATTTTCAAGGCATAATGAAATGCAAAACAAGTAAAAGTGTCGTGGTATTTCACTCGCAATGACGGTTCTTGGAAGAAACAGACGTATTATAGTTTTCAGACATTGGTAAAGATATACTGTCGTTGGTTTGAAATTGTAACGTCGGATACGTCTATTTAAAATTTAAAAAGCAGAAAAAGAAAATATCAGAGATTTTACCGTTTCATCTTGCCGTTTTTCAGCAGATCAGCATCAAGCTTTGGATCTTCTTCCCCCAAAACTAGGGGCCTGACATTAGTGGCTCAAGAGCAGCTTGCCATGTCAGACATTGGATTTTTTGGGCTTTGTTCATGAGGCGGTAAAGGAATTAAGGTAATTGGGGTTTTGAGCATGTTGGGATCAAAATTAGGAACTAGTTGACGGAATTGTGCCAACATAATTTCCCTCTCTGCTATGACCGCTTCCAAAACACTTTCCCTTGACCTAGCCTCCATCCTCAATGTCTCTTCTCTAACTGCCTCCATAAGACTTTCCTTCAATTTGTCAACAAATTTTACTCTTTACTGTCTCGGCAAATTGAAGAATTGAGTTGGGGAAATGCCAGCTCCAACTCCTCCTGACTCTCCCACCATGCTCGGGGGTTCCCAAAACTAGAGTCAAAATATCATCGCTCCCGAGACAGTTCAGAGTGCCATTGGAGACTTGTGTTTGCAAATCATCCTAAAAGAGAGAGAGAGAATGTTAGACATTGAACAGAGTGTAAAACAGATAAATAAACCGACGTAATATATCAATGACAACGACAGTTTTTTTACAAAAATGACATAGTATTGATTTCATACGTCGGTAGTAAAATACCATCGTTGTGTAACAATTCCAATGTCGGTAGAAAAAATCCATCGTATATTCAAAAGCTATAAACAGATAAATATAACATAAACCTGTACCGTTGTTAAGGCCCAAAAAATCCACGGTTCGGCCCAAATAAAAATCTCGACCCAATGCAATACCTTACCGAGGAAAAGCCCGATTAGGACACGCGAAAGTTCATCATACGCGCTTGCACACATGCCACGCCAAGCAAATAAGCAACACGTTGCGCTACAAGCTTAAGTGGGCCCATCGATTGGGTCGAGAAATGGAAGTCTCAGGTCGCTTGGGGGCCTCGAGACTCAAGCCCATTTTTTAGGCCCAAACGTGGGTAAGCACAAGAGAGAAAGTAACCAATTGCCTCAACTAGAATAGCCCAACCAAAATAGCCCCATTGCTCCAACTAGAATAGCCCAACCAAAATAGCCTCATTGCTCCAACTAAGATAACCCAACCAAAATAAGCCCATTGCCCCAATTAGAATAAGCCAACTAAAAGGCCCAACACTTGATCAAAATATCCCATCCATTGGATGAATCATGTGGTGGACTTAAAAAGCCTATGAAATTAGAATAAAAAGGCAGCATCAGACCTAGCACTCAGTTTGAAGACAAAACCACAAAGGAACGTTGGAAGTCCACACGTGAAGGGGCTGCTGGGAGGCTTGGGAGCAAGTTCCAAGCAAAAATCCTTCAAGGAACCAAAGGATATTAGCACGCAAGGAGGGATGCCATCTCTTAAACCAGCAGGCACACCCACTTTCTTTCCTTCATCAGATTTGGCCATGGAAGGGGGAAGAAAGAAGAGAAAGAAGATGGGTGAAAAGGGGAAGCTCCCTTCTGAGGCAGCGCTGGAAGAAGCTTGGAGCACCCAAAACCTCTGATTTTGTGGGATTGGACAGAGCTGACCTTGCCACCATGAAGTAAGTCAAGAAAGAGGAAAAGAAAGAAGGAGGAAAGCTTAGCTAGATTGGGAAGAAACCATTAGGGTTTCTTGGAGAAGAACAAACCCCAGCAACTATAAATAGGGCCTCTTCTACCCAACACAATACACATTTCAGAGAGCAAGCTTCCTCTCCCTTACCTGCAAACTCAGTAATTTTCGTGCTTTCTTGGTCTATTACTCTTATTTCCCCCATTTTTCTCTTCTGGAGGCTGCTAGAAGTCACTGCCAAGCTGCCGGAAGTTATCTCAAGCCACCCATTCCTCTCTTTTCCCTCATTCTCAGCCAAACCTCTCTGATAATTTTTCATTTCCTACCTCAATACCTATTTTCCCCTAAGAATACTCAGTTTTCTCTCTCAAGTGCTAAACCCATTCTAATTTTGCTCCCATGCAATAATCTTCTCATGCAAAACTAGAAGATTTATCTGTAATTTGTTGTTGTTTTCATTGGTGAAGGTAACCAAAGAGTTTCCTAAGGCGTCATCACCCTTTCGAGACATCTTTGGGGCTTAATCTTCGAACTCGGACACAAAGGGGACACTTGCATCAGATTGCTCTTTACAGCAGCCCAGCCCACTTCTGCCGGAAGAAAAAGACCTCTACATAAATTGGCGACTCTGCTGGGGATTAGGCCATTATCTGCACCAATGCCTCCAAAGAAGAAGACCAGAAGCAATAAACTAGAGAAAATAAAGAGATAAGAACATTCCATTTTTCTTGTTTGTTTTTTCCTCTTGTTGACTATCTACTTTGCATAACAAACATAAATATAGATTACTCAAATGCTCCATTTGTTTGTATGTTAGATCCTCATTCTCAAGCAAAACAAGATCTTGTAAGAGGATTGGGGGCTTCAGCCAACATGCGAGCCACTAGTCGTCGTCATCAATTATTGAGGCTAGCTCTGCCATTCACCTCTTCACCACAATACATCATCAGCAAGTCTGGCCATCACCATAAATCACCTTCGTAACAACCCTCACCTCTCTAAAGTTGTGAAAACGCGGTGAGAGAGGGAGAAGGAACACTTGCTCAATGCTCTTAGCCTCAGCTCTACGAATGGATTCATCAAGATAAGATTTTTATTATCATGCCTTGTTGATCTCAATATAGCATATATATTTCTTTGTTGTTTTAATACATTCATAAAATTTATGTTTCATTGAAAAATCTCAAGCATAGACAAAAGCACGTGCATTTGGTTTTCTCAAGTCCAAAAAAGAAGAAGATTGATTTATTAGTTGTTGTTCATATGGTGCACCAGCTTGCATCATTTTCTTGTTATGTATTAAACCACCTTTCAATTTTGCATCTCCAAAAAAATTTCTCAGGGCCTTATTCCACGCACTATTCACTTATCTTACTTCTTATCATTTCGTATTCGATCCACCTTTGTGTTAATCAATCCAAGTTACACATTGCAATATAGATGCCAACTATGCATGCACAGTACTAAAATCATACCTGCTCAGAATGCTTATGTCAATTATGTTAGTCATTTGCAAGCTACAATGCTTATATTATTTTTGTAATCACCGTATGCTTTGGTCATGCAGCATTATATCGAGTCATGTGCAAGGGACCCAAGCCTCCAAACAACAAACAAGAAAACAAATGCTCTCATGTTTCCTACCCAACATCCCAACACACTGCCATTATCATCCATTCCTTAGACATATCTCTCTCTATACTTCCAGTCATAGAAGTTCAAGCACCACTGAAAGAGCCGCCGGAAGAGTGGAAGAAGAACAGAGCCAGTCGAAATCCAAACACCACTGCTGGAAGAGCCGCTGCCAGGAAGCACATGCTACCACCGAATCACGCCAAATTGTCACCATTGCAACAAAGGGATATCCCAAGTTCATCATGCCATGCAATGACCCAAACAAATACTAAGAAGGCCATGTTGCAAGAGTTTTTGTAGCTTATGCCAATCAAATCCTTTTCCGATGATTATGGTGCACTTGGGGGCTAAGGAAGGAATTCATTGCAATCACCACGGCAGCAATCAGAATTTTTGAAGCAATGTCAAGCTTTCATGCTATTGCAAGTCATGCACACCTCTTGGTCCTTTTCATACTTGGGGGCTTGATTGGAGTATTCATCAATGCAAAGTGGCTCAAAGTCTTATTATTGCTGAATTGCTTTTGCACCTATCATTTTGTTTTGGCTTTTCAAATTTATTTCAAAAATGAACTTCTTATGTATTTTCACCCTATGCTTTCACAACTTTTGTAAAATGCACCACCATTATGGCATGCCAAGGTGTGAGACGATATTTGCAATGAGAATGGAGTATTTTGAAAAGGGAAAAGCCTCTAGAATTCTTCCTTGCTTTTACCTTCTTCTGTTTTGCAAAACATGTTCTTTGAAAAAAAAAATAGACAAGCAAACTTTTCTTTACAAAACTAAGCCTTTCAGCAGTGTTGTTAATATTATGTTAACTCGCAATTGTACGGGGCAATTAGTAGTATAGCAAGACAAGTACGAGGTCGTACCCACGAAGACTGAGAAGTTCAAATTAGTTATGTACGTAGATTACCGAATTCAAGAAGTTAGGAAGTTAAGTCTAAAACAGAAATTAAAGTGAGAGTGATTGTGATTGTAAAAGGAAGTGAGCAAACTGAAATTGCAAATGAAAGCAAATAAACAAGTGTAACAAAGAGTGATTTTTGAAGGGCTGGAAAACGGATTTGGAGACTAGGGCATTCGAATCACCATAACAATTCAACTCTGGGTTATAAGGAGTCAAGTAACAAGTCTAATTCAGATTCAAAGATTGATTCTAGCTAAAGTATGATTAGGCCATGGTGTTTGGTCCTAACCTTGTGTTCCTAATTCCCTAATTTGATCATTTGTTGTCTAACCTAAAATTAAGCATTAGGAACCCATTAAGCATAGAAGAACAATTTAAACAACCAAGCATGTATCTAATCCCTGTTGTCGAATGTCCATACATACTCTTCCTATTCATAGTTCAATTCGAATTAAAGCATGGTATCTACTCTTAATTCAAACCAAGATAGTTAACAAACAAGTTCTAATGGTGATCAATCATTCAAACAAGCATGTTAACTTATAAGCATAATGAATAAGAACATGAATCATGAATCAAACTTGAAACTCCAAACTTATAAACCCAGAATATTCATGTTAGGTTACATCGAAGCCCTAGTTATGGATTTAGCTACTCATAATGGAAAAGAAACTAAAACAGAAATGGGAAAACATAATGAAAACCATAAGAGTAAAAGAAACCCTTTTCTGAAGTTCTTGTGGTGTCCAATGCTTCTTAAAGAGCTTCTCCACGTCTAGAAGGATATATGAAGGATATGGAGGTGATTTAGGATGAGTTTGAGTGAGTGGTGGTGGCTGAGAAAGAGGGAATTCGTAGGAAATGGAAGGGAGGTTTTCTGGAGCCGTTTTGGTGATTTGGGGCAGTTTAGAGTATCTGGCTATGTACCTAGAGTGTATGGGGTGGATCTGTTTGTGTGTATGAGAGTAATGGTGTGTGTGTCTCCCCTCTGAATGAGCTGCAACTCTCTATTTATAGACTTCAAATTCGTCCTCCCATTGGCTGGTGTAGACAGCCCACCATAAATCCTGGAACTGCTCCCTGTTTTGTGCAAACATGTTTCCCCATAATTAAGCATGCCTTGTTTTGCTCCTTGGGACTTCCAATGCTGAAATGCCTCCCTAATTTGCTCAACATGTTAGGTCTAAAGTCAGATACAGCTCAGTTGAGGCACAAGGCTCAAAGGGGGTGTGGAACACAAGGCTCATAAGCTGGCAGCTGCAATCCTGAGAATGGTGCAACTTGATGGGACCACGGATTGGGCTGGGCTTCATCAATGGATATGTTTGAGCAGTCCATCATGCAGTTCAGAATCTCATCTTTCCATCCACATATTATTTGGGCCAGTCCAAGTTGGGAGGAGGAAGTTAAGGCCCAAACAAATTGCTAACTCAGTCTGCTCGTTTTTGCACAGTTGTGTAACTTTTCTTATCCAAAGCCACCATTTCCACCTAAGGCCCAATGAACTTAATGACAAACAGAAAAGGGATTAAAAGCACAAGTTTAACTCAATAACATAACCAAATCATCAGCTAGGTCTTTCACAAGGTTGTAATGAAAGGTTAAGGTTAGGGGAAATGGAAGAATTGGAAGGAAAAACAAGTAACTTAAGAACATACCAAGGTTGCATTCTTCATTGATCTGCAAGGTATCATTGATTTATAATGGCATGGCTGTTGTGTAGATTCAGTTGCACCAAAATGAACTGCATCCTCAACTTGTGATACTCGCAAGTGCACGAGCCGTTGGTAGTTTAGCATATGTAAGTGCGAGGTCGATTCCACAGGGATTGGTGATTGAATGATCCAACTCAGTTTTCCTACACAAAACAGAAATGGAAACAAGAGAAACAAAACAAGAAGAAAGAAAAGAACTAAGACAAGATGGTGAGGTTTTAGAATCCACCCTAATTGTTCTAATCATGTTATGGCAGCAAGTAAACAAATCGATTCACTCATGAAGATGCTCACAAATAAGTCCATGGTGTTTGGATCAAATTGCATTGAACATCACAAGGACTCCAAGCATGGTGTTTACATTAGGAGACCTAGAAACCAAATCACATAAGTTGCTAATGGATGGAATGAAGATGATCCCCAAACCTTCCCAACAAGAGCATAACGCATAAAACCTTAGGTGATCAATCAAAGGATGCAAAACAGCTCCATTAAAATAGTGAAGAAGAATTCATGAATGAAATCAAACTTTATAAACTCAAACCATGATACAAGACTAGCAAGATGTTTATTACAACTAATAACAGAAAACAAAGTAAAATAAATAAAATACAAGAAGAAAATAAAAGACAAAGGGAGGAGAAGAAGATAAGGACAGCATGCTAGAGATGGAAAAGAATCATCTCCATGGCTGCCAGGAGGCCAAAGCCTCCTAGCTGCTGCCTTCTCCCTCTCTCTCCCTTTGTGACTCTCAACTTTCCCTCTCTTTGTGTACAATAGAAGTGTAAATGATGGATCTCAGGATCTCAATTGAATGTGGAATGGAAGTGGTATTTATAGGGAGATGGGAGTGGGAAATCTGAATTGAATATGGCTAATGGACTCAACACTTGCATTAGAAAATCAGAAATGGTTGCTCCACTAAATCCCACTAGCAGCCCTAGCTCATCCTCATGTCAGCATGACCAAGCTTCCATTCAGAAACCAATAGCTCATGCCTAGCTCATCATGACCAAGCATGCAATGAGCTCATCTTCCTGTCAGCATGATGTGTATTTCCATGGGCTCACGAATTGGGTTGGGCTGAATCAAATGATGACTTTAAGATGTCCAGTTTGAAGTTCAGAATGTCAGTGATCCAACCACACAAGTATTGGCCCAATCCAAGTTCGGATGAAGAAGATAAGTCCGAAATGAACTTCTAACTCAGGCTCCAGTTTTTGCACATTTTTGCACCATATTGCTTCAAATGCCTTAAGTTGTATTCCTCTGATGCTCTCATGCTCTATTGGCCTACAAAACACACAAAGAGAGGCAAATAACTTAGAAATTGAAGAAACTAAGCAAAAGAAGTAAGTAAATAGAGTACGTATATGTATGAAATTATGAACTTAACAATGGCTGCAAACTTCGTGGTACCACCTGGCACAAACCTTATATTTCACGCTTAGATCAAATCGACACACTTTCTCTTTATCTTTCTTATTTGCTGATTTGATCCGCATCTTCTTTAACTTCATTGCACATATTCACATCATCTTTCATTTAGGCACATGGCAGCAACTTCCTTGCTTCAAACTTTATCTTGGCACACCTTGGTATATTTCTAAGCTATAGGGTATGGCTACAATAGGTCAAGTATCTCAGATTGAGATACAAAGGTAGGGAAATGATGAGGGTGATAGAAGAAAAAGGCTTGAAGTGTTTGGCTTCAAGAGGGCTAATGGAACACACATATGGGTAGGGTGAAAAGAAAGCACATAGAATGGTTATACACACATAGCCTAGCATCACTTCAATGAGTTCATTCATGAATGAGAGCAAGCACATGATATCTGCGAAAGAGAATCATCCTTAGTATTCAATCAAAATGGAACAATGAGATCAATTAGAGTGAATTGAAGAAAATAAGTATGGATGAGAAATAGAACACTTAAACCCTCTTAAGAAAGCAATTAGGCTCGATATAGCTCACTAGGGTAGTCTCCACTATTCTCCTTCAAGAATTTGAGCATGGTACTTTAGCCACCAGAATTCTAAGAGCAAAAGCTTTGTGAAGTGCAAAAATTATGATATGAAAACCTCAATGGTAGCTCCATAATATTGATTGTATGACCTTCTAAAAAAAAAATGAACAAAAATTGAAAAACACAATGAAAGAAAACTGAAAACATAAATGAAAGAAAATTGAAAACCTTCCCCCCAGACCTGAATTGAACATTGTCCTCAATGTTAAAGCACAGAAGAGATGATTGAGAACATGCAAATGATAAAGGGAAAAGTTAAGAAGAAGGTTTAGAGAAAAACTCCCCCTTTATGCAATTAGGTCGACCGCTAGCAAACACCTTCTTCTTGAACACATGGGTTGCCTCCCAAGAAGCGCCTTAGTTAATGTCTTGGCAAGACACTATGCAATCAGCTTATGATGAGTTGGGGGTTTCGGATCAATCATCTCAAGATAGTTCACCCAACTTCTTCTCCTCTTCCTTCGCTTCCTCTGTCTTTTTCTTTTCTTTTTCTTCATGTCTGTAACTTTGGACATTGGGATGACATTGGACGGTTCCAATTTCATAGAGCATGGATCAAGGGGCTCAAGTGGTAACCCAGAAATTGATGGAAATGGTTGGAACACTTCTAGGGCAGCTACCACTTCTTGGAACTTTGGTTCAACTTGTTCTTCTTCTGCTTGTGCAATGACAACTTCTAAAGCATCAATGGACTGTTTCTGCAAACTCTTAGAAGAAACTTCATCATTCACAACATCAATTGAAAAACAAGTATCAAGAGAGATAGAAGGTTGAGATGGAGGATCAAACACTTTAAATTCAGCAGTTTCACCCAACACAGTCATGGAGAGGGTGCCATCTTTCATATTGATAATTGTGTTTGTTGTGGCCATGAATGGTCGTCCTAAAAGAATAGGATCCACACGATCTCCATTTCGATTGTCCTCCATATCCATCACTACAAAATCAACAGGGAGAATTAGTGTATTAACTTGAACTAGAATATCTTCTACAATACCTTTTGGATATTTGATAGAATGATCAGCTAGTTCAAGACGAATTGAAGTCTTCTTCATCCCTTCTAAGCCAAGCTCTTGATAAACTGAATATGGCATTACATTGATGCCTGCTCCTAAGTCCAACATGGCTCTTCCAACCTTCTTGTCTCCAATGTTAATTGGAATGTCAAAACTGCCAGGATCTTTTGATTTTGGTGGAAGCTTCCTTTGCAACACAGCACTTACATTCCTGTCGAGCTTTACTCCTTCATTTGGAGCGAAATTGAGCTTGTGAGTTTTCAAGTCCTTGATGAATTTTCCGTATGCAGGAATCTGTTCAATAAGATCAAGCAAAGGCAAATTGATATTAACTTTACTCAAAATATCATAAATATCTTTAAAAGCCTTATCTTGCTTTGCTTTCTTAAGACGGCCTGGAAATGGAATCTGTGGAACATATGGAGCGGGTGCCACGTATCTATCTTCTTGAAGATGTGGTGGCACAAATTTGTCATCCCTTTTATGCAATTGGAATTGGTCGGATTCCTGAGAATCTGATTTGGCCTTAGGAGCAGATTGGGATGTTTTGGGTTGTTCTCCTTCCGTAGCCGTGGTTTCCTCCTCTTCATCTTCATTTTCTACAATAACAACATCATTTGAAAGATTAGAATCAACTTCATTATCAATGATGTTACCTGATCTGAGCACATGAATGGCCTTGACTTCATGGTTCTTTGGATTGATCTCAGTTTGGCTTGGCCATTTCCCAAGTTCTCTTTGAGTTATTTCAGCAGCTATTTGGCCTAATTGGACTTCCAATTTGGAGATGGCAGCTTGTGTAGTTTGCTGAAAATTGGATTGATTGATTGCCATCTGCTTCACTATATCTTCCAAAGATGATGATGATTGTTGTGGCCTTTGGAATGAAGGGGGATTTGCTTGATTCTGGGTATTTCTCCATGAAAAATTTGGATGATTCCTCCAACCTGGATTATAACTTTGAGAGTATGGATCATTTCTTGGACCTTGGTTGTAGGAATTTACCACCTTAGCTTCCTCTTGCACAAATTCTGGATATCCAGCCCCAAGTGGACAAGCTATGGTAGCATGGTCATGAGTTTCGCAGATGCTACACACTTCCTTCGGAGGGTTTCTTGAGTTCAATGCAAGAAGAGCATCTAGCTTTTGTTCCAGTTTTGAAATCTGCACACTAGAAGAGTCATTAAAACCACTAACAACACGCTTACCTCTTGTATCCGTATGTTGGGTCTCCATTGCTATTTCCTCAAAGAGTTCGTACGTTTCTTCTGGAGTTTTGGTTTTATAAGAACCACCTGCAAAATTTGTGACAATATTATGACTAGAAGGGGTTAGTCCTTTATAAAACATACGCATTTGAAGCTTCAATGGAATCCCATGATGAGGACATTGATTGAGCAGCCCATTGAACCTCTCCCATGCTTCACAAAACGACTCGTCATCTTGCTGTGCAAATAACAAGATCTTATCCCTAAGCATGTCGGTATTTTGCGTGGAGAAGTATTTCTCCAAGAACTTCTTTTGAATGGCAGCCCATGTAGTGAGCGATCCCGGCTTCAAAGAATTCAACCAAAATTTCGCCTTATCCTTCAAAGTGTATGGAAACACTCTCATTCGAAGTTGATCTTCTGTCACTCCTGTCAAGGGAAAAGAGCTAACAACATTAAAAATATCCTTTATATGGGTTAATGGATCTTCATTAGGTAAACCATAAAAGGAAGGTAACATATTAAGATGAGATGATTTAAGCTCATAGTTTCGAGCTACAGTGGGCAGCAAGATGCTTGAAGGAGATGTTGGAATTGTTGGGATATCAAGGTCTCCCATGAACTCATTGGCAGCCATCTCTTCTTCTTCTTCTTGGTCTGAACTTGCTTCCGAATTTGAAAGTGAAGAACCAGGAAGTTCAGCGTGGAGAGCAAGACTTGAAAATGTTCCCAGAGCTTGCTCTTTTGCAGTTGACAACTCTCTTTCTAGACGATTCTGAATTTCAGAGGTCACTCGTCTAGGTTGCAATGATGGTCCTACGTTCAAAGATCTGGAACGTTGAAACGAAGACCTCACTTGTTCAAGTAATGGCCTTTTAGACATAAACTACCTGAAACAGAAAATTAGATTAATTAGAAACACTAAAAAGAATAGGGTAACCTTGGGCACATAACCAGGGAAGAACTTTCGTTCAGTCCCCGGGCAACGGCGCCAAAATTTGTTGTTAATATTATGCTAACTCGCAATTGTACGGGGCAATTAGTAGTATAGCAAGACAAGTACGAGGTCGTACCCACGAAGACTGAGAAGTTCAAATTAGTTATGTACGTAGATTACCGAATTCAAGAAGTTAGGAAGTTAAGTCTAAAACAGAAATTAAAGTGAGAGTGATTGTGATTGTAAAAGGAAGTGAGCAAACTGAAATTGCAAATGAAAGCAAATAAACAAGTGTAACAAAGAGTGATTTTTGAAGGGCTGGAAAACGGATTTGGAGACTAGGGCATTCGAATCACCATAACAATTCAACTCTGGGTTATAAGGAGTCAAGTAACAAGTCTAATTCAGATTCAAAGATTGATTCTAGCTAAAGTATGATTAGGCCATGGTGTTTGGTCCTAACCTTGTGTTCCTAATTCCCTAATTTGATCATTTGTTGTCTAACCTAAAATTAAGCATTAGGAACCCATTAAGCATAGAAGAACAATTTAAACAACCAAGCATGTATCTAATCCCTGTTGTCGAATGTCCATACATACTCTTCCTATTCATAGTTCAATTCGAATTAAAGCATGGTATCTACTCTTAATTCAAACCAAGATAGTTAACAAACAAGTTCTAATGGTGATCAATCATTCAAACAAGCATGTTAACTTATAAGCATAATGAATAAGAACATGAATCATGAATCAAACTTGAAACTCCAAACTTATAAACCCAGAATATTCATGTTAGGTTACATCGAAGCCCTAGTTATGGATTTAGCTACTCATAATGGAAAAGAAACTAAAACAGAAATGGGAAAACATAATGAAAACCATAAGAGTAAAAGAAACCCTTTTCTGAAGTTCTTGTGGTGTCCAATGCTTCTTAAAGAGCTTCTCCACGTCTAGAAGGATATATGAAGGATATGGAGGTGATTTAGGATGAGTTTGAGTGAGTGGTGGTGGCTGAGAAAGAGGGAATTCGTAGGAAATGGAAGGGAGGTTTTCTGGAGCCGTTTTGGTGATTTGGGGCAGTTTAGAGTATCTGGCTATGTACCTAGAGTGTATGGGGTGGATCTGTTTGTGTGTATGAGAGTAATGGTGTGTGTGTCTCCCCTCTGAATGAGCTGCAACTCTCTATTTATAGACTTCAAATTCGTCCTCCCATTGGCTGGTGTAGACAGCCCACCATAAATCCTGGAAACCTCTCCCTTTTTGTGCAAACATGTTTCCCCATAATTAAGCATGCCTTGTTTTGCTCCTTGGGACTTCCAATGCTGAAATGCCTCCCTAATTTGCTCAACATGTTAGGTCTAAAGTCAGATACAGCTCAGTTGAGGCACAAGGCTCAAAGGGGGTGTGGAACACAAGGCTCATAAGCTGGAGCTGCAATCCTGAGAATGGTGCAACTTGATGGGACCACGGATTGGGCTGGGCTTCATCAATGGATATGTTTGAGCAGTCCATCATGCAGTTCAGAATCTCATCTTTCCATCCACATATTATTTGGGCCAGTCCAAGTTGGGAGGAGGAAGTTAAGGCCCAAACAAATTGCTAACTCAGTCTGCTCGTTTTTGCACAGTTGTGTAACTTTTCTTATCCAAAGCCACCATTTCCACCTAAGGCCCAATGAACTTAATGACAAACAGAAAAGGGATTAAAAGCACAAGTTTAACTCAATAACATAACCAAATCATAAGCTAGAGAGGTACAAAATGATATACAATTATGAACTGATCAAGCAGTAACTATACCAAGCAAAGCCACTTAGATGGGATCCCGAACTGTCAACAAGCATCATGCCTAAGCAAAATAGCACAAGTCATGCAAAGCCAAGCTATTACAAAAAGGGCATGCAATTCTTGAGGTGCGGGAACAACGAAACCATTGTAGCCTTTCGATGAGCAATTCAAAACTTCACGACATCCAGAAATTCTTCAGGAGCCTTTGTGAAAATCATGCATACAATGGCCTGACCCTTTTAAGGTGCGGCAAGAGGGTGCATTTTAGGCCAAATGAGTAGACAAGCCTTGCGAAAGTTTTAAAGAGCAATGCATCGAAGATTTAGCTCAAAGATCCTATCAAAATTTCGACAGCATATACCTTGTTCTTAAGGCTAGCCAACCTGCGAGAAAGATTTCAAGAAGTTCACAAGAGCAAATTCTCCCAACCAAGCAATATATATAAGATGTACGGATTACAACATGCCTCAAGCAGTTAGAAATTAATGCAGGTTCCAGCGGTTCAATAGTACATTACAAAGTCGTAACGACATAGTCGTTAGACTATCTGAAAAGTACATGGCCATTGCAAAAACAAAGTTACACATGTTGAAGATTTGTACATCCTACGGTATCAAGAAAGATGGAAGCTGTGCACTGAGCCAACTGACCCCAAGCCAAAGAAAACAACCTGTGAAATAAAAGGAGGCAGCACTGCCGGAAGGTAAGGGCAGTGCCAGCAGCTATGTCGAATGTTTCGAGAAGAAGAGGAGTAGGAGGCAGCACTGGTGGAAGGTGCAGGGGCGGTGCCGGCAGCTATGTCGAATGTTCAGAGAAGAAGAGGAGTAGGAGGCAGGACTTGCTGGAAGGTGCAAGGCAGTGCCGGCAGCTATGTTGGATGTTCCGAGAAGAAGAGGAGTAGGAGGCAGCACTGCTAGAAGGTGCAGGGCAGTGCCAGTAGCTATGTCGAATGTTCCGAGAAGAAGAAGAGTAGGAGGCAGGACTTGCTGGAAGGTGCAAGGCATGCCGGCAGCTATGTCGAATGTTCGAGAAGAGGAGGAGTAGGAGGCGGCACTGCTGGAAGGAGCAAGGCATTGTCTACACCTGCATCGGATGTCCTAAGAACATAGGGGACTGCCGGAAACAAACCCTTCTATATGAAACACCTCGATATAGACGAGGATCAATCACTGAAGCAGTTTCCGGACACTGGCTCTTCGCTTACTGCAACATGTTCACAAGCATTCTTGAGCAATGGAGGGGGTCTTCCCCTCTTCAATTTATCATCCAGTGAATAAAGGTGGTCACTAATAATTGACGACAGGTTGGTGGATGCCATGGCAGGTCTTGACAAGTGATGAATCCCTGCAAGAATTGCCAACAAAGAATATGCTGAAAAATGGCAAAGCATAAAGCTAGTTCTCTGTGTTAAAGCCAAGCAATCTCCACACTAGCATGCAAGCCATATGAACTTTACAAGCCAAGCAAAGCAAGCTATCTCATGCCAAGCGAAATGCATAAACAAAAAAAAATATTTTCGAAGCATCATGCAATCTATTACTCGAGCTCATGACAAGCAAATTTCCCATTCCATGCTCAACCAATCATCTCAGGAGACCCATTATACACATGTTTATGTCTATCCCTATAAAGCCGAAAAATAAACCTCCATCCATGACCAAGCTTTAAGCTCATTAAAAAGAAACCAATTGTGCTTTCCTCAAGCTTTCAAACAGCCTATGATCTTACATATTAATCATGCGACTACAAGCATACGTTCTCAATGCATATAGTTCAACAACAATCCAGAAGGAGGCCAAGAACGTAGGACACACAAAATTGTACCTCAAGCATGACAAGTCAAGCCCATGCCAAAGGAAACGCTCAAGAAAATGCCCAAGCAACATGCAATTTACCCATGGCAAGAAAAAATTCTCATTGACAAGCAATTCCCATAGCAAGCAAAATTCTCTCTCAAAAATGCAAAAAATTCAAGCATTGCAAAACATGCATTATGTCAATTTCTATTTCCCACAACATAAACGAAGGTCCAAGGTTAATCAAGCATGTGTTCACAAGAAAAGTGAGCCTAGGCCAAGCACCAGTCTATGCTTATTCCTGGAATATTCAAATTGGCAGAGTTACTTACCAAAGGATTAAAGCAGAAGCTCAAATATCCGAGTTAGAAGGCTGGAGGATTTGGAGGTTCCAGGCAGCAAAAACGTCAAAGCTTCCGGCACTTTCCTTTCTCCTACCTGTGTCTGAGACGTATACACCTACATAGAAAAAGCGCATTGTGCAAGGTTCAGCCTTTTCACCAGCTAAAAAGGGGCCAACACATGATAAAAAGGGGGAAGAAAAATGGAGGAAAGGAGAGGATGTGGTCCATACCAGGGATTTCTTTTTGTAATCCTTTAGCACTCTTCCAGTGGCTGGCAAAAGAAAGAAATCGAAAAGAAGAAAACCCAAAAACCTGATGCGAGCCCTTCCTTGCTAGCACCCATGCTGTGAGTACCATTGTTGCAACGATGACAAAATAGGTCGAAGGGGTTTGGTGCTTGGCTGCCAAAACGAAGAGCAAAACCCCACGAGGATGAAGAACTCAACAACTAGCTTGTTCTCTGTCTCATCCAAAGTCTCTCCTGGTCAAACAATTCAAATCTTCCATAAGCCTTCATATCGCAAGACAAGGTGTGAGCAACCAAAATCTCACCTTCATACCATCAAGTTCCTAACAAATCAGTAAGAAGATGACATTTCTCATGCTTTGGAACCTCTCAATCAAGTCTGAAAAAGAAACAAGAGAGCACGTTGGCCAGATTAGATGCTGGAAGGGAACTCGTAAATGAAAAGGGGGCGCCGGAAGCATAATCGCTATTTAAGCATAATTTTTTCCAAAGACAAGTTGCAAGAGGCCAAAATTCACTTTTATGCTATCAAAATCCTAGAAAATTAGACTTCTCATGCTTTCTCATGATTTGGAGCTTCTAAACAAGAGAATACGTTAGCCAAAATCAGACGGCGGAAAGGTACTCATACACAAAGGGAGGCGCTGGAAGCATATTTTTCTCAAAGTGCAAGCAAACTCATCTATCAAGCATTTGACAAAATCCACAGGGTGTGATACCAATCCACATGCCAAGAAATTTCATTTCATTCAAGCATTCCAAGCAATTCAGGCATTTCAAGCAAAATTGAAGAACTCATGCTCTTACGACGATACCTTTCAACATCATGCTCTCACGACAATATTGCTCAAGGACATGCTCTAACAATACTCAGATTAGCACTCAATGCCAACAGAAAAGACATGCCAAATTCTCAAACAAAAGCAACATGCCAAGCAAAACTTATACAAAAGCTTTCCAACCATTCTAGCTAGAACATCCCACCTTTGAAAAATCACTAGAAATCAAGCTTACAACCAACAAGTCCCAAACTTTGATAAGCTTACAATAACACCTTACCAAGGGTGCCCAGGTTCCAACATATCCAAACCATAACCACAGTTTCTAAGTATCCATTATCCATCAATTCCAGAATCAGGATCCAAGAAGGGTACATGAGATGGCGTGCCATCGCCAGGATCCAAAATCCACTTTCATAAACTAATATATATCCAATCACACCTTTTTTAAGTCTCTTTTTTAACCTCTTTGGACGTGTGTTTTCTCCGAGACGTCATTTGTTTTATTATAACTGACGTGCAACATTGTTTTTACGACGGTAATCAACAATCGATGCATCCTAAAATTCGTCGGTTTTAGCGCTTCCGTCGTGTTGTTCTTTACTGTACGTCGTTGATTATTTCTCTACCTGTCGTAGTGGTTGATATTTATTAACCATTTTCAATTTTATTTTATTTAACCGACGTGTTTTCTTTTTCAAATGGCGGTTTTTATTTCAATTTTTCATTGGCTTTCCACGTCGTTTTTGAAAACCCGACGTTGGTTATTTTTTAGACGTCTCTTTTTGTGATTTTTGTAACTTGACCGTCGTATTTTCAGCTTTAATCCATTATTTTTAATTTTTGATTTGTCGTGCCCAAAGCCTGTAGAATGAAAATGTGATCGGAATTAAAATGATATACAGAGCTATTAATTAATGTCATACAATGAACTGCATAACTAATGTCATACATTACAACAATCAATCAATCTATATATCTTCACACCCATTTCTAATATTCTCACTTCCAAACTCACCCACTAGGTCATCAAATGTGTCAACATTTGGTATCCCTCTAGTAAATGACTCACACTCAATTCTAATATCACCTAGCACATCATCACCAATAACATCATTATATTCTCTATTAGGCATTGATAACACTACCGACCAACCACGATGCATTGGGTCGTCAACATAAAATACTTGTTTGACTTGAGAAGCCATAACAAATTGGTCATTCCTATGTCCAATTTTACTCAGATCTACAAGGGTAAATCCAAGTTCGTCAACTACAAGGCCCGAAGTGTTATCTATCCAATCACACCTCAAGACTGGGATTCTAAACTTTTGGTAGTCAAGGTCCCAAATTTCTTGAATAACCCCATAAAAACCCATATTGGAGACAATAGGGTTTTTATCCTTGGCACTAGCAATTTGCATAGTATGTGCAAGTCAATAAACTCCACTATTTTGGACAGTTCGCACATCATCTTGTGCCTTGGTGTTAAATTTGACACCATTAATAAGATAGCTCCTATATGATGGCACTGCCATGCTAGGACCAGCTGCTAACCACCTCAAACTTTCTGATACGCCATTATTGTTTTCCCCATTAAGTTCACTTTGAACTTGCAAATTAAACATATATCTTAATTCAATCAAACATATATATAAAAAGAAAGAAAATTAAAAGTTCAATATGTCATTCAATAACATATATACCTTAAAGCGTAGCCATTGAATGAAAGTGTTATTGTGCTTATCTTGTAGCCATTTTGTTCTCTTTCTAAATTTTGGATAAGTGGTCTTGATGTGGATCATATTTTCCCTACAATTGACACGAAAAAATCACGCATTACGGTCCCTTGTATATAAGATAAACATAAGGAGTCATAATATTTAAAATGGCTACTTATGAAAAATTAAACTCATACGTCCTCGATATAAGGTAGGACTTCCTCTGTATTCTCCAACACATATAGATGTGCCTGGTTCAACAAGTCCAGATCAACTAAGCTCATTGTGCAACCTGATAATGGCTTTGAAACTCCCATCTTCTGGCTTGAAGGCACTCCAACTCTACTAACATCAGATAAATGCTCGGTACAAAACTCTACAGCTTCTTCAGCTATATATCGCTCAGCAATGCAACCTTCGGGACGAGTACGATTCTGAACATACCCCTTTAGCACTTTCATATATCTTTCAAAAGGATACATCCATGTAAAATACACTGGCCCACATAGACGAACTTATCTGACAAGATGTACTACTAGATGAACCATGATACCAAAGAATGAAGGGGGAAAGTACTTCTCAAGCAAACACAAAGTAACTACTACATCTTCTTCCAACTTATCTAGCCTGGAAACATCTACCATCTTTGCACATATAGCATTGAAGAAGAAGCACAATCGAGTTATGTTGTGTCGGATTCACTGCACCAAAATGGATTCAGCTGCATCCTCAACTTGTGATACTCGCAAGTGCACGAGCCGTTCGGTAGTATAGCATATGTAAGTGCGAGGTCGATCCCACGAGGATTGGTGATTGAATGATCCAATTCATTTCCCCTACACAAAATAGAAATGAAAAAGAAAATAAATAAAACAAGAAAAAAAAGGAAATAACTCAAGCAAATAAGTTCCCAAGTTCAATTAGATTAACGGATTGATTCTAGCTAAAGTATGATTAAGCCATGGTGTTTGGTCAAAACCTTGTGTTCCTAATTCCCTAATTTGATCATTTGTTGTCTAACCTAAAATTAAGCATTAGGAACCCATTAAGCATAGAAGAACAATTTAAACAACCAAGCATGTATCTAATCCCTGTTGTCGAATGTCCATACATACTCTTCCTATTCATAGTTCAATTCGAATTAAAGCATGGTGTATACTCTTAATTCAAACCAAGATAGCTAACATGCAAACCTAAATGGTGATCAATCATTCAAACTAGCATATTAACTTATAAGCATAATGAATAAGAACAAAAACCATAATCGAAACTTGGAAACTAATTAAACTTGAATACTTAAGAAAGAATGTACATTACAAATGAAAGTAAAGTAGAACTTGAAAACTTGAAGGAAAATTTACTAAAATCATTTTATTACAACAATTGACAACTTGAAAGGAAACTAAGAGAATTTGAGGGAGAGAAGGGAAGGGAGCTCTAGAGAAGTGTTTGAGAGCTCCCCCCCTGGGGTGTGTTTTAAAGCTTGAAGGCTTCTCTATTTATAGGGATAAGAGGGAGGAACAACATGATGAAATCCAACACCACCATTCCTCATTTAATACAACCCATAACTCCCACTTCATCTTGTCTAGGTTAGTGTGGTTGGAATCAACTCCATCCCATACTTCATTTGCTGCACCTCCAGCTTTCTTCACATGGGTTCAAAGGTGTTGTGGCTGCCTTTTGCTGCCAACCCATGTGGTTGCCTTTTACTTACTGAAAAACGATTCTTCTGAACCAGACTTAGTGTAGGAGGGCCACAGGTTTCAAAACGTATCCAATGGGGCTGAAATTTGGATATGTTATACTAGACACCCATTGGAACAACTTCTATGAAGGAAGTATTCGCATCGGAGCAGTAGAAGTGTACGTTTTGTCCACTGCAAGTTGGCTGCCGAAACAGGGACTGGAATTGACTTCATTTCATTTCATTTCTTTCTTTTGCTTCACATGCATGCCCATGCATCTCTTTAGTAACTCAAAAGCTGATCTCCAGCTCCAAAGTGATCTTCCAATTCAATTCCCATGTTCAAAGGCTGAAGTAAAGTGCCTCTCATCATTCCTCCTTCTTCTCTCTTTCCTTTCCACCATGGCACTTTAACCTTTGTCTCTTCCTTGTCCCCTTTGCCATGATGTATTTTTGTCTTCACAAATATGCTCTTGCTTTCTCTTTAATAGCTGGAATGCCTCCCCACTTCACTCATTATGTTGAGTACAAAGTCAATTATAGCTAGGGAGAGGCACATGGCTAAAAGGAGGCACATGGCAAAAAGCTGGCAGCTGGAAATCCTCTTGAGCAAGGTTGAGTGTTGGATGGACTGAGCACTCCACAAATGTCCAATTGGGCTGAAATTTGGATATGTTGTAGTAGACACCCATTGGAACAAGTTTCATGAAGATCTTCACCTCATCCAAGCCCCATAGCATGCTGATCCAAGTCCATGAAGTTGACCTACGAAACTGGGCTGGAAATGGGTTGTAGCCAAAATATGTTTGTCTTTAAGCTCATATTCCTCTTATGTCAATCAGCCCTTCACATGCATGGATTGCATCAAATGTGATCTCTTGCTTTCTTAACCTACAAAACACACAAACAGAGGTAAGTGACTCAAAATAGAGAGAAACTAAGCAAAATCACTAAGTAAAGAAGGCATGCAAGTTTATGAAATTATGGACTTATCAAAACAGAAAATGGATTAAAAGCACAAGTTTAACTCAATAACATAACCAAATCATAAGCTAGAAGGGTACAAAATGATATACAATTATGAACCGATCAAGTTATTGCATACCTTGCAGGCTTCTCCAAAACAGGAACGAATTGCCACAGGGAGCAATTGTTGCATCAAGGTATGACAATCATGAGATTTAAGGCCAAGAAGTCTTGAATCTTTTAAAGATACAAGATTTTTTATATTCGAAGAATAACCTTCAGGGACCTTCATACCGTAGAAAGAATTGCAAACCGTTGTCTTCTCTGCTCTTGACAAATTCCAAGGCCCTGGAGGTAAGCGAGTACGTCTTTCTCCATACTCGGGTTGCAAATCAATTTTGACCCCCATGTTCAATAAGTCTAACCGAGCAGCAATCCCATCTTTATTTTTTCCAGGGATCTCTAGCAATGTACCAATGATACTATCGCAAACATTCTTCTCAATGTGCATAACATCTAGGGCATGCCTCGCAGGGAGGTATTTCCAATACTTGAGATCAAAGAATTTTGATTTCTTCTTCCAACAAACTCTGTCACCATCATTCTCACCAACACTTCCCCCATTTTTCGAGTCCCATATGTAATTAATATCTTCAACCATATGCAGCACTTCTTCTCCGGTTAATGGCTCGGGAGGCATGCCATATTCAGGTTTCCCATTAAAAGCTGCACGTTGCCTCCTATATGGATGATTGATTGGTAACCATTTTATATGCCCAATGTAACAAATTTTGTGGCCATTTTTCAACTTGTGACTAGGTGTATCATCGCCGCATATTGGACAAGATTTATATCCTTTAACGACACAACCAGATAAGTTTCCATAGGCAGGAAAATCATTAATTGTCCACAGTAATACACCTATGAGTGTAAAGTATTCTCCTATGTGGGCATCATTCACTCCTCTAATCCCATCCCACAGAGATTTTAAATCATCAATCAAAGGCTCTAAGTAGACGTCTATATCATTTTCGGGCTGTTTAGGACCGGAAATCAATAAGGTCAACATCATGAACTTCCGCTTCATGCATAGCAATGGTGGGAGATTATATGTAACTAACATAACTGGCCAACAACTGTATCTGCTCCTTAAAGAACTGTGGGGATTGAATCCATCAGATGAGGGAGCCAATCTCAAGTTTCTTGGCTCATTACCAAAGTCGGGTCCTTTATCATCAACAAGTTTCCAAGACGGGGAATCCGCTGGATGAGACATATGACCGTCAACAGATTTTCTTGCAGCATGCCAAGTCAAACTCTTAGCTGTCTTATGTGATTGAAACATCCTTTTAAACCTTGGAATTGGAGGAAAATACCACACGACCTTCGCTGCCACACCCTCTTTCAAGAACCCATTTATGGTTTCCTTCCACCTTAAGATACCACAAGTAGGACAATTAGTTGCATCCTCATACTCCTTCCGATACAAAATGCAGTCATTGGGACATGCGTGGATTTTCTCATAACTCATCCCTAGAGCAGACAAAGTCTTTTTTGCCTCGTACATAGAGGAAGGTAGTGTATTTCCATCTGGAAGCAATTCTCCTTGAAGTATCAATAATTCTGTAAAACAAACATCACTCAACCCATGTTTTGCTTTCAAATTATATAACTTCGTGTACTTCCTGCAACCAGGGTACCAGGGGTTCATCACCATCCCCAATCACATTGGCAAACTCATAAGGATCATATCCAATATTGCCAAAATCATTATCATCCATCTCTAATTCTTCAGAAACATAACTGAACCTACTTTGCTCATCTTCTTCCACATTTCTACTAGCATTGGTAATCCATTCCCAATCAAGTTCTCCGTGCCCTGTCCAAATCTTATAGCTTTGGTCAATTCCATTAAAGTATAAGTGTTCCCTTATAATTCCAACCCCAAACAATCGAATATTCCCACATTTAACACATGGACAATGAATATCCCTTGTATTTCCAAGATTTTCTACAGCAAAATTCAGAAATCCTTCCACCCCTAACTCATATGCCTTCGATCTTCTATCCGCATGCATGCATGACTTATCCATCTCACACTCTATAAAATCATATAAATATATATATATATATTAAAGTGGAAAGACCAGCAATGAAACACTACCTCATTCAAATTGCAGAGAACAAATTGAAAATAAAATATAAAACATGAATAAGACGACGGTTTTTACAACATAATCGTCGTTTAATATAAAATCAGACGACGACATCTATAGTTACCGTCGTCATTACGATACCCAAACCCAGAAATTTGTACGGGGTTCTTGTATCTTAAAGACGACGTCTAATGAAGGAACAGTCATCTTTAGGCTACGGCTGCGGCCTAATACTCAGACGACGGGAGTGTTGTGTCTGATTCACTGCATCAAAATAGATTCAGCTGCATCCTCAACTTGTGATACTCGCAAGTGCACGAGCCGTTCGGTAGTATAGCATATGTAAGTGCGAGGTCGATCCCACGAGGATTGGTGATTGAATGATCCAATTCATTTCCCCTACACAAAACAGAAATGAAAAAGAAAGGAACTAAATAAAACAAGAAAGAAAGAAAAGAAAATAACTCACGTAGATAAGTTCCCAAGTTCAATTAGATTAATGGATTGATTTTAGCTAAAGTATGATTAAGCCATGGTGTTTGGTCATAACCTTGTGTTCCTAATTCCCTAATTTGATCATTTGTTGTCTAACCTAAAATTAAGCATTAGGAACCCATTAAGCATAGAAGAACAATTTAAACAACCAAGCATGTATCTAATCCCTGTTGTCGAATGTCCATACATACTCTTCCTATTCATAGTTCAATTCGAATTAAAGCATGGTGTATACTCTTAATTCAAACCAAGATAGCTAACATGCAAGACTAAATGGTGATCAATCATTCAAACTAGCATATTAACTTATAAGCATAATGAATAAGAACAAAAACCATAATTGAAACTTGGAAACTAATTAAACTTGAATACTTAAGAAAGAATGTACATTACAAACAAAATTAAACTAGAACTTGAGAACTTGAAGGAAAACTTAGTAAAATCATTTTATTACAACAATTGACAACTTGAAAGGAAACTAAGAGAATTTGAGGGAGAGAAGGGAAGGGAGCTCTAGAGAAGTGTTTGAGAGCTCCCCCCCTTGGGGTGTGTTTTGAAGCTTGAAGGCTTCTCTATTTATAGGGCTAAGAGGGAGGAACATCATGATGAATTCCCACACCATCCTTCATCATTTGCTGCACCTAAAGCTTTCATCACATGGGTTCAAAGGTGGTCAGATGTGGCTGCCTTTGCTGCCAACCCATGTGGTCTTCTTTTGCAGCCAACCCATGTGATTGCCTTTTGGTTGCTGAAAAAATGAGTTTTCTGAACCAGACTTGGTGTAGGAAGGCCACAAGTTTCAAAACGTATCCAATGGGGCTGAAATTTGGATATGTTATACTAGACACCCATTGGAACAGGTTCTATGAAGAAAGTATTCGCATCAGAGCAGTGGAAGTGTACATTTTGGCCACTGCAAGTTGGCTGCCGAAACAGGGACTGGAATTGACTTCATTTCATTTCATTTCTTTCTTTTGCTTCACATGCATGCACATGCTTCTCTTTAGTAGCTCAAAGGCTGATCTCCAGCTCTAAAGTGATCTAGCAATTCAATTCCCATGTTCAAAGGCTGAAGCAAAATGCCTCTCATCATTCCTCCTTCTTCTCTCTCTCCTTTCCACCATGGCACTTTAACCTTTGTCTCTTCCTTGTCCCAAGTGCCATGATGTATTTTTGTCTTCACAAATATGCTCTTGCTTTCTCTTTAATAGCTGGAATGCCTCCCCACTTCACTCATTATGTTGAGTACAAAGTCAATTATAGCTAGGGAGAGGCACATGGCTAAAAGGAGGCACATGGCAAAAAGCTGGCAGCTGGAAATCCTCTTGAGCAAGGTTGAGTGTTGGACGGGCTGAGCACTCCACAAATGTCCAATTGGGCTGAAATTTGGATATGTTGTAGTAGACACCCATTGGAACAAGTTTCATGAATATCTTCACCTCATCCAAGCCCCATAGCATACTGATCCAAGTCCAAGAAGCTGACCTACGAAATTGGGCTGGAAATGGGTTGTAGCCAAAATGAGTTTGTGTATAAGCTCTTCTTCCATTCACCCAAATCAGGCCTTAACATGCACGGATTGCATCATTTCCTATCCAAAGTCATCATTGTTACCTAAATCTCAATTAACTGAAACATAAACACAAAATGAATTAAAAGCACAAGTTCAACTCAAAAACATAACCAAATCATAAGTTAGAAGGGTACAAAATGATATACAATTATGAACCGATCAAATACCCCCAAACCTAGATTTTGCTAGTCCTCGAGCAAAATAAAAGGAAAACAAAGATAAAAACAAAACAAGAAGTTAGCTAGACCACTTTCGTAGGTAACTCGATTGCATTGAGCGCATGCAACAAGCCTTTAAACCTCTAGGCATCCCTAGTAGGAGGAGTTGTGTCTCCTGAGGGTTTAACAGAAACGATACCCACAAATGTTTTACTAACTCTACAAAACAAAGTGGTTAGGAAACTTATTAGATTTGTTAGTCCTTAAGCAAAATAAAACAAAAACAAAAACAAAAATAATTACAAAAAAATAAAAAGAAAAATAAAAGAAATAAAAATAAAAATAAAGACAAAAATATAAATAAAACTCAAAACAATCTTTCCGAACATTTTCTGAAGAGAAATGACTCATGCATATGACTCAAAAGTTTTAACAATAAAAACTCAATTTTAGACATTATTTACAAGGTGGCAAAGTTCAAAACACAACATGCTCAAAGTGTAGTAGTGTGACAGCCAAATGCAACAAATTCTCCAATCTTAGTTTTCACACAATTTCAAAAATCATACCAAGCACAAATGCAACTTCAAATCTCACCAAAGTTGTCCTCTCACAAATGAATCGCTCAGAAGAGGGCTACAATGCAACACTCAGTTATAAACATGAGATTAGAGTTAAATCATAAGGAACTTAACTCAAAAATAGGAAGATGAAGAACTTGCATTAATATGATCTCAAGAAGGATGCCAAACACTTAAAAGTAAGAAAATGCATGCAATTCAACCATATGACATTTAAGATCAATTTAGGTCTTTATTATAGGTTGTAATGGGGCCAAGGGTGTAAGGTGAGTGAGAAATGAAAGGTATGGATAAAACAAAGTCCAAGGAACTCAAAATATAAGAGCATATAACAATTGTTTACAAGACTTCGAATCATCAAAACGAGAATTTTTCTTTTACATGATCAAAACTCCTTATACCTTCATTTACAATGGTTTACACTCCTTTCCAAACAATTATTTTTGAAGGCCCAAAAATGAAATTCAATCAACCACCATTTAATCACAATTTTTTTTTTCTTTTCTTTCACCAATTGAGTGAAGTTCCCTTTTTTTTTTTTTTCTTTAAGTAATATGCCTTCCCAAACTTAGCATGAAAAACACATCCGAATTAGAGCTCATGAGTTCCTTAGAAAGGTAAATATTTGTTTTTCGGGCTAAGGCGAGGAAATATAATTGGTAAAATGAAATAAAAGGTTTATATGTTGTCTCAAAATGGTTAACAATGGAAGATCATGCTTAAGCATGCATAAGGTTAGCTTGAAAGGCACAAACGATCCAAAGAGGGCCTTAATATCACTTCTTAAATGTCATGAAATCAAATTGCATAAGAATGAATGACTTTTAAGTGTTCAACCAAATCAATGAATAATGAGATCAAACAACAACTTTGATGACAAGAAAATAAGAGTATGTGTATAACACTCATGAAATGAAGCACAAGGCTCAAAAGCTCACTTTAAATGGTTATATAAGTCTAATTTATACTTGATACAATTCTTTGGGTCATGCAAATCCTTTAATTGGAAAATTATGAAACAAATGGCAAGTGCAAAGAATGTTTCGAACATATCATGCTAGAACGATGCCAAATTAAATTTTTAAATATATATATATATATTTTTTACAATAAAAATTTACAAGGAAAAATAACTAAATAAAAGATAAAATTCAATTTTCATTTAAGTCATGCAAACATTTATCACAATCTCATCATAAGTGTTCGAAAAGTGACTCAAAACAAAACAAGACTCAAAATATAGAAAAAAAAAAAAATAAGCAAGAAATTAATTATTATTATTTTTTTATTTTATAAGAAAAACAAAATTTACTTGGTAAACTCCAATACCCCCAAACCTAGAAACAAACATTGTCCTCAATGTTTAAAAATTAGGAACAAGCAATGTCATAACAAGAAATGAAAGGTACTAAAGTAAATATAAAATTACAAAACACACAAGAATTAAAATACAAAAATAAAATAATTACAAAATAAAAATTACAAAATAAACAAACAAATTATAAAAAAAACGAAATAGTAAAACACTCGAAACAGAAAGCCCTAAACAAACAGTCTTACGCAAACCAAAACCCAAATGATTGAAAGCCCAACCCAAAAGAAATGAACACACTTTGAAACCTAACAACGGTGAAAACCCAACGCGCAACGAAATCCGAAGCCCACACGATTGATATTATTTTTTTATTTATTTATTAATTTAATGAAACGTGAATTGGGAGTGCGAAGGCGGGATTTATGAAAAGAAAGAGTGTGGTCCCTGCTGCCTCGGTTCCTAGGAAGTGACAGGCAAAAGGAGTGAGGGACATGTCGGCGTGCGGAGGCTGCTTTGACATCCCCCAAGCCAGAATTATTGGCCTCTTGGGTGAAGCGGGACGACTTTTTCACTTTGAAGGTGGTGAAAGGTGTAAATGTAATTAAGGGGGGTTGGGAAACGGGTGGCCGTAAGGGCCGCACAGAACTTAGAACCGCAACGGCTAGGGTTTAGCAGACTAAGTCTATAAAAGGTAAAAAGAAAGGGTAAACAAAACACAAACTCAGAAATACACAAAAGAGAAAAGAAAAACGAGTGAGAAATCAAATGGCCTCTAACTACCCATTTTCGTTGGATCTCAACTTAGCTCCACCGACTCAAACATGGGGTCAAGCAGCAGCACCAGTATGGGTGCCCTATTTTGCCTCTGCACGAGGGCCTGTGACCGTCAATGACTCAATACTCCTGGACAACGATGTTGCCATTGGAGTGGGCAGAATTCTAGTGACACTAAAAGATATACGTGTGTTCGGGACAAGGGATGACAACCGGGTCACGAGCGATGCCCTGGCACTGAGCGTGCAGAGTACAACATGTGTTGCAAGTCTGGGACATCGCCTACTTGCAAAGTCCCATGAGGTAGAGGTGCTAAAAGGTGAGTTGGCGGCGGAGCGAAGTATGGTTGAAGAGTGTCAGACTGCTATAAAAAGCTTGAAAAGGGAGAGGGCAAGGATAGTGGAGGTGAATCGACACCAGCTAGAAGTATTGCGGGACGAGAATAAAAGCCTAACAAAGATGGTAGAGTTGTATTCTCGCGACATGCGAAAGCAGCTAGAGGACCTAGACCGACCGGGTAAACGCAAGCAAGCAGATCGCGAGAGTAGTTACGCTCAAGCTAAGATTGCGATCTTTGGGAGCTCAAGTGGTGAGCCCCAAGAGGTTGTGCGTGAAGCCCAGGAAGAGGACAGCCAGAGGGCCAAACTCAAAGCTCCAATGGTCGAGACACCAAGCACCGAGAAGAAATGATTTTCCTACTGCATTATTGTTGTTTTTATTTTATTTTGTTGTTTTTCTTTTTGGTATTTTGTTTTGGAAATAAAAGAGTAAGGTTGCAGAAAGAAAAAGAAAAAAAAAAAAGAAAAGAAAAAAAAAACACACTTCCCAACTAAAATAAAACAAAGACGACAAACGGAAAAGAAAACACGTTTCACTGCATCAAAATAGATTCAGCTGCATCCTCAACTTGTGATACTCGCAAGTGCCTCAGCCGTTCGGTAGTATAGCATATGTAAGTGCGAGGTCGATCCCACGAGGATTGGTGATTGAATGATCCAATTCATTTCCCCTACACAAAACAGAAATGAAAAAGAAAGGAACTAAATAAAACAAGAAAGAAAGAAAAGAAAATAACTCACGTAGATAAGTTCCCAAGTTCAATTAGATTAATGGATTGATTCTAGCTAAAGTATGATTAAGCCATGGTGTTTGGTCATAACCTTGCGTTCCTAATTCCCTAATTTGATCATTTGTTGTCTAACCTAAAATTAAGCATTAGGAACCCATTAAGCATAGAAGAACAATTTAAACAACCAAGCATGTATCTAATCCCTGTTGTTGAATGTCCATACATACTCTTCCTATTCATAGTTCAATTCGAATTAAAGCATGGTGTATACTCTTAATTCAAACCAAGATAGCTAACATGCAAGACTAAATGGTGATCAATCATTCAAACTAGCATATTAACTTATAAGCATAATGAATAAGAACAAAAACCATAATTGAAACTTGAAAACTAATTAAACTTGAATACTTAAGAAAGAATGTACATTACAAACAAAATTAAACTAGAACTTGAGAACTTGAAGGAAAACTTAGTAAAATCATTTTATTACAACAATTGACAACTTGAAAGGAAACTAAGAGAATTTGAGGGAGAGAAGGGAAGGGAGCTCTAGAGAAGTGTTTGAGAGCTCCCCCCCTTGGGGTGTGTTTTGAAGCTTGAAGGCTTCTCTATTTATAGGGCTAAGAGGGAGGAACATCATGATGAATTCCCACACCATCCTTCATCATTTGCTGCACCTAAAGCTTTCATCACATGGGTTCAAAGGTGGTCAGATGTGGCTGCCTTTGCTGCCAACCCATGTGGTCTTCTTTTGCTGCCAACCCATGTGGTTTGCCTTTTGCTTGCTGAAAAACGATTCTTCTGAACCAGACTTAGTGTAGGAGGGCCACAGGTTTCAAAACGTATCCAATGGGGTTGAAATTTGGATATGTTATACTAGACACCCATTGGCACAACTTCTATGAAGAAAGTATTCCCATCGGAGCAGTAGAAGTGTACGTTTTGGCCACTGCAAGTTGGCTGCCGAAACAGGGACTGGAATTGACTTCATTTCATTTCATTTCTTTCTTTTGCTTCACATGCATGCACATGCTTCTCTTTAGTAGCTCAAAGGCTGATCTCCAGCTCTAAAGTGATCTACCAATTCAATTCCCATGTTCAAAGGCTGAAGCAAAATGCCTCTCATCATTCCTCCTTCTTCTCTCTCTCCTTTCCACCATGGCACTTTAACCTTTGTCTCTTCCTTGTCCCAAGTGCCATGATGTATTTTTGTCTTCACAAATATGCTCTTACTTTCTATTTAATAGCTGGAATGCCTCCCCACTTCACTCATTATGTTGAGTACAAAGTCAATTATAGCTAGGGAGAGGCACATGGCTAAAAGGAGGCACATGGCAAAAAGCTGGCAGCTGGAAATCCTCTTGAGCAAGGTTGAGTGTTGGACGGGCTGAGCACTCCACAAATGTCCAATTGGGCTGCAATTTGGATATGTTGTAGTAGACACCCATTGGAACAAGTTTCATGAAGATCTTCACCTCATCCAAGCCCCATAGCATGCTGATCGAAGTCCAAGAAGCTGACCTACGAAATTGGGCTGGAAATGGGTTGTAGCCAAAATGAGTTTGTGTATAAGCTCTTCTTCCATTCACCCAAATCAGGCCTTAACATGCATGGATTGCATCATTTCCTATCCAAAGTCATCATTGTTACCTAAATCTCAATTAACTGAAACATAAACACAAAATGAATTAAAAGCACAAGTTTAACTCAAAAACATAACCAAATCATAAGTTAGAAGGGTACAAAATGATATACAATTATGAACCGATCAGGGAGTAAATGAACACCCAACGTATAATAAACATTTAGACGACGGTTTTATCCATCAACTGTCATTGTGGTTAAAAAAAAAACAGCTTAAATCTCCCATCCCCATTCCTTTTCCAAGAACCCATGGCCAAACAAACATAAAAGAACCCAAACAGAGAGTAATTATTACAATAATGCAAACACCAAAACATAAAAGAACCCTAATATAGCTACCAATTAAGAACCCATAGCTACCAACGAAAACATTTATGGATTTAAGAAGAGATTAGGGTTAAAGGGACTAGGGTTGTACTTACATGGATATTGAGACAGAGCTTAGAGAATATCACAACTGCTTGAGGCAGACGACGGGAGAATATACCCAATGCGTTGTGAGAGAGCTGATAGAATATAACAAAAGCTACCAATTAAGAACCCATAGTTACCAACGAAAACATTTATGGATTTAAGAAGAGATTAGGGTTGTACTTACATGGATATTGAGAGAGAGCTGAGAGAATATAACAACTTCAGAGAGAGCGCAAACTTGAAGACAAATTTATGTTGAAGAGTGAGCGAAAACTTGAAGACAACTATTTTAGGATAAAAGGGAAATTCTGAATATTTTAGGTCGCGGTCAAAAATTTTGAAGTACTGCGTTTTTCAACGACGACGGTCAATACTTATGTAGACGTCTATTTATTTCTTACGACGGCGGTTTATACACAAGACCAACGTCGTAGACCGAATGCAATTAGTCTTGGCTTATGTAGTTGACCAAAAACAGCGGGAGAAAACCGCGTCGTTTCAATAAACCCTAAACCCTACACCCTAAACCCTAAACCCTAACCCTAAATTTTACAATGATTTTAAAAAAATACACAAGTATGAGAAAAATGAACCGAAAATTGCTACGGACTCCTTACAACAATGCCTTCTATAATAGTAGGCTAAAATATGGATTTCATCATTTTGAATTTATGGGCACCAATGGATCACATAAACTTTAGGGTTATGTTACATAAATTTTAGGGTTATGTTATGTTATGTAAACCTTAGGCTTTGTCTCTAAATTTGTTTGAATTTTGTTATCATTTGAACTTTGAAAACTAAAATTACATTTTTCAGGCCTTAACGGGCAAGATATTGTCTCAATGAGTGCATAGAATTTGTCGGTATATTTTTCAGATTTTGTTTTGAATATATTATTAATATTAGTAATTAAATACAATAAAAAAATATTTTTAAAATTATATTTTTTAAAGCTTTAGGGGAGAGACAATATTTGAATGAGTACTTGGTAGTTGTCAGCTAAATTTTTGGAATTAGTTTTGAATTTAATATGGAATTACATAAAATATGTAACTCATTTAAAATTAAATGCAAATGACCTAGCCGACGTTGTATCGTTTTACAACGACGTTAAAATTAACAAATTGACATCATATATTATTTGGACGTCGAAACGAATAGAAAACGACGTCAATTGTTTAGAGAATCCGACGTGGGTTATTGAATTACCACGTCATCTAATTTTAGATCACTGACATTGTTTATCTATACAACGTCAAATTTTTTATAATAACCGCCTTTGTATATTATTAAAACGTCGTTATAGTTGTACTAACAGACGTAGTATATCAATACAAAATTCATTTGTACAAGATTTATTAATTATAAACCGTCGTGTTTATGTCTATTACATTTCGTTTTAAAGAATTGCCGTCGATTTTTTGGATAACCGACGTGGGTTATTATATTACCTCGTCATCTAATTTTAGATCACCGACGTTGTTTATTTATACGACGTCAAATGTTTTATAAGAACCGCCTTTGTATATTTTTAAGACGTCGTTATGGTTATACTAACAGACGTAGTATATCAGTCCAAATTCATCTGTACAAGATGAATTAATTATAAACCGTCGTGTTTATTAGTATTACATGTCGATTTTAAGAATTACCGTCGATGTTTTATTACTAGTTACAGCAAGACGACCATTGTATACACATATGAGACGTGTAAATTACAACAAAAATATTTATGTACATTTTAAATAAACTAAAATAAACCTAACCATTTTTCATAAATATTTATGTACATCAATTATCTGTCGGTAAAAACTTGTTCACGAATTCTGCCCATTCCTGCCTAACTTCGTCAATATCCTCTTATTTATACTGAACTTTATCTTTTTTCTTTTCAAACTGCAAAATAAACCAAAAAACCGACGTGTTATAAAGATACAAACGACGGTTTTAAAGAAACATTTGACGTAGTAAAATAAAGAAAGTATATCTAAAATTTTGCCTTTTACCTTCTTCTCGAAATCTAGGTCTGGATCATGAATTATGTCTCTCATAAATCGCATCACTTAATAGCCACATTCTACACTAGTTGGTTGTTTAGGAGTGCCGTGTAGATTTTTCCAAATGGCCTGCTGTCTACGTGAATTTTTGTTTATATGAATGTTAAACATTTTAATTGACCTGTTACAAGAAAACAAAGGGTGTTAATGAAAAAACAAAAAATTTAAATACAAATAGTAACCATCGTAGTAAATCAGTCAAAACGACGGAGTTTTTTAAAAAATGACGTGATATTTTGTTTCAAACGGCGGTAAAATATTACCATCGTTGTGTAACATTATAACGTTGGTAAGAGGAAAACGTCGTATAACAAAAAATTGAACAGAAAAAATTAAAACGTGCTTAAATAAAACCCAAACGACGTGGTAGTTAAATTAACACGACGTTTTTAAGACAATAATGACGTAATAAATTATTTAAAACGTCGGTAATAGCTTACCGTTGTTGTATTTTCATTATAACGTCGGTATTATAAAAACCCGTCGTATAATTCAAATGCTATAAAGGAAAAAAAATCTTAGATCAGAAGAAATCAACTTACATATTCACTATACTTTTCATGTCGTCATCAACGACGCGTTTTGGCAGTGAATTCATGTAATAGGCAGTCTCCGTTGCTGGTCTCACAATTACCATCACCCAATGACCCCTACACATAATGATCCATATAGGTTAAATAGTACTACAAAGAAAAATATTACAAGCTTTGGAAAATACTTTAAATACTAACCCTGGATTATAAGGGATCAAGAAAAATTGATTCCCATCTCCAGTTTTCAACCGGGTTGAGCAGGTTTTTTGTTCTGCTCCGATAGAGATCCAGATTGAGAGTCTGACTAGCCCAGGGTCCATGAGGCCAACAAGGTTTACCATATTTGTAATTTTTAAATAGTCAAATAGGTACCTAAATATAAGAAAGTCAATTAAATGAGATTTAATTTAAAAGAAAGGGAAATGTAAAACAAAAAGGGATTTCTAGAATTACCTCATGTATATTGATATCACTGTGGTTCCAATCTCTACCATGGAACCAAACTGCAAAACATCTTCAGTGAAGAGGAAGGTATCATGCTCAAAGCCAAACACTTCCTTGGGCATGTGAATTGTTAGATCCTCGTTACCAGGCAACAACTTGGTTTGGAAATGTTGGCATAAGGCTAACAAAGGAGGTGGCATGTCTAGCTTTGAGAGATCCTATTACAAGAAATAAAGAAAGAAATATAAGTTAGTTTGTGTGTGAACTAAAATAAACAACTCTAACTAAACCCAAGACGTAGTATATAATATAGACGACGGTTTCTAGTAAATACTGACGAAGAAAAGGTTATAGACGTCGGTAAATACATAACAGTCGTTGTGTTCAAATTATAACGTCGCTATACTAAAGATAGGTCGTCTAATTAAAATGCAAATAATGCAATCATAAAATAGACGACGGTTTATAAAAGAGTTAGACGACGGAAAAAAACACAGTCGTTATTTTTAATGACCAACACGACGCTTGTTGGAAGAAACAGACATATTTTGATTTTCCAACGTAGGTAAACAAATACCGTCGTTGTTTTAAATCTTAACGTCGAATATTAAAAAGAGCGGCGTCTATTTAAAATTTAAAAGGCAGAAATAGAAAATATCAGAGAGATTTTACCGTGTCCTCTTGCTTTTTTCCAGCGGTATCAGCTTCAGGCTTTGGATCTTCTAATCCCAAAGCCAGGGGTTCTGATACCAGTGGCCCCAGCAGCTTGCCTTATCAGACATTGGATTTTTTGAGCTTTGATCTTGAGGGGGTAAAGTAATTGGAGTAATTGGGGTTTTGAGCATCATGCTAGGATCAAAACTAGGAACTATTTGACGGAAATATGCCAACATAGCCTCCCTCTCTCTTTGACCTTCCATTATAGTTTCCCTTGACCTCGCCTCAATCCTCAAGGTCTCTTCTCTCTGACTGCCTCCCTCACACTTTCCTTCAATTTGTCACCAAATTTCACTCTCTGCTTTTTCGGCAAATTGAAGAACTGAGTTGGGGAAACGCCAGCACCAACTCCTTCTGACTCTCCCACCATGCTCGGGGGTTCCCAAAGCAAGAGTCAAGACATCATTGCTCCCGAGACAATCAGAGTACCTTCGGAGAGTTGTTTTTGCAAATCATCCTAAAAGAGAGAAAAAGAGATTGTTAGACACTGAGCAGAGTGCAAAACAGATAAATAACCTGACGTTGTAAATTATAAACAATGACGTTTTTATTAAATAACTGACGTAGTTTTAATTTAACACGTCCATAATTAAATACCATCGTTGTTTATAATTTACAACGTCGGGAGAAACAAACCCATCATATATTCAAACTAAAACAAATTAAAACATAAATAAAAAACCTTCGTAGTATTTAAAGTAACACGATGGATTATTGAACCAACGGACGTAGGACTTAATTTCATACGGCTGCACAAAAGTACCGTCGTTGTATACATATTCTAACGTCTAAATGATATAAACCCGTCGTAAATTTTAATGTAGAAGTGAAAAAACTCGATTGAAATATGCATTCTTTTCCAGAAATTGTGCACCACAAATTTCAGTAAAATAGACAGATAGAGGGAGAGTGTGTGCGTGAGTAAACTTAAAAGAAAAAGGCAGTTCATAGAGGAATTTAAGCCGTCGTATTAACTCTATCTAGACGTCCTGATTTTATTCAAAAACCGACATTCTAATCACTTTTAAATGGCGGTAAATAAAAACCGACGTTCTTGCACCCATCCCCAATAACATAGGACATTTGAACAGCTTCCCAAAGCTGCTCCTTCACGTCCTTGGGCAATTGAACCCATTTCTTGTCCACAAGAGGGACTCTGGTGCGTGCCAAAACACCAATATAAGACTGCATCTCAATAGCAGCCTTGCCATGTGGTCTGCCACTTTTATTGAACTCAACCACAGGCTTAATATTCTAAACTTTCCTCTTAACAACACGGCACATTGTGTTGATACCGCGGGTGGATTTTGGCTCCTCAACAAATGTGGTTGTACATGTGCTGGGGTCTTTATCAGAAGCGAGAAGAAAATCTCATCCTCTTCGAGGATTTGCTTTGAACTGATTTGCCTTCAGCCTTTGAAATTGATTTGGCTTCATCCCCTTGAGCCTTTGAAACTGATTTGGCTTTGGACACTTGAGCTTCCTTGTTTTGAGATTTCGAAACCATTTTTAATTAATATGCAAGGAAAACAACGTCGGTTATTAAAAAAGAACGACGTAATAATAAAGAAACAACGTCCTAAAAAAAACAGCCGTGATATTTAATGTAGAACGATGGTTGTAAAACAACACCGTCGTCGTAAATAAACCACAACGACGGTAACACGAAAACAACGACGTCCTATTAAACAGTCTCTCAGACCAAGTATGGAAATAAGACGACGGTTTTATCTCCTTCATGACGTAAATGTTTATCATCCACGTCGGTTATTCAGCCTAATAACCGACGTGGTTTAAAATTTACATTGTCAAACATAAAATACAACCGTCGTCTTAGAGATGGGATACAAGAAAAACGACTGTTCTTCTTCTCCAACTAGACGACGGTTTTATCATTTTTCTGATGTATTAATTGAAACACCATGACGGTTATTAACCACTGTCGTGCAGTTTGCATTTGGTTAGACTTAACGACCGTCGTGGTGTGTCCATTCTATCGTCATAAACAAGATAGAACTGTCGTCTTTTAACGTCGTGAGAGTCATGGACTAATGAATTTAATCAAAAGCAGTGAAAGATTTCCTCATTTTGATAGAATCTTGTTTCCAGACAACGACGGCTTTCAAATGAAATGTAAAAAAAGGGAAGAGATTGAGAAAAAACCTTTGGCGTGCAACAAAAGTTTCCTTCCGACGTAAGAAAATGGTGATTTGGAGACGAAGACGAAGACGGCGACGATGACGAGATTCAGACGATGATGCTACTTTTGGGAAATGAGAGGGAAACTGAGATATTTTATCGATGAGAGAGAACCGTAGAACATTAGGTTAGGCGACGAAAAGTTTATATAGTTCATTAGGACGACGTTTTTATTAAAAACCACCCTAGTATTTAGTTATAACGACGGTGTATAAGTCCAAACCGACGTGGTTATCACTAAAGCCAAACGACTTTTGGAATTCCGATGTGGTTATGACGGCGCTTGTTTATCTAAACTGACGTTGTCCTTCTAAATTCAACGACTATGTATTTTAAGAAACCGACGTGGTTAGTTTGGTGTTCTGAAACGACTACGTTCTCTTTTCAATACACGACAAAAGTTTGTAATACACGACGTCGTTCTCTTTGCAGAGAAGTGAAAAGGACGACGTTGATTTATTAAATTTGACGTCGCTATGTGTAATAGAACCAATGTGGATATTTACGTTAATTTGTTTAAATATGATTTTTTCACTCGTTTTTAACTCTTAGTTCCAACTTCTTCTCATCAACTTCTAAAAAATTGTCTTTCTAAAAGCAAATATTTCACTCACAAGACCTAGCATGGGGAATTTCTTTGTATAAATTGTCTTTGGTTTGCAGAATGATTCCTCACAAGACCAAGCATGGTGATGCCTTATGACAAGATAAAGGGGATGGTCATTCCTGATGCTCTCAAGTGAGCTTTTCACACTTTGTTCATTTGATTATTTGAAATTATTCCTGAAATCATCTGATCAGTAGAAATTTGCCTTTTAAATATTGATCTGTGGCTGTGCAGGAGCTTGAGAACAAGAGGAAGGAGAGGACCCAGCTTGCATATGAGAGCAAGAAACAGTTGAACTTAGGACGTGGCTGTCCTAAGGGTGAGGACAGAAAAAGAAACCACGAAGAGATTTGCCTTTTAAGACGAAAATGTTGTTGAGGATTGAGAATTAAATTTTGTTTTGTGTTAAAAAAGATATTACCAAAATAAAAGAAAAATTAATTAATTTTAAAAAGCAATAAAAGTAAGACGGCGGTTTATAAAGAAGGCAGACGTATAAATATAAAACATACGACGGTAATTTGAACTTAGGACATGGCAACATTGTTTAACACGTCGTTTTTTAAATATACCGACGTGGATTCTATTATATTCTACGATGTGGATTCCATTAAAGAATAACATACGTGGTTTTGTACAATTAGATGGCGGTATGTGTATAGGGACCGATGTTCTATAACGACGCTTGTTTATCTAAACCGACGTTGTATTTCAAAAGTTTACTTTGGTAGAAGTGGTATTACATGTTACCACGTCGTAATGTTATACATAACTGACGTGGTTTACTTTGAAAGTCGTTGGCCTTAGTTTAAGGAAATGACGTGGTTATTTTAATTTATACGTCTACAATTATTACGAAACGACGATTATTATTTCAGTTTGGCGTCGCTATCTGTAATAGAACCGATGTGGATATTCAAGATAATTTGTACAAATATGATTGTTCCACGCCTTTTTTTATCTCTTAGTTTTCAATTACGGTTCCAACTTCTTCTTGCCCTTGGCTTTCTGAAATCAAATGTGGACACTTTAGCTTCTTATCCATTCGAAATCTGAAGAGTCACTTTAGCTTGTTATTCATTTCAGATTTCAAATGGTAAGAAGCCAAAGTATCCACTAGAAACCATTTCAAAGGCTCATCAACTTCTGAAAGCAAATGTTTTTAGTTGCGTTTTCTGCTTTATTTCACTCAATTGTCTTTGGTTTGCAGAATGATTCCTCACAAGACCAAGCGTAGTGCAACCGCACTTGCCCGTTTGAAGGCATATGAGGATGGTCATTCCTGATGCTCTCAAGTGAGCTTTTCACACTCATTTTGTTATTTTTGTTTTCGAGAACAAGAGGAAGGAGAGGGCCCATCTTGCATATGATGAGAGGAAGAAATAGTTGAACACAACCACGATGTATTTGCCTTTTAAATATTGATCAGGAGAGATTTTCCTTTTAAGACGAAAATGTTGTTGAGGATTGACTTGAGAATTAAATGTTGTTGAGGATTATTGACTTGAGAATTAAATTATTTTGGCAGTAGTTCCTTGTGATGGTTTTAAGTATTTTGGCAGTAGTTCTTCCTGATAGATATTAAGAAATATATTACCAAAATAAAAAAAAATTATTTAATTTTAAAAAGCAATAAAAATAAGATGGCAGTTTCCAGAAGGAAGACGTATAAATAGAAAAAATACGACGGTAATTTGAACTTAGGACGTGGTAAATTAATACAACAGTAGTGTTGTAGGTACCGTCGTAGTACACTCCAAAATAATAAGTCGATAAATTAATCTCTCGCATCATGTACATTGATTTAACACGTCGTTTTTTTTGTAACATACCGACGTGGATTTTTTTACTATACGACGTGGATTCCATTAAAGAATAACCGACGTGGTTTTGTAAAATTAGACGGTGGTATGTGTATAAGGACCGCTGTGGGTTTTAAAGATTTATTGTATAAATTTGACGCTTTCTTTCATTTTCAGTTTTCATTTACAAGTTCTTCTGACCTCTCTGGAGTCTCGTCTTCCTCTCTCACATACACACATACATCATCACTCTCTCTCACATCTCAAAGACAATAATTTGGATGTTAATGATGTATGCGTTTTGGTGTATCTCAAAGACACCAAAATGCACACATCATTAACTTTCAAAACATTGTCTTTCTCAAAGTTTGCCGTGGTTCAGTTTAGCTTCTGGTTTCCTTTTGGATTTTGTGTATTTAAAATATTGTCTTTCTCACTTTGGTGGTTCGATTACGATCAGGATCCAAAGATCTCAATGGTAAGATATCATACCTCTTGGGATCTCATTTTAATTTTTGTAGGCTACCAAAATTAAAAAATAATTAAATCTTAAAAAGAAATAAAAATTACGACGCGGTTTACACAGAAGGCACCGTCATAGTATACCGACGTGGATTCTATTATATTATACGACGCGGACAAAGAACAGTTGCTCATGTTTAGTTAGGAGTTAACACGGCAGGTTTTTTGGTGAACTGCGTCTTTATTTTCTACGTCGGTGGATTCATATCTGCTGTCGTTGTTTTTTGGTCAGATTTTAACTTCTTAAGATAACCTTTTTAATAAGACGACGCTTTTTTATTTGTGTGCGTCGTTGTTTTAAAATATTCAACAGTACCTTCATTTTTTAGTTGTTTAAGGCACTTGTCCACAACGGTTTTCTGTTACTGTCGTCTTTTTAAACACAGCAACGGTTTTATGTTCTGCCGTCTTTTTTTTGGGTCGTCTTTTTCACTTTTTGTAGTAGTGTAGGTCGGACTGGCCTGGACAGTGTTAAATAATACTTTGAAAATCATGTTTGGTAAGAGGGGGACTAAATTAAATGGGATTGTATAGTACAACAGTAAACAAAAAGCCTCACTCGCTCTTCCAATTTAGTGAGCCTCAAACACGGTTCGCAAAATAGCGATTTCACTAAACAGAGAACGTGAGTCCGACAATAACCAGCTTCTTCTTCTTCACCTAGACCCAGCCAAACCACTAGAATCACCACATACCATCGTCAAACCAGTCACTCAAACCAACCACCACCAATTCAAACCCAATCACTCCAATCAACCACCACCAATTCAAACCCAATGGAACCACCAATTCAAACCCAATGGAACCACAACCCAATTGAACCCAAATTCAACAACCACTGTCAAACCCAATTGAACCTTCCAAGAAATCATCCACCATGATCAGGACAACTGCAAAGGGAGACACCATTAACGGAGATGTGGGCTTTCTTGTATGAGATTGAGAGAGGGATGTCACATCCCGATCGGCTCCGCCGTAGCACGATATTGTCTGCTTTGAGCCCCCCATCTCTGGCCCTCACGGTTTTGTTTCTGGGAGCTCACTACCAACTTCCCAGTGGGTCACCCATCCTGGGATTGCTCTGGCCCCCAACTCGCTTAACTTCGGAGTTCCTACGACTCCGAAGCCATTGAGCTCCCAAAAGGCCTCGTGCTAGATGGATGCGGGTGTGTACATATAAGGCACATCACCTCCTCTCCGTTGGTCGATGTGGGATCTTACAATCCACCCCCCTTAGGGGCCCGACGTCCTCGTCGGCACACTCGCACCACACGACAGAGTGGCTCTAATACCAAATCGTCACATCCCGATCGGCTCCGCCGTAGCACGATATTGTCCGCTTTGAGCCCCCCCTCTCTGGCCCTCACGGTTTTGTTTCTGGAGCTCACTACCAACTTCCCAGTGGGTCACCCATCTTGGGATTGCTCTGGCCCCCAACTCGCTTAACTTCGGAGTTCCTACGACTCTGAAGCCATTGAGCTCCCAAAAGGCCTCGTGCAAGATGGATGCGGGTGTGTACATATAAGGCCCATCACCTCCTCTCCGTTGGTCGATGTGGGATCTTACAAGGAAGTCATGAATTCCCAGTCTTGGACTGGTTTACAAAAATTCTAAAAACTAATTGGTACCCATTAAAGGATTCTTCTGGGAAATGACATAGAAGCCATCAAGTTGAACTTATGGAATAAATAGCTGGTATTGAATTTTCAGACTTTGTCTCTCTCTCTCCCTGCGCTTTTTCTCACCTAAAACTCTTGACCACTCTCTCTCTCTCTCTCAGGAAAGGTTACAGCTTTCAATCTAGACAGTTGATTAAGAAGGAAGAAAGAAGAAGAGAGGAAGAAAGGTAAAAAAAGAAAAAAGGGTTGGCCTAGGAACTTGGGAAGGATGAAGAAAATAGGAAGAAAGAAAAAAGAAGAAGAAGAAACGCGCTGGAAGGAAAGGAAGAAGAAAAGGAGAAAAAAGAGAAAAAGAAGAAGAAGAAGAAGAGATAAGATAGTTTTAGCAATCTTTAATTAAAATTAAATATTAGAATTTTATTTATTTTTAATTAAAATTAAATATTAAAATAATTATTTTTTAGTCCGACAAAACACCAAACATAGGTCTTTATTATTTTTACAATCCAGCTTCTTAGCCCGACGTAGAACCTAACGTAGGTCAGGACTTAATCCAGCTTAGGCCAATCCAAGCTAATCCGAGACAGTCCCAGGATTTAATCCAGTCCTTTCGTCCATCTGAGCTAGGCAAATCTATGGAGCTTGATTCCTTCCAGACTTGAATATGGCGCTTTAAGTTACCTTGTTAAGGCTTGGAGAGACAATACGTTGGAAAAGGAATCCAAATTTTATTCACTACTAAAAAAGTTGAAATCAAAACAAGAGCGAGCTTGAACACTGGCTGACTAAGTTGAAAAACTTAAAAGCTACCTCATGAACTATCGTAACATGATAGTTCCACACCGAATGAAAAGACAAAACGAAAAATATAAATCTCAAACTGATGATCTAACTTTGATAGCATGTAGACGATGATGAAGTCACTAGTAATACTTCTTTAAATACTCCGCATTCCAAGGATGAGGCAAATTTGCTCCTCGGAGATCCCTTAGTCGATAGGTGCCAGGGTGCACGACGTCAATGACACGATAAGGCCCTTTCCAGGTCGGTCTCGAGCTTTCATCTGCAGGTTTGTGAGTAGCAAGCATGACCTTGCGAAATACTAGGTCACCAACCTGGAAAGCTCGGTGCTTGACATGAAGTAGCGAACTACATGTTGCTGGTATGAGGCATTGCGCAGCTAAGCTTGATCATGTCATTCAACTACTAAGTGCCCTTCTGGCATTGCTTGTGTTTTACTTGTACCTTCTCGTGGGTCGATCTTGCCCCCAAGGTCTATCCTATCTCGTTCGATGGCGTACATCTCCATATTTTTCTTCCCTTTCTACTTGGACGCCACGACATAACACTCCCTAGCTTTTTGTTGATCAGCCTTCACATATCCCACACCAGCTTTGGTTGGGAATTTCATCAAGAGCATGTGGCTGGCAATGAAGGCTTGGAGAGAGCATAAGGCTAGCCGACCTAAGATAACATTATAAGCAGAAGGGCATTCAACTATTAAAAAGGTTGTGTACACCGTTGTCCGTTGGGGTGCCATTCCAAGTGACACAGGTAGTGTGACGCTTCCAATGGAATTAATGTTGTCCCCAGTGAATCCGAGCAAGGGAGTGACCACTGGCTTGAGCTCTTCTCGTGAATTCGAAAGCTAATGTAAAGATGATATTGATCGAACTGCCCGTGTCAATGAAGACTTGTTTCACGCAACAATTTGCGATCTCAGCTAGATTATGAATGGGTCATCATGTGGGTGAACTACACCTCTTTCCTCCTCGTTAAAGGTGATCACGGAGTACCCGAGCTTGGGTGACTTCGGAGTTCGGTAGCCTGGACCAATCGAGAGTGCCTCTAGTCCACCTTGGGTACGTCGCGCATACTCCTTTCGTACTTTGTTGGAGTCCCCAGCTAGAGTTGCTCCACCTGAGATAACATTGATGTCTTTCGTAGCACGTGGTTGCTTGTTTGATGTGTTGTCATGTTTCTCTGCTTGCTTCTTTTCATCCACGAATCGATTTAGATGACCTCGCCTAATTAGTGCTTCAATCTCGTCCTTGAGTTCGTAACATTGGTCTGTCATTTGACCGTTCTCGCGGTGATATCTGCAATATCGATTTGGATCCTTTTGCCTTTGGAAAACCTCGAAGGTCGGGGTTTTGGCAACTCAGTTTGGATGTGGAAGAAGACCTCCTCTCGATTAGTATTCAACGGGGTGTAGTTGTCGAACTGTGGTCGAAATGAACTTTGTGGTCGATCTCGATCTCTCCCTCCTCGCCTAGAATTCTCAAATCTTCCTTTCTTGTCGTCTGGGTTATCATGTACATCACTCCAACCTTCTCTCCGTTTATCTCCAACATTAGGCTGCAGCAGATCCTTCCCTTCTGGTGTATCATATGTCATCTCCTCAGCTATGGTATGACGATACGCCTCGAACACCAGGTCCTTATAACTCTTAGGTGGAAACTTGTTGACATGGAACAGAAAAGGTCCTTTTCGGAACCCAGCTAGAAGGGCAGTATAGGCCATATCTTTGGAGCAACTAGGGATGCCAATTACTTCTCGATTGAAACGATTGATGTAGTCTCGCAACTTCTCCTTAGGGCCCTACCTAATGCTGAGGAGGTAGTGAGGTGGGTATCTCTTCTTTGAGGCAGATAGAAATTGGTTCACGAAGCTTCTGTTTGAGCAGGTCAAATGAGCTGATGGAGTCCGGCTTCATGGACTTAAACCAATCCTTAGCTGATCCTTCTAAGAGCAGAGGAAAAGCTCGACATTTCATGGCATCTCTAGCATCCTGCACATTCATCCAGGAATCAAAGTCGTTCAAGAAGTCCATCGGGTCAGTGGTCCCATCATAGAGTCGCATCCTGGGCTGTTTGAAATCCTTTGGGAGCTTGAACTCAAGGATGTCCCTAGTGAATGGTAGGGTGTCAGTTGTCATGACCAGGTTGAGAGGTCCTGGACCTCGCTCACGCTCGAGGGCTGTTGGGCGGAGTTCCAGCTTCCGATCCATCTCATCTTGCATCTGCTTCATGGCCTCCAAAATTCTACTTTCTATAGCATGCTCGTCTCTATTAGGGCGGGCTTCAGACTGATCGACTTCCTGATCACGATCGACCTCACGATCACGACCATGATTGACTTCACGATCACGATCGACCTCACGATCGCGATTATGAGGTCGGATGTACTGAGCTTTCTTTGCCTCAAGCAAATCTCTTAGGTCAAGGTATTCCATCTGGCTTTCAGTTGGCATGCCAGAAGAACCAGAGAATGAGCCGCGAAGGCTAGGCTCGAAAGTTTGCAGCTTCTCACGGTTCAGTTCCATTAGGAGATCGGGGATGGCTCTCACCCTCCTCATCGTTCTGTCCCTCACATTGAAGTTTGCCTCGGCGTTGGGTGCCGTGTTGACAATCTTCATGTTGTTGACGCCACTCTTCTAGCCTTCGCTGTCTTTCTGTATGGGTCTTCTCGGCTCCTTCTTGACCTCCTTGTTCTGATCACGAAGTTGATTAATGTCTTTCCTCATCTCCCTCAGGTAGGTCACAATGTTAGTTAGGCGATTGGACTTCTTCCTCTCATTACTAGGCGCAGTGGGGGTGACAAGTTCATTGTGGCTGGACTCTTGACTCATGTTGTCAAGCAAGTGGTTGTTGTCTAAAAACTTAAATGGAAATCAACAAGATGTCGATTCCCACGGGCGGCGCCAAACTGTTGATGCCTAAAATTGGTTCAACAGGAGATGACCTCTTCGAGATATAGGTCGGGCAATTCTTCCGGACTAGGTCAGCGTGACCAACCAAGTCGTCCTCCAGAACCTATAAAACAAGATAGCTTCAGGGGGTGACACCGGTGTGGTGCCGGCCAAAGTGGCAAACTAGCAAACTGGCAAACTAGCAAACTGGCACGTTTATGGCAGGGAAAATTGGCAAACTAGCAAACTAGCAAACTGGCACGTTTATGGCAGGGAGGATCTGATTATTAATTTGAATAAACAAAAGAAACATAGAAATATCAATTAACCGTAATAATACTAAAACATATTAGTTTTGGTTTTTTTCAATCTAACTATACAATTTCACTACTGTCTGCACAATTGAGAAATTATGTTCCAAACCAAAGGGACATCAGAAAGACTACATCTGATTGCTATAAAATAAAAAGACAGAAAAGAAATATTATATTTCAGACCAAAAGGACAGCAAGGAGACAACAACAAGGATACATACCTCTTAACCAAAAAGCAAGGTTTTTAGCTATCCATACCTCTTGACAGAATGTAGCTCTTAAGCAAGTATTTCAAACTGAAACCTAAGGCAAAACAAAAAAAGAAAAAACTCTGCTAGACACCATAAAATTTCAAAAAAAGAAAAAATAGTACAAAACAGTTAATTTTCCTATCTCTGCCAATACCATGGCTTGCCGCTAACCAAATCCCTAAGAAGATCCATCAGTTTCTCATAATCCTGGAGACTCAAAATTAACCAAAAACTTCTCCAAGAATATTACTTAACAAACATACTCTTCTAAAATTGCAGGCTGGCAAAGAAATCCTCTCATTTAAATTCATTGAGAAAACAAACAGGATCCCACTAGAGAACAAGCAATGTATATATGATTTCCAAGTGTAGAACACTATAATCATTTTAAAAGTAAAAAAAAATTGAAGCAGCTAGATAATTGATTTTACAAAAGAAAAACATAGCAAAAGACTTAATTTTGGGAGAGGTTGAGACCAAATTAGTCTCCAGACTCAAAATAGTCTAAGCCTCTGCCTTTAATTTCAATGAACATCACAATTGAAAATAAAAAAAACATAACAGTATAAAAACAAGAATATTTTTTTGCTTATTAGTCCAAACCATCATAATAAAAGCAATCATAGAAGGGTGCAGACGCTAATATTCCCTTTGGGCTCCCAATTTCGTCATGGTTCAACCGCCCCAACGGCAACCCATACGCATTCGGGTTCTCACTGGCAGAGAGGTCCAATCCATGAGAATCTGGTGGCCGCACCACTACGACTTGTGGACTTTGCACACCTTGGCCAAACCCATACGCTTACCAGGTGCAATTCGGCTCGATCAATACGGTCGAACCACTCGCTGGACAGGCTAGCGGGCAAGACTACAGAACGATACCCAGGAGGGCCAGCTGAGCCGCCTCCTCAGGGTCTTCGAGTTGAAGATGTTCGGCGAATGATCGAGGATGGCCTAGCTCAAAGATGGCCGGAGGCACCAAGGTATACCAAGCCTTACCCACCAGAGATTGACCGCACCCCGCTTCCGAGGAACTATCGGTTGCCTGAATTCATGCTGTTTTCTGGGGATGGGCAGACCTCATCCATCGAACACGTAGGACGTTTTACGACCCAGTGTGGAGAGGCCGACTCGGATGCCCAAAAGCTCCGACTATTTGTTCACTCCCTGACCGGCACAGCGTTCTCATGGTTCATAAATCTTCCACCGAATTCGGTGAAGGACTGGTCTACTGAGACCAACCGGGAGATAACTGCGCTGAACTGGCAAGGATGAGCCAAGCACCAGATGAGTCACCTCGTGATTACCTGCAACGGTTCAAAACATGCAAGAATTGGTGCCGAACTAACCTACCAGAGAGGGAATTCATCAAAATGGCCGAAGAGGGGCTGGAATTCGAATCCTGAAAAAAGTTCCAGGGGATTCGAATTCTGGGACATGCATGACCTGATCAACAAGGTAGATAGATACGAATCCTTGTTGAAGGAAGAAATGCAGAAGAAAACGACTTCAAAGGGGACTTATTACAAGAATCCCATCGTCGGCTACGCCGGGGCAGATGGCTCCGCGAGGCCGAGAACGGCGAGATTGAGGTGAGCTCAGCCGTAGACAAACCATTCATCTGCAAGGAACTTTTCAAGGCCGACAACAGCCGAACAAAGATTCCCGAGGCCAAGTTTGCGGCCCGAGAAACGAAGGCCTACACCTTCGATTTGACAACAATCGAGGCTATCTTCGATCTATTATTGACCGAGAAGATGGTCAAATTGTCCTTCGGTCATAAAATTCCAAAGGCCGAGGAGCTCAAAGGGAAGACGTTCTGCAAGTACCACAGCACCAACAACTATATCGTCCTGCGGACGTTATTCAGAAGCTGATAGACGAGAAGAAACTCCAGTTCTTGGAGAAGCCTGCCATGAAGGTTGACACCGAGTCGTTCCCTCCACCTGTCATAAACATGGTCAACGCCCAATTCCGGACTGAATATAGGGAAGGTCATCGGCCTAGTAAGGCCTCGGTAGGAAGCTTGACTTCAAAACTGAAGCCGACTGGTGTTTTGCGATCAATGCAAGTGTGAGATCGGTCAACCTAGGCCACGGGAGAACAAAAGGAAGGTCGTTGAGCCCTCTCAGTCGACCGCGAAGAGGTTCGCCAAATAATACGGCCACCGACTGGGTGGCAAGGCCATTTTCAATCGCTTGGGGGCATGGGTTCCCAGTGTCTCCTATGGCCAAAAAGACGGGGTCGCCCTAAGGCATATCAAGACTTTCAAACCACCGGCCATGCGGGATGATCGCTGGTACCATACACGACCTGGGGGTAGGACCGAGCCGCTGACAAAGACCCAGAGCACAGCCAACCTAGGTCGAAGGTTTTAAACGCCTAAAGAAAATGACAGCCGGGGGGCGAGCGACAGTCACCAAAAGCGGCCGCCATCAAGCCTCCAAAGGTGTGGTGTCCTCGGCAAGATATAAACCCTCACGGAGTGGCGGCTGTTTCTCCAGAGCCGAAGGCTGCGACCCCGAGGAGTCAGACGAGGGTATCATCGATGTCTACCGCAGAAGAGACCCCCCATTTTCGGCCAATGGTTTGTCCTTCCTCATGGAATTCCACAAAGAGTGCTCGGCCACTGACCTATATGGTATGGTCCCTAGAATCGGGAAATCGTGGAGCTGGCCCTTAAAAACACTAAGGCAGAGGGACTCCTCATTACCAAAGGGTCGAACTCGGCCATTAAGGCCGTATAGCAAGCAAACCGGGAGGCTAGGGCGAAAGGGATGCCAGGCTATCAACCTAACTTGGAGAGATTGGAGGCCAAGGCCCCTTTCGGCAAGAGCTACCTGGAATACCTTCGCCAATACTTTACCGTAACCCCGGCCGACGTTATCTTTGGATTGACAGTTGGATGAGTACTTGATAGTTAGAGATGCGTTGACTAAGGCTAGATGAGCCCTCAAGGGGAAGTCCAAGGCCTCGAACCTCTCTCCGCATCAAAGCTTCCACGAGCAACGTCCCCGGCCTTCTACGTAGTCGAGTTTAGTGTAGACTACAACATATTGCTTGGCCGTGATTAGATTCATCAGTCCGGATGCATACCATCCTCCCTGTTCCAATTGTTGTTCTTTTGGGACGGCCAGAGAGTGTCCATACACCCGATCGACTGTTGGTTCCGCAAATCTCACGGCCTATCGTTATTGGCCGAGGGGTCTGCGTCGACACGTGGCGTCCTTCTTTTGGTGCGGTGCGGTTGTGCGTGGGCGTGCCAGGCACGGTTTCCGTGCATTTAAGAGTGATGGGGTTGGATAGTAAGGTTGCGCGCCTGCCTCAGTGTTGACTCCTATTTAAACGATTGTGGCCAAGAGAGGAACTGATATCGACCGTCAGGTTCACGGCCTGAGCTACAATGCCGTTCAGTGGTGGTATTTCTGGTGGATTTTGGGTGGTGCTCCGGTGCGTTGCTGGATGGCAACGGTCGTATGATACGTGGGGTGGATGAGAAAGTAACCAAGATGGTGCTCCGGCGCCTTGGAAATCAAGGGTCGTATGATATATTGATGAATGGATTTTCCTACACACTGCCACTACTCCTAGGAAAGCAAGTAAAAATATTGAAAGTGCATTACAAGGAAGTAAATGACAAGAAGTAAATGACATGAAATATAATATGCTCTGTGGGAGGCTTGTGTTTGGTGTTGAACCCTTTGAATGAAGTTTGAGCCTGGTATTTATAGAAGGAGCTCTGGAGGGATAATTGAGGCTGAAAATCTGCATGATGGGCCTGATCAGAGCAAGTGGGTGGTCAAATCGGCATTTGGGACTGTGAAGCATGGTGGTGTGACCCCATAAATCCCGGCCGCCGCCCTTATCGTAGGTTCTGCACCTTTGGCCGTGGGGACGCATTTAATGCTCTGGTCTCCTGGTTGGTGAACTAACCCCTCAAGTTGTAAGGACGTTTGAGCCTAATCACTCTTATTCCCCTCACCAGACCTTGACTCCAATCACTTCCCCCCTCCCCCTCGTGCATCAAATGCCCTTTTGCTGCTAGTGGATCTGCTGCAATAGTCAGAGGCATTACTTCATTAAATGGGGCATGGGACCCTGATGCCATGTGGCGACGCCACTCGACTTCCCCACTTTGGCCGTGCAGTTTGAATAATTGCTTTATTCGGTCTCGGCCTGAAATGTCGAGGCCGTGGGTTTTTCGCCTTCACATCTCATTTTGGTCGTATAAAAGAAAACGAACAACACCCTGCCATGTTGGTCTTTTCCAAGCAGGTTCTAAGGCCGAGAGGAAATTCCCTCGGTTGGATTTTTCGGCTGATATTTATTAGGCACAAACACCGACGAAAGGCCATTTGAAGCCAATGCCGTACAAGCACGGATCTATGACGACGACGTCGGGTGGGTTGTCATCACCGGCCACGATGCGAGTGGCTGGCCAACCAGGACGACGGCCCAGAAAGTCTTGGAATTAGGGGCCGAGAATGTCCGGGCAGGACTCGACGCGCGAAGTGTTGATCGACCTGACTAGCCTTTAAATGACAGATAAAGCAACCAAGGAAGAAGGAGCGGCCGTCACCGACTTCCTGGAAAGACTGCTGGAGCATTGGGCGGAATCAGATGACGTAGACGTTTTGACCATCGACGACTTGGAAACGCGCCTCCCGAGATGGAGGATGGATACCTGAACATGAGTTGAAAATTAAGGAAGGATTTAAACCATTCCAATAGCCACCAAGGCAGTTCTCGACCGACGTACAGCTAAAAGTCAAGGAAGAAATTCAGCAGCTCCTTAAAGCCGGCTCATTCGTACGACTCGATATGTTGAATGGTTGGCTAATATTGTACCGGTTTTGAAAAAGACCGGGCTTCAAGGGTTTGCACATATTACAGAAATCTGAACCTCGCGACCCCCAAAGACGAGTATCCCATGCCTATGTCCGATCTCTTGGTTGACGGGCCGCGAAGCACGAACTCCTTTCTTTTATGGACGACCATGCTGGTTACAACCAGATCCTTATCGCCGAGGGTGATGTCCATAAGATGGCATTCAGATGTCCGGTTGCTATCGGAACCTACGAATGGGTGGTCATGCCGTTCGAACTGAAGAACGCCGGCGCAACGCACCAACGGGCTATGAACCTTATTTCCCACGACCTTATTGGTTGAACCGTCGAAGTCTACATCGACGACGTGGTCGTCAAGTCCCTATCCAAGGCTGACCACGTAGGTCATCTCTGCCAGGCATTCGACTCGAATGAGAGTACACGGCCTGTAGATGAACCCTAAGAAGTGCACTTTTGGTGTCACGGTCGGGAACTTCCTAGGTTTCTTGGTCCATCAACAAGGGATCGACGTGGACAAAAATAAAGCCAAGGCTATTATGGCGGCACCTCCACCAAAAACTAAAAAGGAGCTCCAGTCCTTCCTCGGCAAGGTCAACTTCTTAAGATGTTTCATATCCAATTTGGCGGAAAAATCCGGCCGTTGACCCCCTGCTCAAATTAAAGGAAGTGGAGCGATTCGTATGGGGGGCGAGCATAAGACGGCCCTCGACGAAGTCAAGAGATATTTATCTCAACCACCAGTCCTTATGCCACCGAGAAGAGGGAAACCCCTGAGGCTCTACATTTCGGATTTTGAGTGCTCCATCGGCTGTTTCCTGGCCCAGACAACGAGTCTGAGCGTAAACAAGCCGTACACTATCTTAGCCGCACCCTTAACGTAGCCGAGCTAAATTACTCACCCGTCGAGAAGTTATGCCTAGCACTCTATTTCGCGGCCACCAATAATCATACGTGGCCAAATTGGGAAATGGACGATAGCGTTATCATAATTCACCTTCCAGGATGTGGCTCAGAAGTCAGGTCAAGGGTTAGGCTTTGGCCGACTTCCTGGCTCACCACCCGGCTCAAGGCTAGGAGGAGGAGATGGAGGTCAAGATCGGCATGGTCCGCATGGAGAAGAACTCCTGGACCATCTACTTAGACGGCTCAAGTACCGAGACCACATCTGGGACCGAAGTCATGATCGAGTCCCTCAGGGACAAAGGTGGCAATTCGCATTCCAGCTTGATTACAAATGCACCAATAATCAGGCCGAGTATGAAGCACTCATCATCGGCCTCAAAATCCTGAAGGAAATGAAGGCAACTCGCGTTTTGGTTTACGGAAATTCTCAACTGGTGATCAACCAACTAACTGGGGAATATTATTGCACGAGCGAGAATCTAGCCACATATTACGTGATGGCCTTAAACACGGCAGACGAGTTTTCTAGAATCTCTTTCGTCCACATGCTGTGTGCTGAAAACTACGAGGCCAACGAAATGGCCCAGGTTGCGTCAGGTGTAAACATTCCGAACGCGACCACAACCGCGTGATCAGAATTGAGAGGCATACCTTGCCGGCTTTGGCCAAAGAGGAATGACAGTGCAAATGTCTTCGGCTTAGATCACCAACGAAGTTAACACGACCGAAGCGGGCTGGCGCTACCCTATAGTCAAGTATCTGCGTGATCCCTCCGGCAACCATGAAAGGACTACGTGCTTCCGGGCTCGGTGTTATTTGACTTACCAAAATGAGCTATATCGAAAGGGGTCAGACAACCTATTACTCCTATGTCCCAGCACCGAGGACATCCAGGTAATCATGACTGAGTCTCATGAAGGGATTTGCATCGCTCATCAGTCCGGTGTCAAGATGAGATGGTTGGTTTGAAGGCACGGCTATAATTGGCCGACTATTTTATAAGATTACATAGAATATGCAAGAGGGTGCATTAAGTGTCAAATCTACGGCCCCATACAAAGGGTACCGACCGAAGCCCTCTACCCGGTTACCAAACCATGGCCGTTCAGGGGGTGGGCCATGGATATCATTGGCAAAATCTACCCGGTGCGTGTAAACCAGCATGCGTGGATTCTGGTGGCAACCGACTATTTTACTAAGTGGGTCGAGGTGGAGTCCTTCTTCTCAGCCGCACCCTTCAGAAGAGGCTTGGCAGAAGACTTCAGTTCGGCACCAGTCGCAACCACATGATTTCAGAGCCCAAGGATGAGTTCATGTCGGGCCTGGAGCTCAGCGATTTGGGCCTCAACTTGCGCAAGCTCATCGTTTTCTCTTTGAACGACGAGGTCGTTTTCCTTCAGTTGAGCCATCGCAGGTTGGGCTTGTTGTTTTATCTCCGCCAATTCCTGCTAGAGTGAGCACCCTTCGGTCATCCTCATCCGGCTTCAGCGTCCTGGCTAATCATCTCCTCGTCCTCGGCCAAGTGAGCTTGCAACTCGTCCAACTGAGCCGAGTCCAATAGACCAAGCACCTTAGTCGTCGCCCTCAAGGCCGGGGCCTTGGTTGAGGCCGCGGCCGCACTCGCCCGAGAAAGCACGGTGGTTGCCTTCTTTCCCTTGCTGGTCTTAGGGGGAGGGGTCCCGATCTGCATTTTTCCAGGGCCGCCCTCACGGCCTCTTCAACAGGCCGAACGAACTTGGCTGAGATATAGTCCTCATACCAAGCCCTCCCATCCTCATCCACCGGTTGAAGTATCTCCACGACATCAGAACAAGGAAGGTCATCCCCTTCTGGAGTTGAAAGGAGATACCGGCCACGCTGCTGTCCTGTTGGGCGACGTCAGTCCTCCAGGACGAGAGCCGGTTGGTTGATAGTGGGGGAAGCGGGGCCATCCTGGGATCAGACTGAATTGCCACGCCACGAAGTTCGGCAGATAAATCTTGACCCCGACCTTAGAAAGACCGCAGTGAAGGTCTCGCGCAACCAAGAAGGAGCCCCAGATCTCCTTCAAGTCATTCTCCGTCTCGCCATCAGGAACGACGGAGAGGTCATGCGCCAGGAACGGTGGAAAGGGCCGGGTAAGGCACACGCGAAATTGCGACCCAGTTCTCTTGGCCGAATCATAGAAAAATTTGAAGTAGAAGGGCGTTGTGTTATGCTTTCTGGGGCCCGGGCGAATGCATTGGCCAACGGCTCGGTGTTAGCGATTGTAACTGCCCCCTTCAGCTCTGGGAAGTAGGCCTGGAGCCATAACTAGAAGGCCCAGAGGGTACCGCTGTGCTTCGGCTTCATCCCATCAGTGACAACATCGTGAAGCGTGCGATAGATATGGCCAAGGAGGAATGGGCCGAGCGCTAGCCTTCCGCCTTGCTCCAAGTAATCGGCCAGGTGGGCGAACTCCAAAGTCACTTTGTTCACCTGTGTGCAGAACGAACTTGCATAACTAGTATAGCAAGAACGCATCGTGCTCGACTTCACCTAGCGGAGCGACGGAGTCATCGTCGGCGTTATCCTCCACGCCGAAATTATTGTAGAAGCTAGAGTAGTTGAGCATATTTTTCGCCTTGCTCCCAGCAAGCTTGGCGACTGTGGACCATGCGGCCTTGAAACTCCCTTCGGCCTCAGGAGCAACCAAGGTGGCGTTCACTTCCACGCTAAGAGGAGAGAGGCCAAACAGGGAGGCCATGTCAAGTACGATTGGCGTCATCATGCCGAACCTAAGGTTTATGGTATTCGTGGCCGAACACCAAAAGTTTTGGGCCGCGGCCAAGAGCGACCGGTCCATGACGATCAATCGATCGAACAGGGGTTATCAAGTGGTCGATGCCTTGATCTTTCCATTGTTGGCCAAAGAAGTGCTCCATCCTCGGCAGCCAATTCTCCCAGTCTGGGGTCGAGGTTGGCCATTGTTGCTGCGGCCGAGTGGCGTTCCAGTCCTGGTAGTCTCCCTTGTCAAAGGCCAAGAGATCCACCAAGTTATCCTTGAGGTGGACTGCTAGCCTCTCTGGCATGCCACCCTCTAGATAGGGGCCGAGGATGCCAGAGTCGGTGGCGGTGCCGTCATCATCAGTCCAAGGCACGACGATGTTGGGCTGAACCGAGCCTTGAATTTCTCGGCAGATGTCCTCAAATTCGGTTTAGAAGAGCTGGGACCTAGCCTCGACGGACATAGAAGTGCTGGATGCCATTGGAGTCAAATGTTGCCCCCACATTCCTAGATTCTTCGGTCATGGTTTGAGGCGAGGGCTGAATGGATCCCAGGGGATGGACAATTTGCATTCCTTTGTAGCGACTTTGACGGTTGGTGCTTTAAATGCGCAAGCACGTCGTTTGGGTCATTATTGCCTTGATTCAAGCGAGCCGTCGTTTCGTCTCATCAACTAAAACGACGGACTCTAAGTTTTTGACACGTCACCACATGCCTGTCAGACCGTTACGTCTTTCGAGAGAACCATGCCCTTTCGCTTCGAATTCAAGCTCCAATATAAAAACCCAGCCTTCTTCGTTATTTGTTAGGCTTTCAACACTTTCAGACGCCCAAGCTCTGCCAAAACTTTCTCTCAACTTTCCAGAAAATCCTTGAATTCGAGTCTCAAAACTCCTCTCTTTCTACTCAGTGATTCCTCGTATGTAACAACGATTCCAAGTCGTTTCTTCTACTTTCCCTAATGGCTTCCAGCGCTCCTTTGTCTGTTGAGGCTCGGTTCCAAGCCTTCCAAACTAAATTCGAAGACATCTGCCGAGAAAACCAAGGTTTGGTTCAACCCAACATTGTCGTGCCTTGGACTGATGATGACGGCACCGCCACCGATTCTGGTATCCTCGTCCCTTATCTGGAGGGTGGGATGCCAGAGAGGCTGGCAGTCCACCTTAAGGATAACTTGGTGGATCTCTAGGCCTTCGACAAGGGGGATTACCAAGATTGGAATGCCATTCGGCCGTAGCCACAATGGCTGACCTCGACCCCAGACTGGGAGAAATGGCTGTCGATGATGGAACACTTCTTCGACCAACAATGGAAAGATCAAGGCATCTACCACTTGATAAAACTGTTTGATCGGCCACTTGTCATGGACCGGTCGGTTCTGGCTGCGGCCTTGAGTTTCTGGTCTTCGACCACGAACACAATGAATCTTTGGTATGGCATGATGACATCGACCGTTCTCGATATGGCCGCCCTGTTTGGTTTCTCTCCTCTTGGCGTAGAGGTGAATGCCGTGTTAGTTGCTCCTAAGGCTGAAGGGAGTTTTAAAGTCGCCTGGCCTACGGTCGCAAAAATTGCTGGGGCCAAGGCAAAAAACATGCTCAATTACTCCAGCTTCTACAACAACTTCGGCGTGAGGGGCAGTGCCGAGGATGACTCCATTGCCCCCCCTCGGCGAAGTTGAGCACACCGCGTTCTTGCTATACCTGGCTCTACAAGTTCGTGTTCTGCACGCAGGCGAACAAGGTGACTTTGGAGTTTGCCCACTTGGCCGATTACCTTGCTCAAGGCGGGAGACTAGCGCTTGGCCCGTTCCTCCTCTGCCATATCTACCAAACGCTTCACGACGTTGTTCCTGACAAGATGAAGCCGAAGCATGGTGGTCCGCTTTGGGCCTTCCAGTTCTGGCTCCAGGCTTACTTCCCAGAGCTCGAGGGCGGCTACAATCGCCGATACCGAGCCGCTGGCCAATGCATTCGCCCGGGCCCCCAGAAAGCATAACACAACGGCCTTCTACTTCAAATTTTTCTATGATTCGGCCAAGAGGACTGGTTCGCAATTTCGCGTGTGCCTCACTCGGCCCTTTCCTCTGTTCTTAGCGCACGACCTTTCCATAGTTCCTGATGCCCTTGTTTCTTCTTATTTGCTTCAGGCCACATCCTTTTAACACGTCCTGATAACTTGGTTCGATTCTAGGGGCCGGGCGCGTCAGGGCAGCCGCTCAGAGACCACCACCGGTTGCCTCGACTGAGTCTCTCCTGGCCACGACGACCGTGCCTGCCCTGGCCGTCACAACCCCAACCGAGTTGCCCCCGGTCATCCTCCGTCGCCCTAGTGGTATCGTGATTCGTTCGGTAAGTGTTTGTTCTTATCATAACAAGTTAGTCTATCCTTAGATTTTGTTGCACGTCTTTAGCTAACGAACTTTGCCCTCAGCCTCCTAGGCCACTTCTATCGTCAGCATCTGCTGAAGTGAGTATTCTTTTGGCATTTCTCACTTCTTCCTTACTTTGTTGCTTCATACTTAACCGTTTTACTCTTTCAGGAGCCCGCTTCCCCAGATGACCTCACCGAGCTGTACGCGAGCCTTCATGAGGAAGGAGGCAGCTCGGCCTCGGTCGCCCTTTGGACGAGGACTCCAAGACCGTTATTGAGCGGCTTCGGGATTTTCTACACATGGGGGTCCATCATATGACCAACGCCGAGACCTTTGCGGAGTTCAAGTCTTGTCTGGATACGGCCATGGCTCTCGGTTTGCTGGATTTGGCCCAACTGGACGAGTTACAAGTTCGCTTGGGCGAAGGTGAACAGATGATCGGCCGGTATGCTGAAGCCGGATGAGGATGATCGAAGGGTGTTCACTTGAGCAAGATTTGGCGGAGGTAAAGCAACAGGCCCAACCTGCCATGGCTCAACTGAAGGAGAACGATCTCATCGTTCGGAGAGAAAACGAAGAGCTTGCTAAGGTTTAGGCCCAAATAGCCGAGCTCCAGGCCCGTCGCGAACTCATCCTCGAGCGACGAGATCGTGCGGTCGTGGCCGGTGCAGAATTAAAATCCTCAGCCAAGCAGCTCCTGAAGATAGCGACCGAGAAGAAGAAAGCGCTGGCCGAGAGGAAGCTGATTAGGGCAAGGTGGTTGGCGGACATGGACAGTGGGGACATTGTCTAGAGGAGGATCACCTGCTAATTCTGGGGGATGTTTAGTGAGGGGATCTGAATACTTGTATATGGATTTCCCATAACATTTATATTTTTAATTCGGCCCTAGCTGGCCGTGTTTTGTAAAAATGAACCTTTCTAAATCAAATGAAATACAGATTTCCCTCTCGAATGATTGAATGTACGATTTTCCTTCTAGTTTTATCAAGATGTTATCCAGTTCGTTTGTTCACTACAACCTTCATACCTCCATCTTGGCCGTCTCCCATAACAATGGGGTGTACTTCTTAAAGTATTAGCTGTTAATTGGCAAGTTGTGATGCTCTCCGTCCCCATCCTTTAACTAAAACGCACCCCAGCCAAGAATTCGTTCAATAATAAATGGCCCTTCCCAATTCGGCGAAAATTTGCCGAATCGTGGATCTTTAGTCCCAATAGGAAGTACGATGTGCCATACCAGGTCGCCTTCAACAAAAGTCCTTTGCTTGACTCTTTTGTTGAACACCCTTGCCGCGATTTGCTTCTGAGCTTGCACTAGATTGTACGCATCAAGTCTTATTTGTTCCAGATCTTCCAATTCCTGGGTCATGGCTTGTGCATAGTCCTTCCTATCTTGCCTAGGCCGCTCGGTAACATGAAGAGACCGAACCTTCAACTCCATTGGAACGATAGCATCATGGCCGTAGGTTAAGGTGTAGGGAGACGTGGCAGTAGCCGAGCGTTTTGAGGTTCGGTAAGCCCAAAGAGTTTCAGGAAGCAAGTCGTGCCAAGCCCTAGGTTTTTCTTTAATCATCTTTTGAAGGATGCCCTTAATTACCTTATTGCTTGCCTCAGCCTGTCCGTTGGACCGGGGGTAGTAAGGCGTTCGAACGAACCAATTTGATTCCCATCCTCTCGGCATACTCCTGGGTTTCGGCTGAAGCGAAGACCGAGCCGTTATCTGTCATGATAGTCTCAGGAGTACCGAATCTATGGACAATGTGGTTTTCAAAGAATTTGACTACCTGCGCGCTGAGAGATTGACTGATAGGACTCCGCCTCGACCCACTTAGTAAAATAGTCGGTTGCCACCAGAATCCATGCATGTTGGTTGGATGCAGCTGGATAGATTTTGCCAATGATATCCACGGCCCACCCTCTGAACGGCCACGGTTTGGTAATCAGGTGAAGGACTTCTGCCGGTACCCTTTGTATGGGGCTGTAGATTTGACACTTAATGCACCCTCTTGCATATTCTATGCAATCTTTTAAAATGGTCGGCCAATAGTACCCGTGCCTTCAAACCAACCATCTCATCTTGATACCGGATTGATGAGCGCAAATCCCTTCATGAGACTCAGTCATGATTACCTGGATGTCCTCGGTACTGGTGTTGCATAGATTCAGCTGCACCAAAATGGGTTCAACTGCATCCTCAACTTGTGATACTCGCAAGTGCACGAACCGTTGGTAGTATAGCATATGTAAGTGCGAGGTCGATTCCACAGGGATTGGTGATTGAATGATCCAATTCAATTTTCCTACACAAAACAAAAATGAAAACAAAAGAAACAAAACAAGAAGAAAGAATGTACATTACAAGAAAAATAAATTACAACTAAGAAAACATTAAGTGAACTAGAAGAACTTTGAGGAAGAAAGGAAGTGTTTGGGAGAAGTGTTTGAGGACAGGGAGGCTTTTTGGAGAAGAAAGTAGAAGTAGAGAATTGTTTGAGAAAGTGTTTGGAGAATTTGATGAAGAAAGTGTTTGGAAACTTGGAGGATTTTGGAAGAGAAGGTTTGAGAACATTGGGAATTTGGAAGAGAGGAGAGATGTGTTTGAGAAAGAGAAGGGAGGAGTGTTTGGGAAGTGTTTGAGAATATGGAAACTTTTGGAGAAGAAAGGAAAGTGGTGTTTGAGAACTTTGTGGATTTTGGAAGAGCATGTGTTTGAGAGCTTTGAGAAGGGAGAAGAAAGTGTTTGGAAAGTGTTTGAGAATTTGATGAAGGAATGGGAGAAGTGTTTGGGAAGTTGGAGGATGTTTGTGAACTTGGAGAATTTGAGAACTTAGGGAAGGGAGAGAAAGGTGTTTGTGAAGTGTTTGAGACATGGAGACTTTTGGAAGAGAAGGGAAATGTGTTTGGGAAATTTGGAGAACTTGATGAAGGAATGGGAGAAGTGTTTGGGAACTTTGAGAATCTTGGAAGAGAGTGGGAATTGTATTTGAGAAATGTTTTAGAGTATGGAGAACTTTAAAAGAGAATAGAGAAGTGTTTGGAGATTTAATAAAAAGAAAATTTAGTAGAAGGATCTTATTACAACAATTGAGAAACTACAAAGGGAAACTAAGAGAATTTGAGGGAGAGAAGGGAAGGGAGCTCTAGAGAAGTGTTTGAGAGCTCCCCCCTTGGGGTGTGTTTACAAGCTTAGAGAACCTCCCTATTTATAGGCCTAGGGGAAATGAAAATCTGAATTCAAAAAGACTAATGCATACAACACTTGAATTATAAAATCTGAAATGGTTGATGCACTTGAATTAGAAAATATGAATTGGATGATGCACTTGTATTAGAAAATCTTGAATGGCTACTCCACTAAATCCCACTAGCAGCCCTAGCTCATCCTCATGTCAGCATGACCAAGCTTCCAACCAGAAATGATAGCTCATGCCTAGCTCACCATGACCAAGCATCCAACCAGCACATGCTGAGGTCAGCATGACCAGCAACTTCAAGGGCTTACAACTTGGGCTTCCCTTAAGCAAATTAAGACTTTAAGCACTCCAATTTGAAGTTCAGAATGTCTTCTTTCCAGACATATATCATTTGGGCCAATCCAAGGTCGGAGGAGGAAGTTAAGGCCAAAACAAATTTCTAACTCATTTTCCGCACTGATAAGATCCATCCTGAGCATGGTTCTGTGTTTGCTAGGTAACGGACGCCAGATTTATCCAATGGGGCTGAATTTTGGATATGTTATAGTACACACCCATTGGAACAACTTTCATGAAGAATGTGGCCTCATTCGAGCTATGTAGGTTGTTGAAACAAAGCTTGCAATATGACCTACGGAACTGGACTGGCAGGGGGCTGTAGCCAAAATGAGTTTGTCTTTAAGCTCTTCATCCATTCATCCAAATTAGGCCTTAACATGCTTGAATTGCATGAATTATGTTCTCCAAAGCCATCATTGTTACTTAAATCTCAATTAACTGAAAGATAAACATAAATAGGATTAAAAGCACAAGTTTAACTTAAAAACATAACCAAATCATAAGCTAGAAGGGTAAGAAATAATATACAATTATGAACCGATCAAATACCCCCAAACCTAGATTTTGCTAGTCCTCGAGCAAAACAACACAAAACAAAGTTAAAAACAAAACTAGAAGTTAACTAAACCACTTTCGTAGGTAACTCGATTGCATTTAGCATATGCAACAAGCCTTTAAACCTCTAGGCATCCCTAGTAGGAGGAGTTGTGTCTCCTGAGGGTTTAACAGATTACGATACCCACAAACGTTTTTCTAACTCTACAAAACAAAATGGTTAGAAAACTTAAAAGATTGTTAGTCTTTAAGCAAAACCAAAACAAAAAACAAACATAAATACATTAACAAAAACAAAAACAAAAAATAAAAAAAGAACTACAAAAATAAAACGAACTCAAAACAATCTTTCCGAACATTTTCTGAAGAGAAATGACTCATGCACATGACTTAAACGTTTTAACAATAAAAACACAATTTTTAGACATTATTAACAAAGCGGCAAAATTCTAAACACAATATGCTCAAAGTGTAGTAGTGTGAAAGCCAAATGCAACAAATTTCCCAATCTTAGTTTTCACACAATTTCGAAAATCATACAAAGCACAAGTTCAACTTCAAATCTCACCAAAGTTGTCCTCTCACAAATGAATCACTCAGAAGAGGGCTATAATACATCACTCAGTTATAAACATGAGAATAGAGTTAAACCATAAGGACTTAACTCGAAATAGAAAGATGAAGAACTTTGCATTAATATGATCTCAAGAAGGATGCCAAACACGTAAAAGTAAGAAATGGATGCAATTCAACCACATGACATTTAAGATCAATTTAGGTCTTTAACATAGGTTGTAATGGGGCCAAGGGTGTAAGGTGAGTAAGAAATGAAAGGTATGGATAATACAAAGTCCAAGGAACTCGCAATGTAAGAGCATAAAACAATTGTTTACAAGACTTCGAATCATCACGATTAGATTTTTTTCTTTTACATTTAAGATCAAAACTCCTTATACCTTCATTTACAATGATTCACACTCTTTTCCTTTAATTGAACAAACACCAATTTATTTTGAAGGCCCAAAAATGAAATTTCATTCAACCACCACTTTTCTCTTTTCTTTCACCAATTGTGTGTTTTTTTTTTCTCTTTTTCTTCGAAATGTAACACCCATTCCCAAACTTAGTATGAAAAACACATCCCAATTAAAGCTCATGAGTTCCTTAGAAAGGTAAATATTTTTTTTTCAGGCTAAGGCGAGGAAATAAAATTGGTTAAATGAAAGAAAAGGTTTACATGTAGGCTCAAAATGGTTAACAATGGAAAATCATGCTTAAGCATGCATAAGGTTAGCTTGAAAGGCACAAACGATCCAAAGAAGGCCTTAATATCATTTCTTTAAATGTCATGAAATCAAATTGCACAAGAATGAATGACTTTTAAGTGTTCAACCAAATCAATGAATAATGAGATCAAACAACAACTTTGATGACAAGAAAATAAGAGTACATGTAACACTCATGAATTGAAGTACAAGGCTCAAAAGCTCACTTTATATGGTTGGTTATATAAGTCTAATTTATGCTTCATACAATTCTTTAGATTATGCAAATCCTTTAATTGGAAAATTATGAAACAAATGGCAAGTGCAAAGGTTTCAAACATATCATGATAGAACAATGCCAATTTTTTCTATTTTTTTTTAATAAATAAAAAAACACTAAAATAAAATGAAATCCAATTTTTATTTAAGTCATGCAAAGATTTATCATTATCTCATCATAAGTGTTCGGAAAGTGACTCAAAACAAAAACAAAACTCAAATAAAAGAAAAACAAGCAATTTTTTTTTTTTTAATTAAGAAAAAAAAAAAATTAATACATGCTAAACTCCAATACCCCCAAACCTAGAAATGAACATTGTCCTCAATGTTTAAAAATTAGCCACAAACAATGTCATAACAACAAATGAAAGGTATTAAAGCAAATAAAAATCACAAAACATACAAAAATAAAATAAAATAATTACAAAATAAAAATTACAAAACAATCAAACAAATATAAAATATAAAATATATAAAAAAACGAAACAGTAAAACACTCAAAACAGTAAGCCCTAACAGATAGTCTTACACAAACTGAAACCCAAACAATAAAATTTTGAAGCCCAAAGCCCACAATTTCAAAACACAAACCACGGTGAATTTGACCTACTTAGAAACCCAAACTAAAGTGAAACCCGACCCACAATTTGTTTTCATTTCCGGCTTTTATTTTTTTTATTTTTTATTTTAGTTTTGTAAAAAAAAACTATCGAACCGTGATTAGAAACACAAAGAGCGGGATTATTTTTTAAAACATGGGTCATGATGTCTCGGTTCAGTGTAAAGGACCAACAGGACGGGCGAGACACGTGTCGACGCATAGAAGCGCCGCAGACTCCACAAGCAGAAATTACGGGGCCATGGAAAGGCGCGACGACTTTGCTCGAACGCGTCCGTTCAGACAAAGCAAGTCGTGACAAATAAGTTGGAAACGGTTGGAAAGTGAGATGGTTGTGGGACTCGAGGAACGCTGGAGATTCAGAAAATGCTCACGCTGCACTAGCTAGGGTTTTGTGAAAGACTATGTCTATAAGAAGGAAAAAGGAGGGGGAAAAAACAAAAAACACAAGCTCAGAAACACACAAAAGAGAAAACAAGCAAGAACACGAAAAAAAAAGTGAGAAATCTATGGCTTCTTCCTACCCCTTTTCGTTAGATCTCAACCTAGCTCCACCGACTCAAACACGAGGCCAAGCAGTAGCACCAGTATGGATGCCCTACTTTGCCACCGCACGGGGGCCTGTGACCGTCAATGACTCAATACTCCTGGACAACGATGTTGCCATTGGAGTTGGCAGAAATTTGGTGACTCCTAAAGATATACGTGTGTTCGGGACAAGGGATGACAATCGGGTCATGAGTGATGCCCTGGCACTGAGCATGCAGAGTCCAGCATGTGTCGCAAGTTTGGTTCATCGCCTACTTGCGAAGTCCCATGAGGTAGAGGTGCTGAAAGGTCAGTTAGCGGCGGAGCACAGTATGGTTGAAGAGTGTCAAAGTGCTATAAAAAGCTTGAAAAGGGAGCGGTCAAGGATAGTGGAGGTGAATCGACACCAGCTAGAAGTGTTGCGGGACGAGAATAAAAACCTAACAAAGATTGTAGAGTTGTACTCTCGCGACATGCGAAAACAGCTGGAGGACCTAGACCGACCGGGTAAACGCAAGAAACCAGATCGCGAGAAAAGTTATACTAAAGCTAAGATTGCGATCTTTGGGAGCTCAAGTGATGAGCCCCAAGAGGCTGTGCGTGAAGCCCCGGAAGAGGACAGCCAGAGGGCCAAACTCAAAGCTCCTATGGTCGAGACACCGAGCGCCAAGAAGAAATGATTTCAGCTTTTATTTATTTAATTTTAAAGTGTATGTTTTTTTTTTAAATTGGGAAATAAAAAGTTATGTTATCTCAAAGACACGAATGATCCTAAATTTAAAGAACGACGATCAAACAAAAACATGAAAACTCAAACATGCATTTTTATTTTTAGTTAAGTAAACACACAAGTAACTGCTTTTTGTTTTAAGAGAAAAACTTAAGGATGACCAGTTAAGGGCCTCAGAAAACACAGCCAGGGGTCCGGGAAGGTTGGAGGGGTCACAATGGTCCCGCTTAAAACCCTAACTTCTTAGACACCGAAGGTGTCGCCTTAAAGAACTCCTAGACACTGGATAGACTGCGGTTGCTCACTGGAGTTACCAAAAGTTTAGCTCCTTCAAAGAATATCCTATGAGTTTTAAATTATACTACAAAAATAAATAAATAAAAAAAATTAACAAAAACTGAAATAAACACGGAATTCAAACAAGAATTTAAAAGAAGAGATGGGATTCTTGCACCAGGTGTCCAAGACGCATCTTTAATTTTGTCTTTTCTTCAAATTAAATTCTTGAGAAACCTGACAAACAAGAAGAAAAACAACTGAAAGAAACAAAATAAAATAAAATAACAACTAACAAAGCAAAAACACAAACATCAGAAAAAAAGGGAGGCAAAAGTAAGTGAAAGTGTAGACATGCTCCCTTTTTTAAAAAACGCGCTCGCAATTTGCGGCGGAAAATAAAGGGATCCGAGAGAAAAGAGCACAGGATAGCACCCTCGAGATCCGAAGTGCTTTCGGCTCCCTCGTTTGTATAAGTCTATTTAAACTCGTTTTGGTGAAGTAGAAGAGCACCCTCATTTCTTCCTGCAAATTCAGAGAAAAACATCAAAAAATCCAAAAACAAAACAATGGCATCCTCATGCACTCACCTTGATGATCTAAACCTTGAGTTGTCCCTAGCGCCACCGAATGCGCAGATAAGGGCTCCTCAAAACCATGTCTTCCCAAACTCCACCTATCATCACGGTACGGCCTCAAACTTTGCTGAGGTAATCCCGAACTTTTCTGAGGCGGTGCCGAACAGGGGCAGTGCTGCGGAGGCATGATTAGCAGCAGGCTCACATCGACAGATCATCTGCATGTGGCAAAGAGGTCTGACAAGGCAGCAGTGGAGGAGTCCCACAATTTAACGGTGCTCCACGCGGTCTCGGCTACCAATTTGGGCATACGATTCCTGGCGAGGACACGTGAGTGTGCCGCGATGAGCGAGGAAATAGCTTCCTTGAAGGCTATGGTGGCGGACTCCAGAAGCGGCTTTACTTTGCTAATCAGCACGTGGAAGCACTGCAGAGAAAAAATGAGGACCATGTGGAGCTGCTGCAGATTCTGCAAGTTAGAGATAACAGAGGCATGCCATGAAGATGAAGATGAAAATGAAGAAGAAGAAGAAGAAGTTGTTGTTGTTGTTTTTTTTTTTTAAAAATTTTACTTGAATGTTTTTTTGTTTTTTTTTGTTTTTGTTTTTTTTTAATGCAGTGTTTGAATGAAATAAAAATGTGTTTTTAACACTCAGAAATAAACTAACTAACCACACCACGTAAATAAATACATAAACTAACTTAACAAAACAAAAAAAGAAAACAAAGAAGTTCCAAATTGATTTTTTTTTTTAATTTTAAATTTATTTACAACTAACTGACCACACAAAGGAAAAAAAAAAAAGAAGTTCCAAATTGCAAGTTACAAGGAAAAATAAATAAAAACTCAAATTTCAATTTTTTTTTAAAATTATTAATTTTTTAATTTTTTTTTTTTTAGTAAAAAAAAAAATATACAAGCAACTCATGGATGACCAGTTAAGGGCCTCAGAAAATACAGCCAGGGGATCCGGGAAGGTTGGAGGGGTCACAATGGTCCCGCTTAAAAACCAAACTTCTTAGACACCGAAGGTGTCGCCTATAGAACTCCTAGACACTATATTGACGGAGACGCTCACAGGAGTTACCACGAGTCAGCTCATATAAAAAATCTTTTTAATTTTTTTTTAATAAAAGAAATAGAAATTTAAAATTACTGAAATAATAACAAAACAACTAAAGAGAAAGGATTGGAATACTCCCCCTTGAAGCGATTAGGTCGAGCGTGATGCATTTGGAGGTCGCGACTTCTCCCACTACTCCACACTCCCCATTCTTATGATTGAGGTTACCATCTCTCTCCATTTTTATTAAGCTGGCATTACTTGCTAAAACAAACACAGAAAACTTGAAACAGAATTAAAGGATTGGGAAATAAAAACTAAAATGAAAAGAAAAATCAACACACGTCCAATTCCATGCTTCAAAGTAACAAGCAACAAAGTAATCAAACTAGCGTATGAAGTTCGTTCTTTCTCAAATATGATTATCCATATGGTGTGTGGTTTTAATCAAGTATTCAAAAAAAGCATTTAGCTATGGTGTTTAGTCTAAACACAAATTCCGAACCCATTAAGAACAAGAAGAACAATAGAGAACCAAGTAGAATTTAAACATGGTGTTTGTCTTCAATATCTACCCATTCATTCACTAATCAGTCCAAGAGTCATATGGTGTTTATGTAAACTTGAACAAGATATTTAATTAAGAGCAAGTGAATGAAACCATAAACTAGAAATAATCAACATGCTACTAGAACCTTTTTGTTTTTGGGTGTTGTGTAAGCTGGGACTCAAACCCAGTTCTCTTGCTTGTCAGGCAATTGTCCTTGTCAGTTGGACTACAAACACAACTTGTCAATTAACGCCATTAACTTTAAAACATGAAACTGTGCAGTTATGAAAAAGATAAAAATAAATAAAAAGTAGGAAAACCAAATAGAATCAAACAATGTTACCGATCCCGGCAACGGCGCCAAAAACTTGTTGCATAGATTCAGCTGCACCAAAATGGGTTCAACTGCATCCTCAACTTGTGATACTCGCAAGTGCACGAACCGTTGGTAGTATAGCATATGTAAGTGCGAGGTCGATTCCACAGGGATTGGTGATTGAATGATCCAATTCAATTTTCCTACACAAAACAAAAATGAAAACAAAAGAAACAAAACAAGAAGAAAGAATGTACATTACAAGAAAAATAAATTACAACTAAGAAAACATTAAGTGAACTAGAAGAAATTTGAGGAAGAAAGGAAGTGTTTGGGAAAAGTGTTTGAGGACAGGGAGGCTTTTTGGAGAAGAAAGTAGAAGTAGAGAATTGTTTGAGAAAGTGTTTGGAGAATTTGATGAAGAAAGTGTTTGGAAACTTGGAGGATTTTGGAAGAGAAGGTTTGAGAACATTGGGAATTTGGAAGAGAGGAGAGATGTGTTTGAGAAAGAGAAGGGAGGAGTGTTTGGGAAGTGTTTGAGAATATGGAAACTTTTGGAGAAGAAAGGAAAGTGGTGTTTGAGAACTTTGTGGATTTTGGAAGAGCATGTGTTTGAGAGCTTTGAGAAGGGAGAAGAAAGTGTTTGGAAAGTGTTTGAGAATTTGATGAAGGAATGGGAGAAGTGTTTGGGAAGTTGGAGGATGTTTGTGAACTTGGAGAATTTGAGAACTTAGGGAAGGGAGAGAAAGGTGTTTGTGAAGTGTTTGAGACATGGAGACTTTTGGAAGAGAAGGGAAATGTGTTTGGGAAATTTGGAGAACTTGATGAAGGAATGGGAGAAGTGTTTGGGAACTTTGAGAATCTTGGAAGAGAGTGGGAATTGTATTTGGGAAATGTTTTAGAGCATGGAGAACTTTAAAAGAGAATAGAGAAGTGTTTGGAGATTTAATAAAAAGAAAATTTAGTAGAAGGATCTTATTACAACAATTGAGAAACTACAAAGGGAAACTAAGAGAATTTGAGGGAGAGAAGGGAAGGGAGCTCTAGAGAAGTGTTTGAGAGCTCCCCCCCTTGGGGTGTGTTTACAAGCTTAGAGAACCTCCCTATTTATAGGCCTAGGGGAAATGAAAATCTGAATTCAAAAAGACTAATGCATACAACACTTGAATTATAAAATCTGAAATGGTTGATGCACTTGAATTAGAAAATATGAATTGGATGATGCACTTGTATTAGAAAATCTTGAATGGCTACTCCACTAAATCCCACTAGTAGCCCTAGCTCATCCTCATGTCAGCATGACCAAGCTTCCAACCAGAAATGATAGCTCATGCCTAGCTCACCATGACCAAGCATCCAACCAGCACATGCTGAGGTCAGCATGACCAGCAACTTCAAGGGCTTACAACTTGGGCTTCCCTTAAGCAAATTAAGACTTTAAGCACTCCAATTTGAAGTTCAGAATGTCTTCTTTCCAGACATATATCATTTGGGCCAATCCAAGGTCGGAGGAGGAAGTTAAGGCCAAAACAAATTGCTAACTCATTTTCCGCGCTGATAAGATCCATCCTGAGCATGGTTCTGTGTTTGCTAGGTAACGGACGCCAGATTTATCCAATGGGGCTGAATTTTGGATATGTTATAGTACACACCCATTGGAACAACTTTCATGAAGAATGTGGCCTCATTCGAGCTATGTAGGTTGTTGAAACAAAGCTTGCAATATGACCTACGGAACTGGACTGGCAGGGGGCTGTAGCCAAAATGAGTTTGTCTTTAAGCTCTTCATCCATTCATCCAAATTAGGCCTTAACATGCTTGAATTGCATGAATTATGTTCTCCAAAGCCATCATTGTTACTTAAATCTCAATTAACTGAAAGATAAACATAAATAGGATTAAAAGCACAAGTTTAACTTAAAAACATAACCAAATCATAAGCTAGAAGGGTAAGAAATAATATACAATTATGAACCGATCAACTGGGACACAGGAGTAATAGGCCGTCTAACCCCTTTCGATACAACTCATTTTGGTAAATCAAATAACACCGAGCCCGAAAGCGTGTAGTCTTTTAATGGTGCCGAAGGGGTCACGTAGATATTTGACTATAGTGTACCGCCAGTCCTGCTTCGGCCGTGTTAACTTCATTGGTGATTTTGGCCAAAGACACTTGCATCGTCATTCCTTGTTAGGCCAAAGCCGGCAGGGTGCACCTCTCAATTTTTATCACGCGGTCGTGGTCGTCGTACGAATGTTCACACCCGACGCCATTTGGGCCATCTCTTTGGCCTCGTGGTTTTCAGCACGCGGCACGTGGATTGCCTTCATCTCCTTCAGAATTTCATGGCCGATAATGTGTGCCTCATACTCAGCTTGATTATTAGTACATTTGAAATCAAGTTGGAATGCAAACTGCCATGTCTGCCCCTGAGGGGATTCAATCACAACTCCGGCCCCAAATATAGTCTCGGTACTTGAGCCGTCGAAGTACATGGTCCAGTAGTTCTTTTCCATTTGGGCCATGCCGATTTCGACTTCCATCTCCTCCTCTTCTCCTTGAGTCGGGTGATGAGCCAAAAAATCAGCCAAAGCCTGACCCTTGACCGACTTCTGAACCACATCCTGGAAGGTGAATTCTAATAATGCCATCGTCCATTTTCCAATTTGGCCGAGAATGATCGGCCTGGTGAGCATGTTTTTGATGAGATCGGTCTTGGAAATGATCTAAACGACCAAGGGAAGCATGTAATGACTCAACTTGGTAGCCGCGAAATAGAGCGCCAGGCACAACTTCTCGACGGATGAATAGTTTAGCTCGGCTGTGTTAAGGGTGCGGCTAAGATAATGTACGGCTTGTTCACGCTCAAACTCGTTGTTCTGCGCAAGTAGACACTCGATGGAGCCTTCCGAAGCCGAAATGTAGAGTCTTAGAGGTTTCCTTCTTCTTGACAGGCACGAGGACCGGTGGTTGGGATAAGTATCTTTTGACCTCGTCGAAGGGCGTCTGGTGCTCGGCCCCCAGACAAATCGCTCCATGTCCTTCAATTTGAGCAGGGGAGTCAATGGTTGGATCTTGCCTGCCAAGTTGGATATGAAACACCTCAAAAAATTGACTTTGCCGAGGAATGATTGAAGTTCTTTTTTGGTCCTCGGCGGAGGTGCCGCCATGATGGCTTTGGCCTTATCCTTATCTACCTCGATTCCTCATTAATGGACCAAGAAACCGAGGAAGTTTCCGGTCGTGACGCCGAAGGCGCACTTCTTAGGGTTCATCTTTAGGCCGTGCATTCTCATTCGGTCGAACGCCTGGTGGAGATGTCCTACGTGGTCAGCCTTGGATGGGGATTTGACGACTACGTCGTCGATGTAGACTTCAACGGTTCGGCCAATAAGGTCGTGGAAAATAAGGTTCATAGCCCGTTGGTATGTTGCACCGGTGTTCTTCAGACCGAATGGCATGACCACCCATTCGTAGGTTCCGATAGCTCCCGGGCACCTAAAGGCCATTTTGTGGACATCACTTTCGGCAATGAAGATCTGGTTGTAACCAGCATGGCCGTCCATAAAGGAAAGGAGCTCGTGCTTCGAGGCCCCGTCAACCAAGAGATCGGACATAGGCATGGGATACTCGTCTTTAGGGGTCGCGAGGTTTAGATTCCTGTAATCGTTGCAAACCCTCAAAGCCCCGGTCTTTTTCAAAACCGGTACGATGTTAGCCAACCATTCAACGTCCTGAGCTCTACGGATGAAGCCAGCTTTGAGGAGCCGTTCAATTTCTTCCTTCACCTTTAGTTGTACATTGGTCGAGAATCGTCTCGGTGGTTGTTGGAATGGTTTAAAACTCTCCTTAATTTTTAACTGATGCTCGACCAAACTCCTTGGCAACCCAGGCATCTGATGATAATCCCAAGCGAAACAGTCTTTATATTCATGGAGCAGGCCGATAATCTCGGCCTTTAACTCCGAATTTAAAAGTTGGCTTACAAAAAGAGGCCGTGGTTCGGCCTCCGTTCCTACATTTATTTCCAATAAGGGGTCCTGAACTTCAGGGGTAACCGTCTTCCATTTCAGCAGGTGCCGTCTCCAAGTCATTGATGGTCAAAATGTCTTTGTCATCTGATTCGTGGAGGAACTCGATTAGGTTATTGGTGAGTTTGGCCGTAAGGATTCTTTCGCCCAATGCTCCAGGAGTCTTTCTAGCAGGTCGTTGTGGCCGCTGCTCCTTCTCCCTTGCTTGCTTTGTCTGACATTTGCTTACAGGCTGGTAAGGTCGATCAACACCTATCGGACATTTTCGACGCCTAACTCCAAGACTTTTTGAGTCGTCATCCTGGTTGGTTGGCTGTCGCATCGTGGCCAGTGAGGACGACCCACCCAACGTCGTCGTCGTAATTCGCGCTTGTACGGCGTTGGCTTCGAACGGCCTTTCAACGACCGAGTGTATGGACACTTTATGGCTGTCCCAGAAGAACAACAATTGGAAAAGGGAAGACGGTATGCATCTAGACTGATGGATCTAATCATGGCCAAGCAATATATTGTAGTCTACACTGGACTCGACTACGTAGAAGGCCGCGACTCTCGTCTCGATCATCCACGGTAATTTTCAACGGTAATACCCCAATGGTTTTAGATTTATCACCGACGAAGCTGCTCATGACCACGTCGCTAGGGATGAGGTCCTCCTTTGATTTGTCTAGCATCCTCATCAGGGAATAGGGGAGAATATTGACCGCTGCACCACGTCAACGAAGACTTTAGAGACGGGTATACCCTCCACATGAGCCGAGATGTATAACGGCTTTAGGTGTCGGTATTTGTTTGGCTCATTTCTGGGTATAAACTCGCTAAAGGCTGCGGCCAACAACTCCTCCTTTGTCTTCAGTCTCTCTATCGGGCTGCTCCTCAAACACATCATTGTCCAGGCCGCGCTCTGGCTATCTCTGGGCTGAAAACTTGGCAGGTAAAACCAACACCATGTTTATGTTCACTTCACTTGGTCCACATAGGCTACCCTTGTCAGCTTCTTCCTTAGCCGTGTAGTCATCCTCAACTACCCCCCCATCCTCGATCATTTCGAAAGTCCTCCCGTATTCCTCATCCGATGATTCCGACGCGGGTTCGTCTTCGGCTTCATTCTCGAGAAAGGGCTCGCCGAAACCGCCGTTCACAGGCTCCGTGGGCTCCTGGTCTCATTCGTGGAGGTTCCGATGGCAGAGGTGTTTGGAACCCTTGATTTTCCTTCAAGGATCCGTCTGACCCTGGTCAACGCATCTCTGGCCGTCAGGCATTTCGTCCAATCGACCGACCCAGACATTCTCTTTGACCCTCAAACCAAAGACAGCATCGGCTTGGGTTACGGTAAAGTACCGTCGAAGGTAATCCAAATCATCCTTGTTGAAAGGGGCCTTGGCCTCCAATCCCTTCAAGTTGGGTTGGTAGGCCGCCATGCCTTTGGCCCTAGCCTCACGGTGTGCCCTGGTATCCTGCTTTAATGGCCGGGTCGGAACTCTTGGTAATGAGGAGTCCTTCGGCCTTGACGTTCTTAAGGGCAAGCTCCACGATTTCTTGGTTTTCGGGCACCATGCCGTATAAGTCAGGAGCCGAGTAATCTTTATGGAACTCAAGGAGGAAGGACAAACTGTTGGTCGAGACGGGGAATCCCTCTCGCGGTAAACATCGATGACCCCCTATTCAGATTTCTCTGGGGTCATAGCCTTCGGCTCTCTGCCGAAACGGCCGCTGTGTCATAAGGGTTTCTATCTTGCCAAGGACGCCACGCCTTTGGAGCCTTGGTGCCTTTGGAGCCTTGGAGCCTTGGTGCCGGCCCTTCTTGTCTCCAGCCGTCATTTTCATTCTGACGTTTCCAGCCTTCAACTTGGGATGACTGCACTCTGGCCTGCTGAACTTGCCTCTGCATTCTCCTCAGACAAGTCTTTGTTAGCGGCTTGGCCCTACCCCCAGGCTGTGTGTGGTACCAACGATCGTCTTGCACCATTGGTGGCCTAAAGGTTTTGACTCACCTTGGGACGACCTCCTCCTCTCGCCTGTATGGGGCACTGGGAATCCGTGTCCCCAACCGATGACTGTATTGGCTAGCAAACTTTTCCACGGTTGATCCAGAGGGCTCGACAGCCTTCCTCTTGTTCTCCTGCAACCTAGGTTTGCCGATCTCATTCTTGCACCGGTCGCAAAACACCAGCTTTGGTTTGGGCAACAACTCCTTTCCTTTAGCCGGCTTTGGCGTTGACACCGAGCTTCCTACCGTGGTCTTAGTAGGTCGACGAGTTCCCCTATATTTGGCCCGAAACTGGGCATTGACCATGTTGATGACGGGTGGAGGGAACGGTTTGGTGTCGACCCTCATGGCAGTCTTCTCTAGAGAATTGAAGTTTCTTCTCGTCTATTAGGTTCTGGATAACGTCCCGCAGAACAATACAATTGTTGGTGCCATGAGGCCAAGAGCTGTGGTATTTGCAAAATGTCTTCCCTTTGAGTTCCTCAGCCTTTGGAATTTTATGACCGAATGACAATTTGACCTTCTTTTCGGCCAATAATAGATCGAAAATAGCCTCGGCCCTTGTCAAATCGAAGGTGTAGGCCTTCGTTTCTCGGGTCGCAAACTTGGCGTCGGGAATCTTTGTTCGGCTATTGTCGGCCTTGACAAGTTCTTTGCAGACAAACGGCTTGTCTATGCTAACCTCGGCCGAGCTCACCTCAATTTCACGTTTTCGGCCTTGACGAGACTATCTGCTTTGGCGTAGCCGACGACAGGATTCTTGTAATAAGTCCTCCATGTGGTCTAGTCAAAGGATCCTCGGATTGGATTGTCTTCCCCTAGTACATGTACATACATATTAAATATATATATATGGATTCGTTTTCGGGTTGTGATTCTTGAACTGGTGCTTCGTAAGTATCTGATCAGGTATTGGACGTCTGATTTATAGTTTGGAAAGTGTTGTTTGGCAACGTACGCCTTGGATAGGGTATGGTTGCGGGAAAGAATCGAAAAAGGAAAGGAAATATTAAAGTGTTCAGTGGTTACCTTGTCGAATTGGATGTTGTAATTGAATTTAAATTTAATCGTTAGCAGTACTTTAAATACTCTTATATTAGCTGAATTGTGACTGTTGATTTAAGAATTAAGTTTGGAGTGATTCCTCACAAAGGGGTATGTAGGTAGCCTGGGGTTTAACCTAGGTGCAGCCACAAAATAAACTGTTAAAATTATGCATTATCTACATTATGGATTTAGGTAGATTGACTATGATATTATGTCACACATTTCCGTTCAATTGTCCAGTCTATGATTTTATGGAGTTTTAAATATTATGTGGTTATATATATACTTTGGTATATTGGACCCTAGTATGATGCGTGACTAATACTCTATTTATGAAATCCCATAGTGTTGGGTGGTGTATCGTTTTATACATTGAAAAGCATGATTTATGAGAGGAATGATTGTAAGTACTTTAACTACATTAGATTATAGATTTGTGAAGTTTTAAGAGAAGTGCTTGGGATGTATATGAGAACTATCTTGGAATTAATCGTTATGGCTTTTCTATTGTGCATTCTGTCAGTTGGGAGATTTTATATTGTAATATTTACGGGTGGAAAATTTGGTAAATGTTAGTTTTTCAGGGGAGACTCTACCGAAATTTCAGCAGAAAGTCTTGTCCCTCTTTTCCTTGATTTGAAAAAGAGGCTATATCGTTAGTAAGTGGGCCCGGCATCGGTTTGATGTCGGAAAAACTACAGGGTTCATCACGAATTCCGAGGAGTTCGGGGCAAGTCCTATGAAATGCAGTATTAAAAACACCAGGTTCAAGATGTAAAATATCACGGTCCAGTTAACAAATTGCAAAAAAGGCGTTTAAATTATAACCAACGTCGTATTTTAACAAACGAAGTGGAATCAGCTATGCAAAAGACCGTACATAAATGAAAACTGCCATTTGAAACAAAAAACACGTTGGTTAATTAAAATTCATATTACATGACGGCTAATAGATATTACCAACAACGACGGCCATGATAAGCTGTTACTTTCAAAAATTCACGTAGAGATTTTCAAATAACATGACGGTACAATGCTCCAACGGACGAATTTTATGACAATACTTATTGTCATCTAAAGTATACAATAAAGGCCACTCAGTTCTATTACCTGCGTGAGAGCTCTTCTAAATGCTGGTGAAACGACAACTATCGATGTCTCAAAGAATACACATGTCAATGATGTGTTAAAAGCGCCATGTAAAAAGCCAACCACATCCATTTCTATACTCTTTACGATGTGGTAAGTACAATAACAATGACGAACAATTGAACACTACGGACCTAGTGGACAGATTACCCATGGCGGTTGTTCAAACTTTTATCTACGGCGGTTTACTTCCTACTACGCCGTGAAATTTTTTTTAACGACCGTGTCGTAATATTTGGGTAGTGGTTACAAAATGTTACGACGGTGGAGGAAAAAATTGTGACATGTTAACCACTTCAGACGTTAGTAATTTCAGAAAAGCGTCGTCTAAGGTTGTCTAAGTCATCATTTTGCTATTTTTTATATCAATTAGACGTCGGTTCTCGCAGGACTCCCTTGTCGTATATTGGTAATGACTTCGTTCTTTTAACATATTAGGACGTTAATACTGCTTTTGAATGTCGGTTGTTAAAATTTGCAACATGGTATATTGTTAACAAGGCAGTGTATTCCTAGGAAGCAACAGTCATTTTACACTTGTGTCGTGGTTAATTTATGTTACGGCGGTTACTTTGTAATTCTTGACATGTAATATGCTTTAGACGTCAGTTATTTTCTAGAAGTGTCATCTAAGGTTGTCGAAGTTTTCCTTTTTTTGCGTTTTTATAGAAATTAGACGTCAGTTGTTGTGTTTAGTTGACGTAGTATATCTTAACAACGTCAGTGTCAACGTTATAAATGACGGTATGTTTTCAAATGGAGTCGTGATTAATATTTGTTACGTCGATACTTATGGAGTTCTTGAGATGTTATCTTCTTTAGACGTCTCTATTTTTCTAAAAGCGTCGTCTAAGGTTGTCAAAGTTTTCCTTTTTTGCTGTTTTTATAGTAATTAGACGTCGGTTTGTGTTTTGAGATGACGTTGTATGTCTTAACGACATCAGTTATTTGCCGTCGTTGTTTTATGTATCAAAAGATGACGGTCGATTTCACGACGGTGTAAAAACCTTCTAGACAACGGTGGATTCCCGTCGTCTATTTCGATTTGTTGTAGTAGTGCATTGTGAAGAAAGTAGCAATGTTTTCATTTCCCTTTGCCACGGCTACAAGAGCTAGTTGTAGTTGATGTGCGAAACAATGGACATAATATGCTTGATGATATTCTTTCAATATATGTGTTTTAAGACCATTGAGCTCACCTATCATATTACTAGCACCATCATACCCCTGTCCTCGTAGCCTGGACATGCTCAAATTTGTTGTAGAAATCAACTGCTTAGTTGCCTTTTCGAATTTGCCACTAGTCATATCATAGACATATTAGACACCCATAAACCTTTCAATTACTTGCCCTTTTTTGTTCACATAATGTAGCACCACCGCCATTTGCTCTCTTATTAAAACATCAATTGATTCATCTACCAATATAGAAAAGAATGCAACGTCCATGTCACTAATAATTGCGTCAATGGTTTCAGGGGCACAAGAATTGACAAGAGCTTTTTGAATTTTAGAAGCAATATAATTGAGATTCCCTGGAGCTTTCTCAAATACAATCGCATGAACTTTCTTATCATGATCGGCAAGAAATTGCAAAAGTTCCACATAATTACCCTTATTTCTAGATGTTTCGCCTTCATCATGGCCGCGAAAAGGAAGACCATGTTGCAATAAATATCTAGTGCAATCAAGTGCGACAGTCAATAGAATGCGGTAATTAATACGAGCTTGGTCCATCTACTTGATCACAATGGTTTCAACATGTTGCTTCTGATTCATTAAATCTATACAATGTTGTGTAGCTTTATTGTGAAGACTTCCAACTTATCCAACATGGTCCTAAAATTCCCCGAGTCCTTTCCTCCAATTTTTAAACCCTTTCTCAATGAAGACATCACTTCCAGCCTTTCCTTGTTTGTCAAAGTCGCATTTAAAAATATAACAAGGAAGACAAAATGCAGCATCTTTTCCTTTACTATACTCTAACCAAACAAATACATCAAACCATTTGACAAGAAAACTTTGATTACTCTCTCCCATAAGTGTTTGCGGCATGTCATTTTGGCTTTTAGGCTGACAAGGACCCCTTTGTAGATAGGCTCTTTGGATTTGTTCTAAGTTATTGGAGGTCTAAGTCTAGGGTATGCAAGAAGATTAGCCAATACACTATGCCAAAAAAGGGCTTTATCCGTTGCCTATTACCTATAAATACCGTGGTATTCAAGCCTGCTGCCTATTAATAGGCAACGGATATTATCCGTGGCCTTTTTAGAGTTACAACATTGGATATTTGGTAAAATCCGAAGCATAAATGATTTCTGTGTGCCAAAAAAAGTTGACTTCTTATGCCTAAACCTAAAACAGCATCAGTGGTTTTAAAAGAGTGGAGGCTAAAGAGATATTACAACATCAGTGATATCTTCTATGCTGATGCGTATTATCAGTTATAACATTGCAAAAACAAATAATGTTGTTGCGAATTATGTTATACATCATCGCTTTTTCTATTTTGTGGACGTGAAAAGGTAACGCTGATTATTATGTAAATGCTGATACTACTAGTTTTAGACATCAATGATCATAGATGTCTAGTTGTTGTTGTAATCTTTTAACTTTAATTATTTTTGCAAAACTGAGGTTGTTATAAATAATATGCATCACTTATGTAAGGAAAGTGTAGGCATTTTGCATGTTCAACGTCACACTTTACTTGGTTATTGTCTTAGAATATCAAAAAGGCATCATTTCCAAATCATATTGTGTTCCCATTGCTCATAAAAATAAAAATAAACATATATATAAGCAAAATACTTGAAAGATCCATACTTATCACATCCAAATCACAATTTTTCCAACCTCACACCACAAATTATCCGTACTTGTCTATAACGCAAAATACTAGCTAGAAACACATGAAAAATGGAGGAATGTTTAGTTCAATCAAAAAGCCATTATAGGACATGAGTTGCCAATTCTTCTCGCACCTCATCCAATTCCATTTGGGTGTACATATCCTTTCGTCTAGCTCTATGTTATTACGAAGTGCTTTGAACAATGATATCTCCATCACACCTGTGTCAATATATAAACAAGTAAACAATAGTCTCTTTGCAGAACGAAAGGAATAGAGACAAAGTCTTAAGAAGTAATGGAAAAGCAAACACAGAATATATTTCAAAATAACAATATTGAAATTGTCTTCCTAGACATGTTCTGATGACTCTAAAAAAGAACCAACAAGAAATAGCCTGCAAAATCCACCGCGACTTTTAATAAATAATCAAAATTAAACAAAATTATTAATATTAGTGTTAATTACATGCATAATTTTGAATTATAATTGTTAATTGGAAAGATAAAAAGTGTTTTAAGGGTCTCTGGCAAAGCAGAAAAAGTAGAATCTTGGCAGGATCAAAATAAACAAGAATGGTGAAAAACCTTTCTGCAGCTTGTGGACTTTTGAGTCTTCATTATCACTGATGGGATTCAGAGTCTCAAAACATATAACTCCTTCAAAGGAGTCCTTCAATCCAAGCTTGCTAAGAGTTTTTGCCACATGGACCTTGTCCCCATTTGAGAAAATTTGTTTTCATATTGTTAAGCCAAAGCATCATCAGAGAAATTAAATATTGAAGCAAATTTTTTTAGTTACCATCAACTTATATGTAACTTGTAGCTTATGAGTTTTTGGATACGGCAGGCTCAGCAGCAGAGTCCTTAGGACATGGTCAAGTCTTAGTACCTCATAGGGCAAAGGGTATCATCTAGATCTGCAATACAAATAGTTTTATGCTATCGTTGGTACTAATGAAAAGTGGCTAGCTAGGTAGCAGATGCAAAGAACAACACAGAAATAGTGCTGCAAGCAAGCCTGATGTACAGATTCATGCCTGTTATTTGGCATTGAATCTTCAGAAGCTTTGCAAATCTACTAAACCTGAGCAGTGAACCTCCCATTTATCACATATACAACTTATCAATATTTTACATGAAACTGCGCAAATTGAGTAAACAACAGAAGAATAAGAAGAACAAACAAAATAGAGACAAAGGAATAGAGACAATGGAACAAACAAGTAAAAATAGTCTCTTTACAGAACCAAAGGAATAGAGATAAAGTCTTAAGAAGTAATGGAAAAGCAAACACTGACTATATTTCAAAATAATAACGACCATATTGCATAAGCACAATAACAATAACTAATTTCCTAAGAAGTTGCATTCAAATGAGTTGACCTTTCTAAAAATTGGATTCAACTAAATTTGACTAGTACTAGAAAAGTCCATCTTAATGAAGAGGGTGAACTCGAACAAATTTATAATTCAAATCTAGGCCAACTGACAGATATTCTACTTGCATATATATACAATATTCTCCTATGAAGTTACATTCCCATGAAGGTTTCAACAAAATGAAATATTCTCCTTAACAAAAATACGTAATTATGTCATAAAATTCAGTGAGGGAAACTAATTACCATGATATATTCAACCCCTAGTTCAGGCTGGTCAAATTGCACAGAACACCTACTGTGGTCGACGGTTAGTACAATCCCATTGTGGATCTCTCTTGCCCTGGAATGAAAAGCAATGACATGCTGTCCAACTGATAAAGGCCAAGCTAAGTCAGTCGGAAGTCCCTCCCTTGTACCAGCATTAAGTTCAGCATAATGTGTTCTAACAGATTCCCGGTACTGATTAAGCTTCTCTTTTTCTTCCTTCAAACACTGTTTAGAAAATCTTCGTGGTCTGCCAAGGGAGCTGCATCAACAAGTACCAACAACAAAATTTGCAGAGATTATCAATCCAAAAGGCAAGTCAAAACTGGCCAAACAAAAAGTTCCAGTCAAAGAAGGAGTTCAGGGACATCGACCTCCTTATTACACCCCATTCAACATGAGTTAACCTTGGAACATGACCCAATCCAACATGATCCAAGTATTCCACAAACTCCCTTTTAGCAAACCATGGGTAATCAATTGCACTGTAAAACCATTCAAAAGCACACCATCTCAGCACTTGATACTGAGATAAGCACACCATCTCAGAAGAAATTCACTAGAAATTGAAATTTATGAGAATAACACAGGAGATGCAATCAAACCATATTGTGTTTCTGCTTAATTGGACTATTGTGTTTCAGCCTAATTGGAACCATCAACAATTTTAGCAACAATCAAAGGTTCAAACAATCTATTTGAAACAGCTTTCCCATTAACAATATAAGCTATTACTATTGAGCATTTTCTCAACAGAACAATTTGGGATCACATTACCTATATAGCCATCAACAGTACCTATATACTCATTTTTCAGACCAAAAAATTAAACATAATAATTAAAAAAGTTATAAATGCAAAAGAGACAGGAAAACATGGTAAATAAGGTTAGCTGCTGTTGTCACCAAAAGCGGTGTCTTTTAAAATTTATAAACTCGCAAGCGCACGAATCGAATATAGCATAAGCGTGTAAGAGCGAGATCGTACCCAAGGGATTGCGTGTAAAGATAGAAAACCAATTATACCCAAGTTAATTTCATTGCCAACCTAGTTGATTCAAATGGTGATTTGTTTGTTGATAAAGAAAATTAAATAAAGCATGAAACAAATATGGAAATGACAATAAACTGAAATTAAGATTTAAATTTATGAGAAAAAATAACTAAGGTATTAGAATCCACACCATTATTCCATAAGATCCTAATTATTTATCTTTCAATTCCCATGGAGTAGCAATCTAGAAATCAATCTACTGCTTTCTCAAGATTTATCAATTAAGCTTGTACTTTAGATCATAAGTAAATTTTCCTTCCCTTCATAAGTACAAATTCTAAGCATAATATGTAAACAAAATTATTTAACTACAAAGGATCAAAGTTTCCTAAGCATCCTATGTGAAAAAGTTTATTTGAATAACAAAATATCAAAGAAATTTGTAAACTAGAAATATAAACCAAGGATGAATTAATAGATTAATCCAAACTCTTAACTACCACAAATACATGTTATATGTCACAATACATGATAGAAGTGGTGAAAAGAAGATTAATCTATTAATCATGTGAAGTGAAAATTATAATCATTGAACACCACAATATTTGAGAATTGAAGATAAAAACTAGAACTTTATTTAATAATGGTGTTTCATCCAACCTTAGTTAAGTATTTTAGCTAGACATAATTAAGAATTTAAAACAAAACAAAGAAATTAAAATACATAATTTACATGAGAACTAGGAAAGGAAGAACAAGTTTAAAAGAGTTGTTAGCTCTTGGTTCTTTCCTTTCCATCATTATTCTCTTTCTTCCTCACTCTTTCTCTCTCTCTCTCTTGCCTTTCTTTCTTTCTTTCCTTCTGCTGTGTATCACTCTTGAATTTCTGCACACTTTCTCTCTTGAGTTGCTGCCTATTTATAGAAGCATGAAGTCCCTTTCATTCCAGCTGTATGTGCAATCTGTCCTCTCATGAACCTGTCTTGGTGTTTGACAGCCTGTGGATTGAGTTTTTATCCAATTGCTCCAATTGTTGGATATGTTTTAGTCGACATCTTATTGAACAAGTGTCATGAAGGATATTTATTCATTTGAGCATGGGAAAATTCGTTTTTCAGGTCTGCAAATGGACTGTACAGCATGAGCTGTAAAAGGCAAAGTCATGAACCTGTCTTGGTGTTTGACAGCCTGTGGATTGAGTTTTTATCCAATTGCTCCAATTTTTGGATATGTTTTAGTCGACATCTTATTGAACAAGTGTCATGAAGGATATTTATTCATTTGAGCATGGGAAAATTTGTTTTTCAGGTATGCAAATGGACTGTACAGCATGAGCTGTAAAACGCAAAGTCATCAAATCCAAATTGAGTTCTTCCTCTCTTTTTGCAACACATTGCTTAATCCTCCTCCTCCTCATGCCATTGGTGGAAGACACTTAATATCTACATACAACCACTCATTAAATACAAAAACAAAGATTGAAAATAGCCAATACAAATACTCTAATAAATTTACATAATACAAAAGAAAATACTAACAAATATAAATTTAAGGATAAAACTTGTATTTATTTTGTGCTCATCAGCTGCCAATCTCAATTGCATAATCACCACGGATGGTTCCAGGGGCAGATTCTGCTGGGTTAGTGGCACCAATAATCTTTCGGCCAGTTACGATAACATTCTTACCCTCCCAAATCATAGCAACAACGGGACCAGACAAGTCCTCATAGTGTTTCTCAGCAAAAGGACGATCCACATTGATGGACTTCAAACCTGAACAGATACCAGAAAAAAAAAAACACTCATTGAGGAAGAGAAAATCATAGATCTGTCACCTCCCAATACTTGCATTAAAAGAAAGCATGAGATCCAGAAACATTAGTACTTAAATAAAATGAAAAAGGTAGGAGATTGAAGAAAGATGAAAACAATTCAAAAACATTAACACCAAATCAGAAACACCCAAACATCGAAAGCTTACAGATTTTCATACATTAGATTAAAGCCTAGAGAGGCAGTGAGATCCAAAAGACAATCAGCCAGCCGAAGAGAGAAAAACACAGTAAGATTAGAGAAATTACTCAATAATTGAAACCCTAACTGAAATTTCCCAAAACATTGAAACCCTGACTTAAATAATCTCACACGACGACGCCGATGAGAAAGAGGATGCCGACGCCGAAGGTTAAAACCCTAACGAAGGGACTTCCATGGCTCTCTCTAGACGAGGAGGAGGATGTCTATGGCTCTCCCTTTCTTCGAAGGCCTTAGGTTATTTTTGCTGTGGCCAAACTTCGAGTGTCTAGATGGAGGAAATAGAAGAAGAAGATGGAGGAGATCCAAAAAAATTGTGAGTTTTACTTTTTTTTAAGGAGGTAGAAGCTGAAAAATGGGAGTGAGTTTGGGAGGGATTGAAAAAAATGCGAGGGAGAGGAGCCAAGGTTGCGAGGGAGTCTGAATAAAGGAGAGGGAGCGTGAAATGTTTTGGCTAGAGCGTTGACTATACTTTCAGCATCAGTGCTTCTTAAAACAACCCCCCCCCACTTTACAAAAATTAAAAAAAAAAAAAAAAACAATTTAGGCATCAGTCATTAGAACAGACATTCTAAATTGACATCAAGGCACTAACAAAAACAAAATATTTGTGCTCAAGTCTTTTTACCTTTTAGCATCTTAATTTATAAAAGTGATGCCTAATGTACTTAAAGCATCGATTTTCAATTTTCTGATGCCAATGTAGGTTGCTAAAGCCAATTTTTGGCATAGTGATATTTCATCCAACTCAGTGACCTCCAATCTTTTTGGACTACCCAAATTATTCAAGGGATGATGTGAACTACTCAGAATATTTGAATGAAGATTTGAACTAACTCGATTATTTGAAGGAGGGTTAGAACTACTCAGATTATTTGAAGGAGGATTTAAACTCTTTCTCTTAAAGTACCGTTCCATAAACTGTATAAACAAAACAAAATAAGGGTTTTATATCTATAACTATGACTAATTGATAAATTATCAATTAAATAAACAAATCAATATCAAATTATCAATTAAATAAACAAATAAAAATTGATTATACCTCGAATCGTGTGTAGCGCAGCCTGTTCCTCCTTGAGTTTGCTACTGATCTTACTAATATAGAGAGAGCTAAATAAGAAAATAATAATAATAATAATAATAAATAAATAAACAAAATTGTTGTTTGCTCAAGAAAAAAAAATACATCCAACTTACTTTGGATTGGAGTACTGAAGAAGGAAAAAAAAAATGCAGGATTCTTGTGATGCACGAACACTTTGATAAAATTGGGTGATGTTAAATTGGTCCTTTATAAAAAGAATTCTCAATCCCACTTAAATAAGGAATTGTGCAAGCCCTATTAAAGCCCAATTATATAAAGGGAACTCCCAATCTCATTAAAACAAGAAATTATGGAGGCCCTATTAAAAGCCCACGAAATGGTAGCACCAACAGGTTTCCTGTTTTTATTTTTTATTTTTTTTAAAAAGCCACAATTAAAAAAAATGTTGGTCCACGAAATGGCAACGCGTTTCAACAAGCCTGGTCCAAAACGACGTCGTTTTGGCCAGGCTTTGTTATAAATAAATAAATAAATAAATAACGCGCAACAGCCCGCAGCGCACCACCCACTCCATGTAAGCATTTTGTCGAACACTGTTGACCAACGCGAATCTCACGCCCTGGTGCTCCGGGCCGAAGGGATTTGCATCAACATGGGTCATCCTACTTTGGTGCGGTGTGGTTGTGCGCGGGCGTGCTAGCACGGTTTACCATGCGTTTGAGGATGATGCGATTGGGTGAATAGATCAGTTGTGCGCTTGTGAGAGAAACGAAACACAAACTCGACGCGCTCGGTCTCTTCTTCTTCCAGATAGGCGCTTCGGCCGAGAGGTCGCTTCTTCGGTCAACCTCATAGGGCGAGATTTCTATGCACAAACAAACACTTAGCGTGCATCTCCTAGTCTCAGCAGGAGGTGCAAAATGCAGCACCTCTTACAGATTTTCCAACGAGCGAAGGTGCGAGTCCATCTCCTTGTGCCTGCATAGGTCCGCGATGTGCATAGGCTAGATTATTTGTTCTCTCATAGCTTCTAGGGATTTTTGAAATCCCTACACCTAACTTTCCCTTTATAGCCATTTATTTATAGACTCCATGCTTGCTAGGGTTTTATGAATAATGCTTATTTGATGGAAATTGGATCCTTGATTTAGGGAGATATTCATATCTTAAATCAAAGATAATTTCCATGACTAAATATGATTTAATTAAGGTAATTAGTTGATCTAAGGAATTTGCCTTTTCCACGTGTCACCCACCCATTGGTTGCCGAAATATTTGTTCCCACAAATGCCCCCCAACTTCTGCATAGCGCGTATGTGGCAAGAAGGAGATGTGAAATACTTATTGGGCTTTCTAGCTGTGCTTGGGTGCTCCCTTTGAAAGTTGAGCTACTTTTGTGAGTTAGGCTCTTGACTAGAGGACTCCTTTGATTTCCTCTTGGAGTTGGGCTCCTAGCCTTTGATTCCTTCTTAACCTAGGATGCCCAACCATCATAAATACAAGGCCCCTCTTCACTTCTCTTTAGATTACAAAACTTGCCTCCCTCTACTTCCTTGCTTGTGAGAAAGATCTTGGAGGAGGGAATTGCTTAATGAGGAGAGGAGTTTTCGTCCACACCAAGGTAGGTCACGCTTGAGTTTTGTAATCATTTTTTATTTTTCTATGCGGCGAGGACTGACTAGCCAGGTAGGTTGGTTGTCATCGTGACTGTGGACAATTGCTATGCTGCGGTGGCTATGACGGTAGGTACCGGCGGCGACGGTAAGTACTGGCGCGACGGTAGGTACCGGCGGTAGCGGTAGCTGGTTACTGTTGCCCTCATGCTCTTTTTTTTGTGTTGTTGGAACTAAGGCTGGAAGCCCAACTAGGAGGTGTTGACGCTGGTGTGAGCCGAGCTGCACCGTGGCTTGAGTCGGGTTCGAACTAGCACTAGGGTTGTGTCGTGTGATGGGCATATTTTATATTATATATTTAGCCCCATTCTTAGTACATTTTGGTTAATATTTTCGAAGAATTTTGATACTTTGAATTATATTTCCAATATAGGACTTTCAACTTCCTCTGGAGCAAAACATAATAAAATGGATGATTTTTGGAGTAATTCCAATTGGAGGACGTTTGTGAGTCACTTAGCTTGATTGTATCAAAATTTCAAAATTTTCTACCAAGCGATTATTTTCTGGCAATAAAATAAAGGAGTAGTGCGCAGTGCTGGAATAGTGACGTTTTGGGCTTTTATTGCGTTTTTGGAGCCTAAGATGACCTCAATGGGTTTGTGGCCTTCTGGAGAAGTGTTCAAAACGTTTTTATCTTTAAAACAAGCTATCTGGGCAGATTGTGGGCAGATTCTCCTAATCCAATTTGGATTTTTCTTTTATGCAATTTTGGAGACAGAGACTTTAGCTAGGGTTTTTGAAGAGCTTCTACTTCAAGGTGTTTTTATTCCTATTCATTCAAATGATATTTTCTTTAATTTTAATTATGCGTATGCGTAACTAATTCAAATTGCTAGGGCGAGGCCATAAGCCTTAGCATGAATATGTGATCGGTGCATAATTACATATCATTTTGTACCCTTTTAACTTATGATTTGGTTATGTTTTTGAGTTAAACTTGTGCTTTTAATAAGTTTTGTGTTTGTTTCAGTGTAATAAGCTTGAGACTCACTAATTGCATTTTGGAGACAAATTAGCTCAAAACGGTGTCTGCAGATCAGTCAACTTCACGGATTGGACTGTACTTACTCAAGAAGAACCAGATAATAAGCCATACATCATTGGAAAGCTACAGAAGTCTATTTTCTGTAGAATTTTACGGTTCATGATTCCGAGTCTTCTAGAGAAAGTTATACATGTTTTGGCAACTTAAGGTCAAATTCTACAGCATCTGCGTTGCTGGGCCAAAAATCACATTTGAAGGACTTTCCGATTTTTCCTTGAGTTGGGCTGCATATGCTTAGAAAGATAAGACAAAGAGCTTCAAGATCCATATTTTTCCAGATTTTTCATACTGGAGCCACAAGCCCAAAATGAGCCCACAAGCTGGCTGCAATGCATTGTCATGCATGACATATGCATGAGGTGTTATTGATTGTGGGGAAGTTAGGTGAAGCATATTCAATTCCTATAATTGAGTGGAATTTTGCAGCAACCAAATGAATTGAAAGATGTTGAAGTGGATGATCCAACACTAAACCTAAAGACAAGAGGAATTGTTTTCAAATGCAATTGTGTGTTAGGTTAGGTTGGTGAATTAAGTGTTGTGTGTTAGGTGAAATTAGTGTGGTTAGTGAATTCAATTGTATATTCAGATTTTCATCTCCCCTAAGCCTATAAATAGGGAAGTTCTCTAAGCTTGTAATCACACCCCAAGGGGGGAGCTCTCAAGCACTTCTCTAGAGCTCCCTTCCCTTCTCTCCCTCAATTTCTCTTAGTTTCCCTTTGTAGGTCTCAATTGTTGTAATAAGATCATTCTACTAAATTTTCTTTGTACTAAATCTCCAAACACTTCTCTATTCTCTTTCAAAGTTCTCCATGCTCTAAAACATTTCCCAAATACAATTCCCACTCTCTTCCAAAATTCTCAAAGTTCCCAAACACTTCTCCCATTCCTTCATCAAATTCTCTAAAGTTCTCAAACACGTTTCCTTTCTCTCCTCCAAATTTCCCAAACACATTTCCCTTCTCTTCCAAAAGTCTCCATGCTCTCAAAACACTTCACAAACACTTTCTCTCCCTTCCTTCATCAAATTCTCAATGTTCTCAAACACTTCTTCATTCCTTCATCAAAGTCTCCATGTCTCAAACACTTCACAAACACCTTTCTCTCCCTTCCCTAAGTTCTCAATTCTCCAAGTTCACAAAGATTCTTAAAGTTCTCAAACACATTCCCTTCCAAAATCCTCAAGCTTCCCAAACACTTTCCTTTCTCTTTCAAACATCGTCAAAGCTTCCCAAACACCTTCTCATCCAAACTCTCCATGTTCTCAAGTGTTGTACAAAATCCTTGTTTTATGTTCTTTTGTTTTCATTTCTATTTTGTGTAGGAAAACTAAACATGATCATTCAATCACCAATCCCTGTGGAATCGACCTCGCACTTACATACGCTAAACTACCAACGGTTCGTGCACTTGCGAGTATCACAAGTTGAGGATGCAGCTGAATCCATTTTGGTGCAGCTGAATCTACGCAACAAGTTTTTGGCGCCGTTGCCGGGATCGGTAACATTGTTTGATTTTATTTGGTTTTCCTACTTTTTATTATTTTTATTTTTTGTATATAACTAGACAGTTTCATGTTTTAAAGTTAATGACGTTAATTGACAAGTTGTGTTTGTAGTCCAACGGACAAGGACAATTGCCTGACAAGCAAGAGAACTGGGTTTGAGTCCCAAGCTTACACAACACAAAAAGAAAAAGGTTCAAGTAGCATGTCGATTATTTCTTGTTTATGGTTTCATTCACTTGTTCTTAATTAAATATCTTGTTCAAGTTTACATAAACACCATATGACTCTTGGACTGATTAGTGAATGAATGGGTAGATATTGAAGACAAACACCATGTTTAAATTCTACTTGGTTCTTTATTGTTCTTCTTGTTCTTAATGGGTTCGGAATTTGTGTTTAGACTAAACACCATAGCTAAATTTTTTTCTGAATACTTGATTAAAACCACACACCATATGGATAATCATATTTGAGAAAGAACGAACTTCATAAGCTAGTTTAATTTACTTTGTTGCTTGTTACTTTGAAACATGGAAGTGTTGATTTTTCCTTTTCACTTTTTAGTTCTTTTTTATTTATTTCCTAATCCTTTTAATTCTATTTCAAGTTTGTGTGTTTGTTTTAGCAATTTATGACAGCTTAATAAAAAGGGAGAAAGAAGGCAACTTCAAAGAATGGGAAGTGTGGAGCAGTGGGAGAAGTCGCGACGTCCAAATGCATCCATACTCGACCTAATCGCTTCAAGGGGGAGCATTTCAATCCTTTCTCTTCTTTAAATTCTGTTTATTTATTTGTTTGTTTCTTTTAGTACAACAATTTATGTCGTTTGTTTGAATTTGTTTAGAGTACTTAGTTCATTTTCATTTAGGTTTGTTGTTTCATTTTATCTTAATTTGTTTTTTTTTCCTTATCTTAAAAATTAAAATTAAAAATTAAAAAATATTAAAAAATATTTTTCATATGAGCTGACTTATGGTAACTCCAGGAAGCACTTCCGTCGAGGAGATGTCTAGGAGTTCTTTAGGCGACACCTTCGGTGTCTAAGAAGTTTGGGTTTTAAGCGGGACCATTGTGACCCCTCCAACCTTCCCGGATCCCCTGGCTGTGTTTTCTGAGGTCCTTAACTGGTCATCCGTGAGTTGCTTGTATATTCGTGTGTTTTTAAATCAAGTTTTTCTTTTTTCTTTTTCTTCTTTTCTGTATAGTCTTTGTTTTGTTTTGTTTTTAATTTTTTGTTAAGTTAGTTTATGTATTTATTTACGTGGTGTAGTTAGTTAGTTTATTTCTAAGTGTTAAAAACACATTTTTATTTCACTTCAAACTCTGCATTACAAAAAAAAAACAAAAACAAAAACATAAAAAAAAACAAAAACAAAAACATAAAAACAAAACAAAAACAAAAACAAAAACAACAACTTCTTCTTCATTTTCATATTCTTCATCATCTTCATCTTCATCTTTATGGCATGCCTCTATTGTCTCTTACTTGCAGAATCTGCAACAGCTCCACATGGTCCTCATTTTTTCTCTCCAGTGCTTCCACGTGCTGATTGGCAAGGAGAGCCGCTTCTGAAGGTCCGCCACCATAGTCTTCAAGGAAGCTACTTCCTCGCTCAGCGCGGCACACTCCCGTGTTCTCGCCAACAATCGCATGCCTAAATTGGTAGCCGAGACCGCATGGAGCACCGTTAAATTGTGGGACTCCTCCACTGCAGCCTTGTCGGACCTCTGTGCCACATGCAGATGATCTGCTGATGTGAGTTTACTGCCAATCATGCTGCCCAGGAGCACTGCTCTCTTCGGCACCGCCTCAAAAAGTTCGGTATTACCTCAGCAAAGTTTGAGGCCGTACCGTGATGATATGTGGAGTTTGGGAAGACAGGGTTTGGACGAGCCCTTATCTGGGCATTTGGTGGTGCAAGTGAGAGCTCAAGGTTGAGATCATCAAGGTGAGTGCATGAGGATGCCATTTGTTTTGCTTCTGAATTATTTGATGTTTTTCCTTGAGTTTGCAGGAAGAAATGCTGGGTATCATCCGCTTGCAGAGATGTGGTTTAAATAGAAATATGCTGATGAGAGAGAACCAACACCATTTCGGATTTCCCGGGCATGCTCGACCTAATCGCTTCAAGGGGGGGCACCTTTACTTTCACTTTACTTTTCTTTTTACTTCCGTGTTTTTCTGATGTTTTATGTTTTTGCCCATTACTTTCATTTTCTAGTGCTTTGTGTTTTTGCCTTTCCCTTTCGGCTATCATCTTTGTTTTATTTTAGTTAGGGAACTGTGCTTTCTTTTCCGTTTATTATTTTTGTTTTATTTAAGTTTGGGAAGTGTGCTTTCTTTTCCGTTTGTCGTTTTTGTTTGATTTAAGTTTGGGAAGTGTGTTTTTTTTGTCTCTTTCTTTTTCCTTCTGCAACTTTACTCTGTTATTTCTGAAACCAAAATAACAAAAACAAAAACAACCAAAATAAAAAAATAAAAACAGGAGAAATCATTTCTTCAGCGCTAGGTGTCTCAACCATAGGAGCTTTGAGTTTGGCCCTCTGGCTGTCCTCTTCCGGGGCTTCACGTACAGCCTCCTGGGGCTCACCACTTGAGCTCCCAAAGATCGCAATCTTAGCTTGAGCATAACTACTCTCGCGATCTGCTTATTTGCGTTTACCTGGTCGGTCTAGGTCCTCCAGCTGCTTTCGCATGTCGCGAAAATACAACTCTACCATCTTTGATAGGCTTTTATTCTCGTCCCGCAATACTTCTAGCTGTGTCGATTCACCTCCACTATCCTTGCCCTCTCCCTTTTCAAGCTTTTTATAGCACTCTGACACTCTTCAACCATACTTCGCTCCGCCGCTAATTGACCTTTCAGAATCTCTACCTCATGGGACTTCGCAGTAGGCGATGACCCAAACTTGCAACACATGCTGTACTCTGCACGCTCAGTGCCAGGGCATCACTCGTGACCCGGTTGTCATCCCTTGTCCCGAACACACGTATATCTTTAGGAGTCACTAAATTTCTACCAACTCCAATGGCAACATCGTTGTCCAGGAGTATTGAGTCATTGACAGTGACAGGCCCCCTTGCGGAGGCAAAGTAGGGTACCCACACTGGTGCCACCCGCTTTGGCCCCATGTTTGAGTCGGTGGAGCTAGGTTGAGATCCAACGAAAATGGGTAGGAAGAGGCCATTTGATTTCTCACTTTTTTCTTTTTCTTGCTTCTTTTCTCTTTTGTGTTTTTGAGTTTGTGTGTTTTCCTTTATTTTTCCTTCTTATAGATATAGTCTTTGACAAACCCTAGCCATTGCAGCGTCTAGCATTTTCTGAATCTCCAGCATTCCTCCAGTCCCACCACCTTCTCTCTTTCCAACCACACCCAACTCATTTATCACGACGTGACCTTTCTTAACGGACGCGTTCAGTAAAGTCATCACGACTTTGTATGGCCCCGTAATTTCTCTGAACCGAGTCCGCGCGCCTCTATGCGTCGACACGTGTCTCGCCCTGTCAATTGGTCCCTTACACTAACCGAGACATCATGACCCATGTTCTTTTAAAATAATAATAATAATAATAATAATAATAAAAAATCAATTGAAACGTGTGGGCTTCGAATTTCATTTTGGGTCGGTTTTTTGGGTTTCTAGGTGGGTTAATTTCATTGTGGGCTTTGGGCTTTCAAAAAATAAAATAAAATTGGGTTTTAGTTTGCGTAAGACTGTCTGTTTAGGGCTTACTGTTTTGAGTGTTTTACTGTTTCGTTTTATTTTTTATTTTATTTTATTTTATTTTATTGTTTTGTAATTTTTATTTTTGTAATTATTTTCTTTTATTTTATTTTTGTATTTTGTTATTTTTTATTTGCTTTAATACCTTCATTTGTTATTATGACATTGCTTGTTGCTAATTTTTAAACATTGAGGACAATGTTCATTTCTAGGTTTGGGAGTATTGGAGTTTAGCAAGTAAATTTGGTTTGTCTTAAAATTTAAAAAAATTAAAAAAAATTTATTACTTGTTTTTCTTTTATTTTGAGTTTTGTTTTGTTTTGTTTTTGAGTCACTTTCCGAACACATTTGATGAGATTGTGATAAATGTTGCATGACTTAAATGAAAATTGAATTTATTTTTTTCTTATTTATAAATTTTTATTGTAAAAAAAAAAAAAAACTTAAAAATTTAAACTAAAAAATAATAAAATTGGCATTGTTCTAACATGATATGCTTGAAACCTTCTTTACACTTGCCATATGTTTCATAATTTTCCAATTAAAGGATTTGCATGATCAAAAGAATTGTATGAAGCATAAATTAGACTTATATAACCAACCATATAAAGTGAGCTTTTGAGCCTTGTACTTCATTTCTTGAGTGTTATATAGATATACTCTTAATTTTTTTGTCATCTAAGTTGTTGTTTGATCTCATTATTCATTGATTTGGTTGAACACTTAAAAGTCATTCATTCTTATGCAATTTGATTTCATGACATTTAAGAAATGATATTAAGGCCCTCTTTGGATCGTTTGTGCCTTTCAAGCTAACCTTATGCATGCTTAAGCATGATTTTCCATTGTTAACCATTTTGAGCCTACATGTAAACCTTTTCTTTCATTTACCAATTATATTTCCTCGCCGTAGCCTGAAAAACAAATATTTACCTTTCTAAGGAACTCATGAGCTTTAATTGGGATGTGTTTTTCATACTAGGTTTGGGAAGAGGTGTTATATTTCAAAATGTATATATATTCACACAATTGGTGAAAGAAAAGAGTAAAGTTGTGATTAAGTGGTGGTTGATTGAATTTCCATTTTTGGGCCTTCAAAATAAATTGGTGGTTGTTCAATAAAGGAGTATGAATAATTGGAAATGAAGGTATAAGGAGGTTTGATCATGTAAAAATAAATTCTCATTGTGATGATTCAAAGTCTTGTAAACAATTGTTTTATGCTCTTATATTTTGAGTTGCTTGGACTTTGTATTATCCATACCCTTCATTTCTTACTCACCTTACACCCTTGGCCCCATTACAACCTATACTAAAGACCTAAATTGATCTTAAATGTCATGTGGTTGAATTGCATTCATTTTTCTACTTTTAAGTGTTTGGCATCCTTCTTGAGATCATATTAATGCAAGTTCTTCATCTTTCTATTTCGAGTTAAGTCCTTATGGTTTAACTCTAATCTCATGTTTATAACTGAGTGTTGCATTATAGCCCTCTTCCGAGTGATTCATTTGTGAGAGGACAACTTTGGTGAGATTTGAAGTTGAACTTGTGCTTTGTATGATTTTTGAAATTGTGTGAAAACTAAGATTGGGGAATTTGTTGCATTTGGCAATCACACCACTACACTTTGAGTATATTATGTTTTGAACTTTGCCGCCTTGTAAATAATGTCTAAATTGAGCTTTTATTGTTAAAACTTTTGAGTCATGTGCATGAGTCATTACTCTTCAGAAAATGTTCGGAAAGATTGTTTTGAGTTCTTTTTATTTTTGTAATCGTTTTTATTTTTGTTTTTGTTTTTGTTAAGTAATGTATTTATGTTTGTTTTTGTTTTTTTTGCTTAAAGACTAACAATCTTTTAAGTTTTCTAATTACTTTGTTTTACAGAGTTCAGTAAAACGTTTGTGGGTATTGTATTTGCTTAAACCCTCAGGAGACACAACTCCTCCTACTAGGGATGCCTAGAGGTTTAAAGGCTTGTTGCATACGCCCAATGCAATCGAGTTACCTACGAAAGTGGTCTAATTAACTTCTTGTTTTATTTTTATCTTTATTTTCCTTTTGTTTTGCTCGAGGACTAGCAAAATCTAGGTTTGGGGGTATTTGATCGGTGCATAATTACATATCATTTTGTACCCTTTTAACTTATGATTTGGTTATGTTTTTGAGTTAAACTTGTGCTTTTAATAAGTTTTGTGTTTGTTTCAGTGTAATAAGCTTGAGACTCACTAATTGCATTTTGGAGACAAATTAGCTCAAAACGGTGTCTGCAGATCAGTCAACTTCACGGATTGGACTGTACTTACTCAAGAAGAACCAGATAATAAGCCATACATCATTGGAAAGCTACAGAAGTCTATTTTCTGTAGAATTTTACGGTTCATGATTCCGAGTCTTCTAGAGAAAGTTATACATGTTTTGGCAACTTAAGGTCAAATTCTACAGCATCTGCGTTGCTGGGCCAAAAATCACATTTGAAGGACTTTCCGATTTTTCCTTGAGTTGGGCTGCATATGCTTGGAAAGATAAGACAAAGAGCTTCAAGATCCATATTTTTCCAGATTTTTCAGACTGGAGCCACAAGCCCAAAATGAGCCCACAAGCTGGCTGCAATGCATTGTCATGCATGACATATGCATGAGGTGTTATTGATTGTGGGGAAGTTAGGTGAAGCATATTCAATTCCTATAATTGAGTGGAATTTTGCAGCAACCAAATGAATTGAAAGATGTTGAAGTGGATGATCCAACACTAAACCTAAAGACAAGAGGAATTGTTTTCAAATGCAATTGTGTGTTAGGTTAGGTTGGTGAATTAAGTGTTGTGTGTTAGGTGAAATTAGTGTGGTTAGTGAATTCAATTGTATATTCAGATTTTCATCTCCCCTAAGCCTATAAATAGGGAAGTTCTCTAAGCTTGTAATCACACCCCAAGGGGGGAGCTCTCAAGCACTTCTCTAGAGCTCCCTTCCCTTCTCTCCCTCAATTTCTCTTAGTTTCCCTTTGTAGGTCTCAATTGTTGTAATAAGATCATTCTACTAAATTTTCTTTGTACTAAATCTCCAAACACTTCTCTATTCTCTTTCAAAGTTCTCCATGCTCTAAAACATTTCCCAAATACAATTCCCACTCTCTTCCAAAATTCTCAAAGTTCCCAAACACTTCTCCCATTCCTTCATCAAATTCTCTAAAGTTCTCAAACACGTTTCCTTTCTCTCCTCCAAATTTCCCAAACACATTTCCCTTCTCTTCCAAAAGTCTCCATGCTCTCAAAACACTTCACAAACACTTTCTCTCCCTTCCTTCATCAAATTCTCAATGTTCTCAAACACTTCTTCATTCCTTCATCAAAGTCTCCATGTCTCAAACACTTCACAAACACCTTTCTCTCCCTTCCCTAAGTTCTCAATTCTCCAAGTTCACAAAGATTCTTAAAGTTCTCAAACACATTCCCTTCCAAAATCCTCAAGCTTCCCAAACACTTTCCTTTCTCTTTCAAACATCGTCAAAGCTTCCCAAACACCTTCTCATCCAAACTCTCCATGTTCTCAAGTGTTGTACAAAATCCTTGTTTTATGTTCTTTTGTTTTCATTTCTATTTTGTGTAGGAAAACTAAACATGATCATTCAATCACCAATCCCTGTGGAATCGACCTCGCACTTACATACGCTAAACTACCAACGGTTCGTGCACTTGCGAGTATCACAAGTTGAGGATGCAGCTGAATCCATTTTGGTGCAGCTGAATCTACGCAACAATATGTAATTTTATTAATTTGCTTATGAATGGATGCATGCTTGCCTTGAATTATTAATCACCGCGGTTAAAACTATCTATTTATTTTAATGACTGATCACTATTAGGATATTTAGACAAGTAATTTGATGCAATTTCTGTTGGAACATCACCCTGAAATTGAGGAGGGCTTCTTGTCATTAGTAGTTGTAAGTTCACTTAAGGCGAACATCACGCTCTTAAGGGTTGCATGGTTTTTCAAAGGGTTTTCACAAAGCTTAATGAGTCTTGCATGTTTATATTTGATCTGAACATCACAGACGGATTACATGTTAGATATATGTTTTCGCTTGAACATCACAAGGAAAATATGCATTAGGAAAACCTAACCTTCGAAGCATATATGTGGAAATTCATAAGTAATTGATAGAATTGCATAGGATTGTGACGGCGATGGCTAAACCCTAGTTTTCTCTAAATTGTTAATTTTAAAAACATTTTTCTTCTTTGCTGTTATTATTTCCAAACTTTCAAATTTCTTTTATTGTTAATTTAATCTTTACAAATTCATAAATTTCATATCTCATTATCTGTCATTTCCTCGTGTCTCGTTCGTGATACGTCCTCACAGGTCTCGGTAACACAAGGTCGCCCGAGCCGCAACCCTCGCAGGATTCAGGGGACGTTTAGTCGACCTGACCGCATTCCTCAAAATAGTTCGTATTCAAACATATGTAAGTCACTTATTGCATTTCCTCAAATTCAAACACCAATATATATAATTTATACGTTACTGGCTTAAATTATATATATATATGTATATATATATATACACATAATAAATAAAGATGAAGACAAAGATAGATTAAGGTAAACATAAAGATTAAAATAAAATCAAATCAACATGCTTCGAAGACCCTATTTATCCTTGCTTCGAAACTTACTTAAGGCTCATATATATATATATATATATATCAACAACTTAATTAGAATATATATATTTCCATCTTCATTTGTAAAACAATTTATCGCTTACGAAATTAATGGTACTGTGTAAACTCCTCCATTTTAATTTAAAGGCATCTCGAAACTTAAATTCTCTACATCTAGGTGTACCCCCATTCCTGATTTGTCAATTCCATTATTATTCCGTTCTCGCAGACCTCGGAAATACAAAGTTAACCGAGCCGCGTTCCTCGTATACCTCAGAGACACCAAGTCAATCCAAGCCGCGCTCCTCGCATGTCTTAAGGGACCATAAGTCAGCCTGAGCCGCGTTTCTCGCAAGTCTTAAGGGACCATAAGTCAGCCTGAGCCGCGTTCCTCACACCACACGGTTCAAGCGTCCCCGAACTTGTGGGGCATTATTTATGAATGACAACTATTTCAGGGCAACTAGGGGTACTCCTGTGGTGAGTTTGAAAACAACATCATATCTGAAACTTATCTTGAAATTCCTCTTATTTCAACTATTTAGATATTTAGCTAATTTATTAATTATGGAAAAATCCCATTAACGAATCATTCTAAAACTAAAATAATAATCTTTAAGAGTAATGGATAACTCAATGAGTAAATAAATGAGTAAATAATTAACTAAACACATAATTCACTACCCACAGCCCTTAGAGATCTCATCCTTTCCTATAACTCAATGCATAGTTTTCATATCTCATATATAACATTTAGAAGCACCGTTAAACACTATAATAAAGCCTCAAAATCAAACTAATGAAAATACATACCATTAGCGATCTAAAACACATGATTATATAAATATCAATTATCCAAAATTATATGTATTATGTATAACCCTTCCATAATCACATAAATCCATGAAATGATCCTTATAACTCAATTTTCGATCAGGACTCGTCTGCATGCTCATTCTAACACTTCTCAAGGGATATAACTACCTCGGAAGGTTAACCATCAACCGAGGGGTCTAACTGCTTAAACTTGGTCAACGGGGCTCGCGGGGCCCACGACCTCTGATTTCTGATCCAGGAGTTCATATAGGTTCCACCTATTTTAATAACTACGTCCTGAGAGTTCTGTCCGAATTGGACGGTCGGATTAATCACATTCGTGCAACTAAAACTGACAGTTTTCTATAATCCTAGCCCTAGGGTTGGCATTTTCGAAGTATCCAGGTCTCCAATTCATAATCCATCAAATCCCGCACGACCCTGGAATCACCTAGATCAACATATTTCAGTTTGACTACGATCCAACAGTCCAAACATATTGAACCCGGAAATTGCACAATAGGCGAGGTCCGTTCGGGTTCAAACGTTGCCCAAATCGAAATCTGCAAATTCCTACGTGCTCGTTGTTGTGTCGGATTCAGCTGCATCAAAATGGATTCAGCTGGATCCTCAACTTGTGATACTCGCAAGTGCACGAGCCGTTCGGTAGTATAGCATATGTAAGTGCGAGGTCGATCCCACGAGGATTGGTGATTGAATGATCCAATTCATTTCCCCTACACAAAACAGAAATGAAAAAGAAAATAAATAAAACAAGAAAAAAAGGAAATAACTCAAGCAAATAAGTTCCCAAGTTCAATTAGATTAACGGATTGATTCTAGCTAAAGTATGATTAAGCCATGGTGTTTGGTCAAAACCTTGTGTTCCTAATTCCCTAATTTGATCATTTGTTGTCTAACCTAAAACTAAGCATTAGGAACCCATTAAGCATAGAAGAACAATTTAAACAACCAAGCATGTATCTAATTCCTGTTGTCGAATGTCCATACATACTCTTCCTATTCATAGTTCAATTCGAATTAAAGCATGGTGTATACTCTTAATTCAAACCAAGATAGCTAACATGCAAACATAAATGGTGATCAATCATTCAAACTAGCATATTAACTTATAAGCATAATGAATAAGAACAAAAACTATAATCGAAACTTGGAAACTAATTAAACTTGAATACTTAAGAAAGAATGTACATTACAAATGAAATTAAAGTAGAACTTGAAAACTTGAAGGAAAATTTACTAAAATCATTTTATTACAACAATTGACAACTTGAAAGGAAACTAAGAGAAATTGAGGGAGAGAAGGGAACGGAGCTCTAGAGAAGTGTTTGAGAGCTCCCCCCCTTGGGGTGTGTTTTGAAGCTTGAAGGCTTCTCTATTTATAGGACTAAGAGGGAGGAACAACATGATGAAATCCAACACCACCATTCCTCATTTAATACAACTCATAACTCCCACTTCATCTTGTCCACGTTAGTGTGGTTGGAATCAACTCCATCCCATACTTCATTTGCTGCACCTCCAGCTTTCCTCACATGGGTTCAAAGGTGATCAGTTGTGGCTGCCCATTTGCTGCCAACCCATGTGGTTGCCTTTTACTTGCTGAAAAACGATTCTTTCTGAACTAGACTTGGTGTAGGAAGGTCACAGGTTTCAAAACGTATCAAATTTGGATATGTTATACTAGACACCCATTGGAACAACTTCTATGAAGAAAGTATTCCCATCGGAGCAGGAGAAGTATACGTTTTGGCCACTGCAGTTGGCTGCCAAAACAGGGACTGGAATTGACTTCATTTCATTTCATTTCTTTCTTTTGCTTCACATGCATGCACATGCTTCTCTTTAGTAGCTCAAAAGCTGATCTCCAGCTCCAAAGTGATCTGCCAATTCAATTTCCATGTTCAAAGGCTGAAGCAAAATGCCTCTCATCATTCCTCCTTCTTCTCTCTCTCCTTTCCACCATGGCACTTTAACCTTTGTCTCTTACTTGTCCCCTTTGCCATGATGTATTTTTGTCTTCACAAATATGCTCTTGCTTTCTCTTTAATAGCTGGAATGCCTCCTCACTTCACTCATTATGTTGAGTACAAAGTCAATTATAGCTAGGGAGAGGTACATGGCTAAAAGGAGGCACATGGCAAAAAGCTGGCAGCTGGAAATCCTCTTGAGCAAGGTTGAGTGTTGGACGGACTGAGCACTCCACAAATGTCCAATTGGGCTGAAATTTGGATATGTTGTAGTAGACACCCATTGGAACAAGTTTCATGAAGATCTTCACCTCATCCAAACCCCATAGCATGCTGATCCAAGTCCAAGAAGCTGACCTACGAAATTGGGCTGGAAATGGGTTGTAGCCAAAATGAGTTTGTGTGTAAGCTCTTCTTCCATTCACCCAAATCAGGCCTTAACATGCATGGATTGCATCATTTCCTATTCAAAGTCATCATTGTTACCTAAATCTCAATTAACTGAAACATAAACACAAAATGAATTAAAAGCACAAGTTTAACTCAAAAACATAACCAAATCATAAGTTAGAAGGGTACAAAATGATATACAATTATGAACCGATCACTCGTGAGGACACGAGGATCATTCTAGAACCAAAAGTGGTCCCCGACACTAGCCCACGCGCCGCCCACGTGCCGGCAGCGCGTGGGTGTGCAAAGTAAATTCCAGTGGCCGGAAATTCTCCAAACCGCCAACCCAAAATCCTGCCCTACGTAAAACACCTAATTTGGAACCACTTTTGTTCTTGGACAATGGCCAAAAAGTGGCCGGAAGTGGCTGAAATCAATCTTCCAAAACTGGCAAAATTTCAATTCGAAATTAACCCTTCAAACCTCAAAATCTCACAAATCCTACCCAACCATCAGCTAGAGCACGAAAAATAGTTAAGAAAGCATACCTCACTTGTCAGAAACGGTGGCCGGAGGAGGGAGAATGAGCTCCATGAAATTCCGTCAAAACTGTCCAAATTGCCCTGTTCGATGGCGGTTTTCGTCGACCACGACAGTAGATCGAGGCTGGTGTTAAGCTCATAATTTCATACATATACGTACCCTATTTACTTACTTCTTTTGCTTAGTTTCTTAGAATTTTGAGTTACTTGCCTCTCTTTGTGTGTTTTGTAGGCCAATAGAGCATGAGAGCATTTGAAGCAATATGGTGCAAAAACGTGCAAAAGCTCGGAGACTGAGGTAGAAGTTCATTTCGGCCTTATCTTCTTCATCCGAGCTTGGATTGGGCCAATACTTGTGTGGTTGGATCAGAGACATTCTGAACTTCACAATGGACATCTTCAAGTTGTCATTTGATTCAGCCAAGCCCAATTCGTAAGTCCTTGAAGCTGCACATCATGCCTGACATAAGGATGAGCTGATGGATGCTTGGTCATGGTGAGCTAGGCATGAGGTATTGGTTTCCTGGATGGATGCTTGGTCATGCTGACATATTGATGAGCTATGGCTGCTGGTGGGATTTGTTGGTGAAGTGCAACAACCATTTCTGATTATCTAATGCAAGTGTGTTAGGTGAAATTTGTGTGGTTGGTGAACTTAATTGTATAATCTGATTCACCTAACCCTTGTGCCTATAAATAGGGAGTCTCTAGAGAGCTTAGAGAGCCAGAATTTCATTCCATAATTTACACTTCCATTGTACACAAAGAGAGGGAAAGTTGAGAGTCACAAAGGGAGAGAAGGGAGAAGGCAGGCAGCTGGGAGGCTTTGGCCTCCTGGCAGCCATGGAGATGATTCTTTTTCATCTCTAGCATGCTGTCCTTATCTTCTTCTCCTCCCTTTGTCTTTTATTTTCTTCTTGTGTTTTCTTTGTTTTACTTTGTTTTTCTGTTATTAGTTGTAATAAACATCTTGCTAGTCTTGTATCATGGTTTGAGTTTATAAAGTTTGATTTCATTCATGAATTCTTCTTCACTATTTTAATGGAGCTGTTTTGCATCCTTTGATTGATCACCTAAGGTTTTATGCGTTATGCTCTTGTTGGGAAGGTTTGGGGATCATCTTCATTCCATCCATTAGCAACTTATGTGATTTGGTTTCTAGGTCTCCTAATGTAAACACCATGCTTGGGGTCCTTGTGATGTTCAATACAATTTGATCCAAACACCATGGACTTATTTGTGAGCATCTTCATGAGTGAATCAATTTGTTTACTTGCTGCCATAACATGATTAGAACAATTAGGGTGGATTCTAAAACCTCACCATCTTGTTTTAGTTCTTTTCTTTCTTCTTGTTTTGTTTCTTTTGTTTTCATTTCTGTTTTGTGTAGGAAAACTGAATTGGATTATTCAATCACCAATCCCTGTGGAATCGACCTCGCACTTACATATGCTAAACTACCAACGGCTCGTGCACTTGCGAGTATCACAAGTTGAGGATGCAGTGAATTCATTTTGGTGCAGCTCGAATCTACGCAACAGCTGGAATGAGCTGGGATTGGAAGAGGGAAGTGAGGTGGTTCGTTTGGGACCAGTCTTGCTTGAAACGGTCACAAGAGTTGGGAGAAATCAAGGTCAGAAGATGACTGATTTTGTTCCCCAAATGAAGAAATTCTGGGTTAAAAAAAAAATATAAACTTCGAAATATTTACGGTTATGCCACTGGCCTATTCTTGATCGCCATTTCTTCATTGCAACTCCGATTCAAGCCCACTACGTGTCTACGGACTTGTCCCGAACTTAAAATGACCTTTTTGCCCCTTCTTAATATTAAATAATATTTTACTTTTCAAAAACTTTAATTAATTCAAGTCATTTTATTGTATTATTTATTTCAATTTATTTTCTCATTTAAACTTATTTCCTCTTATTTTAATTATTTAATCATTCTTGGGATAAAATTGTCTCTTTCCTGAATAATTTAATATTTAACTATTAATTTAGGACCGGGTTGTTACAGTTGGATTGCCTGGAAAAAATGATGTACCATATCATGGAAATTTGGCAATGTACAGTAAATCTTGTTTGTAATGATTGCATTTGCAAGATATTTGAAGAAGGTCAAAATCTTTTAGATGTCAGAGTGTTATTTGTAAATTCATAAGGCTTTAAAAGATAGATCTACTTCCATAAAAACCAAGGCTTTCAATTGAAGAAACTCTACTTCCATAAAATTCTTAACCTTTACCCTCTTTTTTCTTCTCAACAAGAAAATTCTTGATTTGAATGGCCGAATAAATATAATAGTATGATAAATATAGTGCATATGTACACCATTTCTATCTGTTGCTTGAGCAATATTCTTAAAGGAGAGATAATAAATCATATTATTATGGATACCAAGAATCGGCTTGTTGTGATGATTTTTCAAATTATGTTGATAATGTTGATGCTGAATCAGAGTTATTACTTAGTTTTCTTATCCCATTAAAAGACAAGAAGCAAGGGCATGCCTCTAAATTGGTGGAAGTTATAAGATGCCTAGAAGAAGAAAATTGGTGCAAATGAGTTCATCCACACCTATCAAGTCTACTCCAGTTACTTTTTAGTGTATGAGGAATTTAATGAAGCTGGATTGAATTTGGGTTGTAATTTATTTTGGAACTTATATTTTTTTGGGCTCGGGCCCAAACTGAAATCACAGGAACCAAACTGGAATCGAAATCGAATAAGTTCAGGTTGATTTGGGTTTCTGTATGGATTTTTAACAAAACCGGTCTAAACCAAATCGGCCTTCATTTTAGATTCAGATTCCATTTTTTGAAGAAAATCGGTTCAAAACGGACCGTGCCCACCCCTAGGAGCATTGTTGGAGTCCTTTTTTTTTCCAATTACTTCCTAAATTTTGTCTAACAGGTGGTTTAGGGAGCACAAATAGCACAGGACAGAAAGAAGCTCCATCATCGCCCAGCCAGCCACTCTCCTTCTTCTTATTCTCTCTCTCCGTTCGTTTCTTCAGCTCCTCCATTGGCACCCGGTTGAAGCACCTATCGTCCTCTCTGGTCACGCTGATGAGTATGGAACTGATTTGCTCTCTCATCTTTTTCCTAAAGTTCCTCAATTTGTCACCGGTCTAGGACATGCTTAAACTGGTTATGTTATTTCTGTTTTAGGGTTACGATTAATGGGTTGTTCACCGATCAATATATCTGGCTCCTAAATTTGTGTTAGGGTTTGTTTTCTGTATTTCTTTCTTCAAATTTTTTTTCTCAGGGAAACAGGGATCAAACGTGCAATTTGGGATTTCTTGATTTCTTGTTGGCGGAAAACGAAACTCGTGATATCTCGCAGTTTGGCATCCTGATCACCACCGCACCATGCCTTACGAAGACGATCCGTAAGCCCTTATCTCGCAAAATTAAGGTTAGGGTTTTCTTCGATTCCGTGCATCTAATCGCCACTTTTGGTTTCAGGTACCGCGACGAAGATGGGGAGCCATTGATGGACTACGATGACTTCGGAGCGGGTCGTGACCCATCTCCGGAGCCCCACCAAGATGACGGCCTAGAAGACAACGACGATTTGCGCGATCGAGACCAGTCCCAGACCCCCGTCTATGATGCCGACCCCTCGTCCTTGAAATCCAAGCCAAGGAAGCGGCTGATCAAGAAGAGCCACGTGGGAAAATTGCCTGTGAGCTCTGATTTGGTGGACGATGATGGAGAGGATGGCGATGAGGGCAGTGGGAAGAGGCTGAAGAAGGAGAAGAGGCATAAGGGAGAGAAGAAGGGACCCAAATTTCCAAGGAGATCCTTTTCCGACAAGGCGGCCACGGATGGTGAGGTCAAGGAGATGTGGGACACCATCGCCGGCGGCGATTCTGAGGTTATCATCAGTATTTTATTTTCCTTTTAACATTTTGGTTTTATTCTGAGGTTACAAATATGGTAGGGTTGTGCGATTTTGTGAGTTGCTCTCGACTGTTAAATGATTGAGTTGAATTGGGCTTCATTTGCTTTGTTTTAACAATTATGATGTATATATAGTTTTTAAAAATAGTTGTTTGATTGGTTTTTGCTGATCTTATCTCTGAATTTGCAGGCCGATGAAGTGTTATATAGATTGAATCGCTTAATTTCTGATATCTAGAACAACTTTTGTCTAGAAGTATTTAATTGATGTAGTTTTTCTGTCATTGTTTTGCAAGAATAATGGTTTATAGTGAAAAATGTCTTGGTTCTTGTTATCCCATTTTCTTCTAAAATATTTTACATTTAAATTGTGCTAACTGCAATTGTCAGTGAGAATCTGTTTGTTTGATGATGTTCAGAACCTATAGGTGTTAAATACCTGTGCCTGTTTGATTTTGTTTTCCATAACTATAATGTATTTTCTTACTGATGTTCACTTCAGCTTACTTTTGTAACTTACTAATTGTTTTCTCCTGTTCAATTTTATAGGATGATCAAGAAGGTGTCAGGACATTTGATGATGACAACTTTATAGATGACACTGGTGTGCATCCTGCTGACCGATATGGAAGTGACAATGAACGTTCTCCTAGTCATCATCCTCAGGTTTTTGTTTTCTATCATCCTTAGATCTATATGCTAATGTTATAATGCCACAGCATGGAATTTAAAGGCACAAGATATAGTGGAACTTCGGTTGATAGACAACGTTTCCTGTCTTCAACTTATATCAGATACCACATGTTGATTGCAACTGATGACTCACTAAGCCTGTTTATTGCTTACTACTTTTGTCTATATGGTTTCGTCATGGCTGAATAGCTTTTTCATATTTGTTTATTGTTTGGATTTTTGTAGGCTGAGGAGGGTGAGGAAGATGATGAAATCAAGGAACTCTTTAAGATGGGTAAGAAAAGGAAGAAGAACGAAAAAAGTCCAGCAGAAATAGCATTGCTGGTTGAGAATGTCATGGCTGAGCTCGAGGTTACAGCTGAAGAGGATGCAGAATTTAATAGACAGGGGAAACCTGCCATTAATAAGCTCAAGAAGTTGCCTCTTCTTACAGAGGTCCTCTCAAAGTAAGCTGGTTGCATGCGATATATATATATATATATATATCTCCCTCTCTCTATCAATTGTAAGAATACATTTCCTTTTCAAAAAAAATGAAAAAAATCGTGAGAATACGCTCTGATTTTAACTGTGGTCTTTGCAGGAAGCAGCTTCAACAAGAATTCTTAGATCATGGAGTGCTAACTCTGCTGAAGAATTGGCTTGAACCTCTTCCTGATGGAAGTTTACCAAATATAAATATACGTGCAGCAATTTTGAAGATTTTGACTGATGTATATACCTTCTTACCCATTTTAGTATGTGACATTTAGTAATGGTTGTTAACAGTAGAACCTGAAATGTTGCTTCTGTTATGCAGTTCCCCATTGATCTAGAGCAATATGATAGAAGAGAACAACTGAAAAAGAGTGGCCTTGGAAAGGTTAGGATCTTCTTTCTTAGGGACAAAAATAGACAGAAAGGTTATGATCGTACGAGGCTTCAAACAATGGTTATGGTTTTCCAATTAATGTGACAACTTGAACTGATCTACTTTGTTCTTGGGCAGGTCATCATGTTTTTGTCAAAATCTGATGAGGAAACAACTTCCAACAGAAAGCTTGCGAAGGAGTTGGTTGACAAATGGGTAATTTGTTTTGTTCTCCAGTTCTTGCCTTCCGTAGCCATATGGAGTTTTTCTGCTAATTTTTCTTTCATATACAAATACGTGCAGATCTTATTCTTCTTAATGATATTTTCATTGAAAAACTGTGGCATTAATCAGATTGAAGAACCCCATTTCCCATTAACCACAGATAAATTTTCCTTGAGATGCTAATTATTTGTTAATCCTAGTTTTAATGCTCACTAAATGGTATTTTTTATGTTTTGTATGCAATGGTGTTGACATCTGGTCTGTTTCACATGACTGCAGAGTCGACCTATATTTAATAAAAGTACAAGGTTTGAGGATATGAGAAACATTGATGATGACAGGGTTCCCTTTAGAAGGCCACCAGTGAAAAAGTACTGTGAGACTTTTTTTCCCTTGTGTGAACAATACCTTATTGCTCCTATGCATGCATGCAAATCCGTGTTGAAATCAATATACGTTTTCTCTAAATCTTGTGCCTTTAGTTGTATTAAATTACATTTTATATTTTATTACACAGGCCGGTGAGTAATGGTACAGGAATGGAATCTAGAGATGGTGATCTGGACTTGGATGAATTTTCAAGGTATAATTTGAGGATAGATTAAACATGCTTCTTAATAATCCCAAAGGGTTAAACCTCAATTGCTGCTTATTTGTTCTGACGCTTTTGTCTTAGGGGCATTTCTTTCATTTTAATTTTGACTTTGATACAGGGAAAGAAAATCCGGCCAATCATCTTCTAGGCAACATGCCTCAAGGCCAGAAGCGACACCAATGGATTTTGTGGTGCGCCCACAATCTAAGATTGATCCTGATGAAATTAGAGCCCGTGCTAAACAAGCGATACAGGATCAGCGCCGTATGAAGGTGGGTTTCTTTGTTGCTACTGGTAAATATAAGCACAAATTGAAAAACAAAATAAAATATGTGGTAGCTACTCAGCATCTAAGTGGGCATCATTTTTTCCATCTAGTACAGTCAACAATCTGAACAAGGTTTCCCTAGTTTGAGAATTTCTCTCAGCTACCTTTAGATCTGTTACATCTACCCTTGCGCGGCTTAGGTTTTTTTCCTTGTATTGGGCCGTGGGTGTACCTTTACTACTCTGTTAAGTTAACCTCCCATCATCCAACCCACCCAGCCAACCCCCATCCTTCTTACTCCGACTTAAGCCCTCTTGGATCCAACCAAACCCCTCCGCCTCTCTCTCTGTGTGTGCCAACCCGAACCCCAAACCCCACGAGCGTAAGATTCTGATAAGCACGGAATATCTTGTTGGAGACCCATCTCCCTTCAACTGGTGGAAGAAGGAAAATCTCAAATTGGTTTCGTTTCTTATACTGTTGAGGTTGCTATCAACCTCAAGGTATCTAATTTAGAGAAGAAATAGGTTGTATTGGAGTTGTTGGAAGTTGGTATGTGTGGTGCAAACATTAACATAATTGTTATCAGATTCATCAATGGGTGAGGAGTTGGAGTTCGACTGGGCAAGAGCCGTTTGGGAAGATGCCTTTTGAAACCACCAACACCGTAGATGAGCATCAAATGATTATTGTTTTGTGTTGGGTTGAATGTGTTTTCTGGGAAAACCAAGTCTAATAGACGAAAGCCACATACACATGAAGATTCAGACTCATTGCAACCCTTTTAAAGCAAATAATAGAATTTGGATGAGAGAGAGAGAGAGAGTGAGAGCAGATGGGGTGGGATGGGCGGTGGTGGTTGGGTTGGGTTGGATCCGAGAGGGTTAAGGCGGACGGGAGGATGGCGGTTGGCTGGGTGAGATGATGAGAGGTGGAGTTTAATAGAGTTAAGTGCTGTTAAGTGGTTTGCCACATGTCAAAAAACTAAGGGAAACAGGGTGGGCATAGGGCATTTGGTAACAGGGAAATTGGACTCCACTATTCAAATGTATGCTTCTTGTTGAGAGGTGCCCTTTGCAAAATCTCCATTGATATAGTATTTAAAGAAATGTTAATTTTTTTATATGTTCTTTGTATTTTTTGTAATGGCAGATGAATAGGAAGTTGCAGCAGTTGAAGGCACCGAAGAAGAAGCAGCTTCAGGCCACAAAACTAAGTGTGGAGGGTCGTGGTATGGTCAAATACTTGTGATCTTACATTCAAATACAATGTTGTACTCCACTGGTTTCTCCGGGCCCAATACAATGGCTATTATAGTGAAATTACTTTGGGGCTTCATACTTTGAAATGTCAATAAATATTGAAGTTTTCATTTCGATTTTTGAGACACAAAATTGTTGATCAATCTTTAAAATGCGAAGTTACTAATTTTATCTCTTTTCCAAGTTTTCCTTCTCGATAAAACCACAACATGACCTTTTTAGCCTTTTGATAATCCAATGCCTAAGAAGTGCAGCTGGCTGGCTCCAAGTGAAATTTCTTTATTATTTTCATTGAAGGGTAATCACCTTTTGGTTCCCTCTAGTTTATGCGCGGCGTCAATCTATTAGCCCATGCTGTAATTGTACTTTTGTTTTGAGGTTACATTTTAGTCCTCTTTACTATCATGTGAGAGCATCTCCAGCATGCAAGGGGCATGTGCTAAGAAACTTGTAATTCAAGTGGTCGAATATCCTTTGAAACTTGTAATTCAAGTGGTCGAATATCCTTTATATAAAGGAGGGAAAAAAGAAAAAAGAAAAAAACTTCTGAAATAGTCTCTTCAAATGCTTCAAATGCTATTGACTGCTCGTTCTTGACTGTCAGCAATAGCAAAACCAATTCTAATATTTCCTGAAGAAAGCTTATTTACTGTAGTATCCTTGAAACTATGGTCGAATCTCACTGACCGAATCTCACTGACCAAGGTTTGGTATTTTAAGTTGTCCTATACCATTAATTCCATCCAAAAAGCTATCAAAATTGATGATGTGGGAGGGGCTTTTTGGTAATTTTATACACGTGTCAAAAAATCCAAGCCTAGTCATTTAAAATAATAAAAACTTATAAAATAAAATAAAAATAAAGATATAGTATAATATAAAAAATACAATTAAAATAACAATTTTTTTAGAGTAATCTGTTGAATTGCCCCCTAACTTGTACATAACTCTCAAATTACACCCTGACTTTTTTTTTAGCGATTAAGGGCTTGAATTAAATTTTATTATCAATGTTCCTCCACCGTCAAAATTCAAACATTTCATCCATTAATCTGTCATTTGACTCACGTTGACACTCTTGAGGGTTATTTTGGTCATTCAGCGCGGGTTCTTCATTGTCAACCTCACCAGGCTTTTCGATGCCTTCCTAGGGTCTTCATCGATTTGGCAGCTCAGCCTTGCAGAGACCACCACCATAGCAGCTTGCCAGTAACAACAGATTCTGCCAAAACTCACCAAGATGAGTTTGCTGATGAGAATAAAGGTATTTTTAAAAAGAAATCAGTTTGCTGATAATTCAACCAACTTTGTTTGAGTTGCAGAGAACAGATCAAAAGTTTGACTAGCTATTTCCCTTGTTGGAGATAGTATGATGCTACCTACCCCATCCTGAGGACACCATCTCTCTCTATACAATTTTTCCACAAGCTGAAAGAGAACAAAATTAAAATATGATAGGGCATCAAAAGTGGGTTATTTTATAATCATTGAAAAATGCCTATTGACTGACAAAGAAAGAATGGTACTCTGATTTTGCCCAGGTCGCTTATGTCGTCCAAGGTTTCGATTTTTTTTTTAATGTTTTGTTTTGTTATTGCGATCCAGCAACGGGTTTCTGGGTTTGGGGGGGGGGGGGGCTGGGGTGAGGTGGTGGTAAGTTGAGGGGAGGGGATGGGTTATGAGTTTGTGGGGGAGAGGTGAAAAACCAAAAGGGGTTTCTAGGTGTGTGGTTGATGGCTGAGATTTCTGGGTTTGTGGGGAGGGTGGTAGGGGTAAGGGGTGCTCATGGGAGAATTGAGGGGAGAAAGAAATCGAGGGGTTGGGGGCTGGGTTCTCAGGATCTTTTTTCTTTAGTGTCTTTTTCTTTTTTTTCTTCTTTTGTTCAATTTTCCTCTTTTTCTTCAATTTTTTTCCACAAATAATGCGTTGAATGACCAAAGGGGGAGGGGATGGGTTATGAGTTTGTGGGGTAGAGGTGAAAAACCAAAAGGGGTTTCTAGGTGTGTGGTTGATGGCTGGGATTTCTGGGTTTGTGGGGGAGGGTGGTAGGGGTAAGGGGTGGTCATGGGAGAATTGAGGGGAGAAAGAAATCGAGGGGTTGGGGGCTGGGTTCTCAGGATCTTTTTTTTCTTCTTTTGTTCAATTTTCCTCTTTTTGTTCAATTTTTTTTTCCAAAAAGAATGTGTTGAATGACCAAAATAACCCTCAAAAGAGAGTCAACGTGAGTCAAATGAACAGATTAATAGATGAAATGTTAGAATTTGAACGGTGGGGAACATTGATAATAAAATTTAATTCAAGCCCTTAATTTGTTAAAAAGAAAGATCAGGGTGTAATTTGAGAGTTATGTACAAGTTTAGGGGCAATTCAACAGATTATCCATTTTTTTAAAATCAACTACTCCCCAGCCTCCTCCTTCCACCGATAAGGGCCTCTTTTTTTTTTTTTTTTTTTTTTTTCATTATGTCCAACCACCACGCTTCCGCCCACCCCACCGCCCTTACCCTAATATTCTCAGCATCTTCCCTCCACCAACCCTACAACCCAACATCTCTCCCTGTTTCCACAGCCCCCACCCTCAACTAGATAATCAAGATCTGACCCGCCCCACTACCACAACCCAAATATTCCAATCCCTTTCTCACCAAACTAAAAGTCCCCAGTCTTTTAGTCTAGCGGTGTAAATTGGATTATCCGTTTCCGATCGATTCCAGTCCGAATATTTCTGAAAAAATTTGACTCCCATAAATTCGATATCCAATATTTCTGATAAATGCTGAAAAATCAGAAATTCTTATTCTGAAAAATTCTGAAGTTCTCCGATTTGATCCAATTTTTCCAAAAAATTCTGAGTTTCTAATTATATATTGCATTATTTTTGGTGTATAGGTCTTATATATATTTCATTTTTTATTTGTTATATTTTAGTACCCACATACAAATATGCATATATACTAATATAGGCTCGGCCAAAAAAATATACTAAACATAGTAGTATATAACTTCAAGACTGTATATTTTGGGCAAATGTGCTTGTTTGAATATAACAAAAATGCATATGTGTGCTTGTTATATGCAAACGTACTACATATGTGGTAAATTTAGAGAGTATCATACTATTCCATTTCGTATTCTATGTCAGTATTTATTTTTAAAAATTTTAAACTATCTTCATTTAAAGTTTAAACTTCCATTATAAAATTATTTTATGCATGAAACACCACGTATAAAATAAGTATATTCATTGGAGCTTGATAATTATAGTATTCTAATTGTCCAAAGCAAAACCAACATATTGAATACAAGTTTAACACTTTTTACACATACAACATTTAAGCACAAACTACTTTAATTAAGAATGAACAAATAATATAGATTGTTGTGTGTATATATAAAGGATATTTTCAATGGTTAAGATTGCATTTAAAAAATAATTAATATGCATTGAAAGTATCAAAAGACTTCCAACTTTTTATATTTTTTAAAATTTTATCTCCCTTCTCCTCATCCAATAGGAACCTTAACATAATGAGAGTATTTTTGCCCACCACTTTAACCCAATGTGTATCCTCACCACCCTCTTAAAAACTTGACACATGTCTATGACTATAATCATAGCTAACTCTCTATTTTTTTAATTTTTAAAAGTATTTGAAAATAAAAAATAATAATGAAATAACATTTAAAAAAACTCTCTCTCTCTCTCTCTCTCTCTCTCTCTCTCTAAATTGTAGACCCACCCCTACCCTTGAGGCTCTATTCTCTACAGCCATTCCCCTGCCGCAACTTCAGACACAATTCCCTCTCTCAAACTCCACAATTCCCTTCTTTACATGCATTGGATTGCAAATTAAATTTAAAAAAAAAAACCAACTTCAGCAGAGAGATTGAATCAATTTAGGACGAGCCTCTTTTGATGGCTCATGAGTCATCACCATCCCCTCTTTCCACTCATTTCCCTCTCTCCTTCTCTCTCTGGACTCTTCTCTCGTTATAGAAAAGAAGCAGAAGTTTCTCAATACACAAACCCCAAATCCAAGAAAATAGCTTGCTTTCTCTTTGTTTGTATATTTCTTTGTGGTGTCGTCATGAGGGTGGCTAGGGTTTTGGGGTTTCGGTGTGGGTGGTGGTTGTGGTGGTGGGTGAACAAGGTGGAGGAGTGAATGGTGGTTGAGGTGGCTGTAGAGAATAGAGCCCCAGGGGTAGGGTGGGTCGGCGAGGGAGAAGAGAGAGAGAGAGACTTGTTTTTGTTAAAATATATTATTTTATTATTATTTGATTTTATTTTTGGCTTTAAATATTTTTAAAATTTTAAAAATAAAGAGTTATTTATGGTTATAGTCATAGACAAGTATTAAGTTTTTAAGAGGGTGGGCTTCTTATGAAACTGCCAAAGTTGGGCTTCTTATGAAACCCCTAGTTTGACATTAAAATATCTTGACATTTCTTTTTGCAATCAGGGAAGAATTCAAAACTTTGGAATAAGAAAGTTCTAAATTTTCCAAATTTTTTCAAAATCGGAATTGGAAGTCCATATTGAATTTCGAAGGGTTTTGGATTGGAATTAGAATGGTCTATTTCCATTCGGCCAAAAGATAGCCCTATTCTAGTCCCTAAGACCATCTCCAACCCAAGGGGTGGAAACTCAAATTTTGAGTTTTGAGTCCAAAAAATTTCTCCAACCCATGTATTTTGGGGGGTGAAAATTTGAGAAATTTCTTTATTGCATGGATTGATAATTTTGTGGGCCCAAATTTTTTTTTTTTGTTGTTTTTTTGTGTTTTTTTTCTGGCTGGAAGCCCACGCGCTGACCAAATTTGCTTGGGCCTGGTGACAATTTCTATTCGGGCAACAACTTTGTGTGAAAAAGCAGGTTCACATTTTATTATTGATGGACAACGGCTATATTTTCAAAAAATCTGATATGCTGTTTAAAAAAAAAAAAAATATTCCAACACCTATAAAATCAACGATCATTATTAATTTTAGGCAATCTCAACGGTAAAATTTCACATCCAACAGCTTAAATTTAAATCCAATGGTCAAAATAATATTTATAATTAATGTAAATCTCCAAACTCTATAAATAGCCATTCATTTGGTAAATAATCCACCAAAAAATATTTTTTTCCTTTCTCCCTTTGTTTTCCTTTCTCCCTTCGTTATATTTTTTCATTCTACTTTCATTTTTATTGAAAATGGCCCAAAAATCCCAAAGAGGTGTGAATTGGAAACCACAAGAAGATGAGGCATTATGCAAAGGGTGGGTTTCTATCTCTGAAGGTGGGGCTATTGGCACGAATCAATCAAACGGCCCTAGCCACAAGCCACCGTCCCCGGAAAAATGCGAAAGTTTGGCTGGTTTTTACCCAAAACTTTCACTTCTCGTTCCGACGATTCCGACCACCATATTTTTCGATCTATGTATGCTTTTTCATCCTCTCAATGTGTTCTAGCTGATGGTTGGGTTGATTATGATCGATTTTTGAGTTTTGGAACTCGATTTATCGCTTAAAGTTTGGTCGGTTTTCGGCTCTTGTTTTCGGCAAGTTCCGGTCACTTTTTGGCCATGGTTCAAGAATAAAAGTTGCTCCAATCATTGCCATAGTCATGTAGGTATAAGTATTGTTGGGTGTGCCATAGTATTTTAATTGTTCGAGAATTTTCCGATCTATGGAATTTCTCACGGCACCCACGCACTGCCGGTCCGTGTGGCAGGGCGTGGGAACTATTTGGATGACCCATTTGGTCCTAAAATAATCCCCATGTCATCTCGAGCATGACGGTATGCTCGGATTTGAATTTGGTTATCGTTTGACTGTCGATCGGATTACGCATATTATGCACTATCTAGGTTCAATATGTTCAGGCCGTTGGATTGACTCCAATTTCAAATATGATGATCGTGAGTCGGAGTCCCGGACGCTTCGATTCAATGATTCAAAAATTAGGTTAAACGGTAACCGTCCGATTCGTGCGATCGCGAGCAATCCGAGTGTTTGATTTGGACCAAACTTTAAGATTGAGAATCGGAGGTCGTGGGCCCCGCAGGCCTTGTTGACCAAGTTAGGCAGTTTGACCCCTCGGTTGACGTTGAGTCTTCCGAGGTAGTTTCGCCCTCGAGGAGTACTAGAACGACCTTATTAACGAGTCTTGACTGTTGTTTGAGTTATGTTGATTATGTTGGGATTATGAGTGGCAAGACCCAACCCAATTTCCACTTTGGAATCTAAGCTGAACCCTGTGCATGTTTGACACCTAGCGGGTGCCAGGCACAATTGACCAAATTGCCCTTCTAATACATACCAACATTAACTTCAAGTTTGACATCTGCCAAAAAATTTGGCATAATCAACCGTATATGATATCTATTGCACAATGATAACACCCAGAGGCACTTTGCTGACAAGGCCCAGGATGATATCTATTGCGCAAGGCACACTAGGGGCGATTCCTTCCACTATAAACCGTTTGCAATTGTCTCCTTGAGCTTCTAGCTGTACCACATCCAGAACTACCACTCTAATTAAATCCACCACTTGAACTGACTCCAGCTTCGAAAACCTCCATAACTTCAGCCACTAGAAGATCCTAAGCTGAAGCTACCCCTCTTGGATGACGCCTGACTGGGGCCACCCATATCATACTAATGCCAGCGGGAATCACCTTGTCCCTGCACCATCATCTGACTGCTCTCAATCAATGTAACAAACATCACCAGATCACCAAAACTTACTAGACGTTGTCCCACCACTATATCACGGATGAAAGCCTTTAAACCCATAGTAAACAGCTGACATTTCTTCCTCTCGTCTGCTACCAATGGTGTGCAGGACTTGGACAGCTCTATGAGTACCACCATACTTATGGCCCATGATTCTATCACAGGAAACATGAATTTCATCAAAACAGGTATGCACATAAAGTGCGAAGTCTACAAGAATTTAAACCTAATGCTTTGATACCAAGTTGATAGGACCCGACCCAATTTCCACTTTGGAATATGGGCCGAACCCTGTGCGTGTCCGACACCTAGCGGGTGTTAGGCATAATTGACCAAATTGCCCTTCTAATACATACCAACATTAATTTACACCTGTAAATTACTCGTTTCCCAAAAATTTACACCTGTAGGAAAAGTAGTTTATAATCCCAATCGTTCAGCATGCTCAATAATAGTACTCATGCAACCAACACTTCCCCCATTTTTCAAGCCTCATATGTAATTAATATCTTCAACTATATGCAGCACTTCTTCTCCGGTTAATGGCTTGGGAGGCGTGCCATATTTAGGTTTCCCATTAAAAGCTGCACGTTGCCTCCTATATGGATGATTGATTGGTAACCATTTTCTATGCCAAATGTAACAAATTTTGTGGCCATTTTTCAACATGTGACTAGGTGTATCAATAAGTTCCCATAGGCAGGAAAATCAATAATTGTCCACAATAATACACCTCTGAGTGTAAAGTATTCTCTTGTGTGTGCATCATACACTCCTCTAATCCCATCACACAGAGATTTTAAATCATCAATCAAAGGCTCTAAGTAGACGTCTATATCATTTCCTGGCTGATTCGAATCAGAAATCAATAAGGTCAACATCATGAACTTCCGCATCATGCATAGCCATGGTGGGAGATTATATGTAACTAAGATAACTGGCCAACAACTGTATCTGCTAGTTAAAGAACTGGGGGATTGAATCCATCAGATGAGAGAGCCATTCTCAAGTTTCTCAGCTCTTTACCAAACTCGGGCCATTTATCATCAACAAGTTTCCAAGACGGGGAATCCACTTGGATGAGACATATGACCGTCAACTGATTTTCTTGCAGCATGCCAAGTCAAACTCTTAGCTATCCTATGTGATTGAAACATTCTTTTAAACCTTGGAATTGAAGGAAAATACCACACCACCTTCGCTGGCACACCCTCTTTCAAGAACCCATCTTTGCTTTCCTTCCACCTTGAGATACCAAAAGTAGGACAATTAGTTGAATCTTCATACTCCTTCCTATACAAAATGCAGTCATTGGGACATGCGTGGATTTTCTCATAACTCATCCCTAAAGCAGACAAAGTATTTTTTGCCTCGTACATAGAGGAAGGTAGTGTATTTCCTTCTGGAAGCAAATCTCCTTGAAGTATCAATAATTCTGTAAAACAAACATCACTCATCCTATGTTTTGCTTTCAAATTATATAACTTCACCGAAGCCGACAAATTCGTGTACTTACTGCAACCAAGGTACAAGGGTTGATCTCCATCCCCAATCACATTGGCAAACTCATAAGGATCAGATCCAGGATCGCCTAAATCATTATCATCCATCCCTAATTCTTTAGAAACAAAACTGAACCTACTTTGCTCATCTTCTTCCACATTTCTACTAGATTTAGTAGTACTCCATTCCCAAGGTTCTCCATGCCATGTCCAAATCTTATAGCTTTGGTCAATTCCATTAAAGTATAAGTGTTCCCTGATAATTCCAACCCCAAACAATCGAATATTCCCGCATGTAACACATGGACAACGAATATGAGTTATCCATGACTTATCCATCTCACACACTAATCCTTCCACTCCTAACGCATATGCCTTCGATCTTTTATCCGCATGCATCCATGACTTATCCATTTCACACACTATAAAATCATATATATAATAAAGTGAAAAGACTAGCAATGAAACACTACTATATTCAAATAGCAGAGAAAAAATTGAAAATAAAAAATAAAACAAGAATCAGTTCACGGTTTTTACAAAATAATCGTCGTGAAATAGAAATTCAGATGATGGCATATCTAGTTACCGTCATCTTTAAGCTACCCAAACCCAGAAATTTGCATTACTTTTTGAAGAACATAGTTATGGGTTATGGTAGCCAAAGATGACGGTTAATGGAGAAACAATCATCTTTAGGTTACCAAATGCAAACTAAAAACCAGACGACGTGAGTAAATGAACAACCGACGTATAATAAAAAATTAGACGACGGTTTGATCCATCAACCGTCGTCGGGGTTTACAAAAAACCGCAGTCTAAATCTCCCATCCCCATTCCTTTTCCAAGATCCCATGGCCAAACAAACATAAAAGAACCCAAACAAAGAGTAATTATTACAAGAATGCAAACACCAAAACATAAAAGAACCCAAAGCAAGCTCCTAATTGAGAACCCATAGCTCCCAAAACATATATTAAGAAACCAAAGCTACCAAAACTAATGAAAACATTTATGGATTTAAGAAGCTGTGCAATATCATTAAATAAAGAGTTTAGGGTTTGTACTTACATGGATATTGAGAGAGAGCTGAGAGAATATAACAAATGCTTGAGAGAGAGCTCGGAGAATATTTCCAATGCTTTGAGAGAGAGCTCGAAGAATATTTCCAACGCTTTGAGAGAGAGCGAAAACTTTAAGACAAATTTATGTTGAAGAGAGAACGAAATATTTTAGGGTTAAGGGGAAATTCTGAAAATTTTAGATTGCGGTAAAAAATTTCAAAGTACCGCGTTTTTCAAAGACGACGGTAAACACATAGATATTGACGTTTAATTTCAACTTATGATGACGATTTACGTATATAACCGATGTTGTCACTACTACAAAAAGTGAAAAAGACGACCAGAAAAAAGACGACGGCAGAACATAAAACCGTCGTTGTATTTAAATAGACGACGTATAAAAAACAACCGTCGTGGATAAGTGCCTTACTGTTGAATATTTTTAAAAGACGACGCATACAAATAAAAAAGCGTCGTTTTAAAAAAGGATTTCTTCAAAGTTAAAATCTGACCAAAAAACAACGACATTAGGTATGAATCCACCGACATAGAAAATAAAGACGACAGTTCACGAAAAAACCTGCCGTGTTAACTCCTAACTAAACACGACCAACTGTTCTTAATCTGCGTCGTATAATATAACGGAATCCACGTCTGTATACTACGACGGTGCCTTCTCTATAAACCGCCATCTTAATTTTTCTTTCTTTTTAATATTTAATTATTTTTTAATTTTGGTAGCCTACGAAAATTAAAATGAGATCCCAAGAGGTATGATAACTTACCTTTGAGATCTTTGGATCCTGATCATAATCGAACCACCAAAGTGAGAAAGACAATATTTTAAATACACAATCCAAAAAGAAACCAGAACTGAATTGACTCCTGCAAACTTTGAGAAAGACAATGTTTTGAAAGTTAATGATGTGTGCATTTTGGTGTCTTTGAGATACACCAAAACGCATACATCATTAACATCCAAATTATTGTCTTTGAGATGTGAGAGAGAGAGTGATGATGTATCTGTGTATGTGAGAGAGGAAGACGAGCCTCCAGAGAGACCAGAAGAACTTGGAACCCTAAATGAAAACTGAAACTGAAAGAAAGAGTCAAATTTATACAATAAATCTTTTAAACTTACGGCGGTGCTTATATACATACCGCCGTGTAATTTAAAAATCCACGTCGGTTATTCTTTAATGGAATTCACGTCGTATAATTTTATGGAATCCACGTCGTATAATGCAATGTAATAAACGTCGGTACATTACAAAAAAACGACGTGTTAAATAATATACCATGACGCGAGAGATTAATTTATCGACTTATTATTTTTGGAGTATACTACAACGGTACCTACAACAATACTGTCTTGTTTATTTACCACGTCCTAAGTTCAAATTACCGTCGTATTTTTTCAATTTATACGTCTGTCTTCTCTGTAAACCGCCGTCTTATTTTTATAGCTTTTTAAAATTAATTAATTTTTCTTATATTTTGGTAAAATCTTTCTTAACACAAAACAAAATTTAACTCTCAATCCTCAACAACATTTTCATCTTAAAAGGAAAATCTCTTCGTGTTAAATATTGATCAATATTTACACAATATATGTACACAAATTTGGCAAATATATCGTGGTTTCTTTTCTCCTTCACCCTCAGCTTGTTGAACCGTTTCTTCCTCTCATATGCAAGCTGGGCCCTCTCCTTCCTCTTGTTCTCAAGCTCTTGCACAGCCACAGATGAATATCTAATAATTTCAGAAAATCAAAATCAACAAAGTATGAAAAGCTCACTCCTCGATTCCTGGTTACATTGTAGTCCCCTTTTCCATAGTGATCAACTTGAAAACTCCTGTGTAGCAAGGGTGGAACCGCCTTAGAACCTGTTGTGGGTTGTGCCTTTGGGGTGGGGAGAGTGGGGGCTGGGAAGTGCAGCTGCAAACCCATGCAGGTTCTAAAGCTGGTTCCACCCTTGCTACACAGGAGGATCTAGCAAACCCATGCTTGGTCTTGTGAGGAATCATTCTGCAAACCCATTTGCTTTCAGAAAGACAATTTCTTGTGAGAAATCATTCTGCAACCCAAATTGAAAACTGAGAATTAAAAAAAGCGTGAAAAATTCATATTTAAACAAATTACCGTAAATATGCACGTCGGTTCTAATATACATAGCGACGTCATATTGGAATAATCAACGTCAGTTACATAAACAAGCGCCGTCTTAACTGCATCGGAAATCCCGCGCGCATTTAAAAAAGAACGACGTCGTTTTCAGAACCCCAAAGTAACCACGTCTGTTTATTAAAATACAAGGTCGTTGAAATTCTAAGTACAACGTCAGTTTAGATAAACAAAGCGCCGTCATAACTGCATCAGAAATCCAAAAGTCATTTGGTGCGTATTAAAAAGTGAACGACGTCGTTTTAGAAACCCAAAGTAACCACGTCGGTTTAATAAAATACACAATCGTTGATTCTCAAGTACAACGTCAGTTTAGATAAAAAAGCGCCGTCATAACCACATCGGAATTCCAAAAGATCGTTCGGCAAATGTGATAACACCGTCGTTATAACTAACTAATACGGCGGTTTTGTAATAACAACGTCGTTGTATTGAATTCTGGAAAATATATAAACTTTTCGTCACCTGACCTAATATTCTACGGTTTTCTCTCACCGATAAAGTATCGTAGTTTACCTATCATTTCCCAAAAGCAGCATCTAATGATCGTCTCGTCGAATCTTCGTCTTCAAATCACCATTTTCGCCTTCGTCTTCGTCGGAAGGAAACTTTCTTTGCACGCCAAAGGTTTTTTCTGCCTCTCTTCCTTTTTTTACATTTCATTTGAATGCCGTAGTTGTTGGAAACAAGATTCTGTCAAATTGAAGAAATCTTTCATTGGTTTTGATTAAATACATCAGGAGGTACTCTCACGACGACAAAAGACGACAGTTTTGTCTTGTTTTCGACGATAGAATGGACACACCACGACGGCCGTTAATACGTCGAGAAACAAGATAAAACTGCGTCGTTTTTGAGAGTGTTAATTTTAAACCACGTCGGTTATTATTAAAACCGACGTAGTATATGCACATTTACGTCATGAACTATATAAAACCGTCGTCTTATTTCCGTTCATGGTCTAAGAGACTGTTTAATAGGACGTCGCTTTTTTAGTGTTACCATCGTTGTTTGGTATTATTACGTCGTTTCTTTTTGATAACCGACGTTGTTTACCTTGAAGATTAATTAAAAATGGTTTCGAAATCTCAAAACAAGGAAGCTGAAGCATCAAAGGCCAAATCAGGTTCAAGGGCACAAGGGGATGAAGCCAAATCAGTTTCAAAGGCTCAAGTGGAAGGAGAAAAATCAACTCAAAGCAAACACTCGAAGAGGATGAGATTTTCCTCAACCTCCGAGAAAGACTCGAGCACAACCACATTTGTTGAGGAGCCAAAATCTAGCCGCGGTATCAGCACAATGAGCCGTGTTGTGAAGAGGAAAATTGAGAATGTTAAGCCTGTGGTTGAGTTCAATAAAAAGGGCAAACCACGTGGCAAGGCTGCTGTTGAGATGCAGTCTTTCATTGGTGTTTTGCCACGCACCAGAGTCTCTCTTGTGGACAAGAAATGGAGTCAAATACCCAAGGACATGAAGGAGCAGATTTGGGAAGCTGTTCAAATGTCCTATGTTATTGGGGATAGGTATAAAGCCATGGTCTTGTCGCCTGCCGCCAAAAATGGAAGGATTTCAAATATAACGTAACTAGGCAGTATAGCCTTCCATTCGCACATGACAAGGAGAAGTTAAAAGAAACCCCTGCGCTTTATAAGTTCATAGAGAAATCGCAATGGGATGCCTTCGTAGCTTCAAGGTTAACCCTAGATTTTGAGGCTAAGCGTGCTTAGAGAAAGAGAGGAGGGAGAAATTGGAGTACAACCATAGGTTGTCTAGAAAAGGGTATGTTGGTTTGGAGGACCAATTGGTAGAAACCATGCCCGATATTGAAGAAATCGATCGAGCTGTTCTATGGAAGAAGGCAAGAGAAGATAAAACAGGAAACATGCCTGATCCAAAGGTTGCGAGAGAAGGCAAAACTAATCGTAAGTCTCACTAACTCTGTTCTAAATTTGAAAAAAAGAGTGTTTTATTTTGTTATACACGTCGTTTATCTTTAAATAAGCGACGTTATAAAATGAACACCATGACAGGCTTAATTTACCGACGTTTAAAAATTAATAGGACGTCTTTTTTTTCAGGAGTCTGTCGTCTTACTTTGAATAAACGACGTATTTTTATATACCGACGTTGTAAAATATAAACAACGACGGTAGTTAAATACAGACATTTTAAATTAATACTACGTCAGGAGTTTAAGAAAACCGTTGTTGGTTATAAGTTACAACGTCGGTATATTTATCTGTTTTACACCCTGCTCAGTTTCTAACAATCTCTCTTTCTCTCTTTTAGGATGATTTACAAAAGCAGGTCTCCGAAGGCACTCTAACTGTCTCCGGGACCAATGATGTCCCGACTCTTGCTTTGGGAACCCCCGAGCATGGTGGGAGAGTCAGAGGCGCTGGTGTCCTGGAGTTACCCCCACTCAGTTCTTCAGTGCCGAAACAGCAGAGAGTCAAATTTGGTGACAAATTGAAGGAAAGTGTGAGGGAGGCGGTCAGAGAAGAGACCCCTTGGATTGAGGCCAAGTCCAGGGAAACTATAATGGAAGGTCAGAGCTGAGAGGGAGGCTATGTTGGCATATTTCCGTCAACTAGTTCCTAATTTTGATCCCAGCCAGATGCTCAAAACCCCAATTTCTCCAATTACTCAAATTACTTTTCCCGCTCAAGATCAAAGCCCCAAAAATCCAATGTCTGATAAGGCAAGCTGCTCTGGGCCACTGGTATCAGACCCCTAGCTTTGGGATTAGAAGATCCAAAGCCTGAAGCTCGATACCGCGGAAAAACAGGAAGAGGACACGGTAAAATTTCTGCTACGTTCTATTTCTGCCTTTTAAATTTAAATAGACATCGCTCCTTTTAATATCCGACGTTAAAATTTAAAATGACCACGGTATATACGTCTGTTTCTTACAGGACGCGTCGTGTTTAGTTAAATACCACGACGCTTTTACTTGATTTGCAAATTATTAGACATTAAAAATAACGACTGTGTTTTCTGCGTCGTCTAACTCTTTTATAAACCGTCGTCTATTTCATGATTTCATTAACTGTATTTATATTAGACGACCTTTCTATAGTATAGCGACGTTTTAATTTGAACACAACGACGGTTATGTATTTACCGACGTGTATAACCTTTCCTCCGTCAGGATTTACTAGAAACCGTCGTTTATATTATATACCACGTCTGTTTGTTGGGTTTAGTTAGAGTCGTTTATTTCAGTTTACACACAAACTAACTTATATTTCTTTATTTATTTCGTGTAACAGGATCTCTCAAAGCTAGACATGCCACCTCCTCTCTTAGCCTTATGCCAACACGTCCAGACCAAGTTGTTGCCTACTAAGGAGGCTGTCGACAGTTCACATGCCCAAGGAAGTGTTTGGCTTTGAGCATGATACCTTCCTCTTACCTGAAGATATTTTGCAGTTTGGTTCCATGGTTGAGATTGGAACCACAGTGATATCAGTATACATGAGGTAATTCTCCCTAATCCCATTTTGTTTTACATTTTCCTTTCTTTTAAATTAAAATCTCATTTAATTGACTTTCATATATTTAGGTTCCTATTTGACTATTTAAAAATGGCAAATATGGTAAACCTTGTTGGCCTGGTGGACCCTGGATTAGTGAGCGCGGGAGCTGGATCAATATCAGACCGAATAAAACACTTGTCAAACCGCCTGAATACAGCAGATGGGAATCAATTTTTCTTGGTCCCATATAATCCAGGGTTAGTACCATTTAACGTATTTTTCTGAGCTTCTAATATTTTTCTTTGTAGTACTTGTTTAACCTATATGAATCATTATGTGCAGGGGTCATTGGGCGATGGTAATTGTGAGACCATCAACTGAGACTGCCTATTACATGAATTTACTGCCAAAACGCATGGTTGACGACGACATGAAAAATATAGTGAATACGTAAGTTGATTTCTTCTGATTTAAGATTTTTCCTATAAAGTATTTAAATAAACGACGGTTTTAATAATACCGACGTTATAGTTAAAATATAACGACGGTAAGTTATTATCGACGTGTTAATTTAACTACCACCTCAGTATTTTCTTAAAAACGTCGTTTTAATTTAACTACCACGTCGTTTGGGTTTTATTTAAGAACGTTTTAATTTTATTGCTCAATTTTTTGTTATACGACGTTTTACTCTTACCAACGTTATAATGTTAGACAACGACGGTAAATTTTTACCGCCGTTTTAAACAAAATATCACGTCTTTTTTTTAAAACTCCGTCGTTTTGACTAATTTACCACGACGGTTACTATTTGTATTTAAATATTTTGTTTTGTCATTAACACCCTTGGCCTTTTCTTGTAACAGGTCAATTAAAATGTTTAACATTCATATAAATAAAAATTCACGTAAACAGCAGGCCATCTGGAAAAATCTACACGGCACTCCTGAACAACCAACGAGTGTAGAGTGTGGCTACTACGTGATGCGATTCCTGAGAGATCTAATTCATGATCCAGACCTAAATTTCGAGAAGAAGGTAAAACGCAACATTTTAGATATACTTTTGTTTAAAACTGTTGTTTGTATCGTTATAACACGTCGGTTTTTTGGTTTATTTTGCAGTTTGAGAAGAAAAATGAAAAAGTTCAGGATAAACAAGAGGATATTGACGAAGTTAGGCATGAATGGGCAGAATTCGTGAACAACTTATTACCGAAGGATAATTGATGTAGATAAATATTTATGAACAATGTTTAGGTTTATTTTAGTTTATTTCAAATGTACATAAATATTTTGTTGTAATCAAGCGAACAAACATCAAAAAAATTAAATTTTGTTTTAAAACTTGTTTAGTTCCCAAAAATGACGTCTGATTCTAATTTACACGTCTCATACGTGTACACAATGGTCGTCTTGCAGGAACTGGAAATATAACATCGACGACAATTCTTAAAAACGACATGTAATAGTCATAACAACGACGGTTTATAATTAATTCATCCTGTGTAAATGAATTTTGTACTTATATACTACGTCGGTTCGTATAACCTTATCGACGTCTTAATAATATATAAAGGCGGATACTATTAAATATCCGCATTTCTATATGTAAACAACGTCGGTTATATCCACTAAAATGACGTTTAATAGTCATAACAACGACGGTTTATAATTAATTCATCTTGTGTAAATGAATTTTGTAGTCATATACTACGTCGGTTAGTATAACCTTATTCGACGTCTTAATAATATACGAAGGCGGATATTATTAAATATCCGCCTTTGTATAATTAAACAACGTCTGTTATAAAAAGACGTCGTTTTATATTAGTTTCGACGTCAGTTTGTTATGTTTAACGTCGTTGTAAATGGATACAACGTCGGATAGGTCATTTTTCATTTAATTTTTAATGAATTATATATTTTATTTAATTCCATATTAAATTCAAAACTAAATCCAAAAATTAAACTGAAAACTACCAAGCATTGGAATATTGTCTCTATCCTAAAGCTTTAAAAAATATAATTTTGGATATATTTTTTTATTGTATTTAATTACTAATATTCAGAATATATTCAAAACAAAATCCGAAAAATATACCGGCAAATTCTATGCACTGATTGAGACAATATCTTGCCCGTTAAGGCCTGAAAAATGTAATTTTAGTTTTCAAAGTTCGAATGATAACAAAATTCAAACAAATTTAGAGACAAAGCATGGTACTCCTTATACTTTACATAACATAACCCTAAAGTTTATGTGATCCATTGGTGCCCATAAATTCAAAATTATGAAATCCATATTTTAGCCAACTATTGTGGAAGGCATTGTTGTAAGGAGTCCATAGCAATTTTCGGTTCATTTTTCTCGTACCTAAAATTTTCAGAATTTCCCTTCAACCCTCAAATAGTTCATTCTCTCTCTTCAACATAAATTTGTCTGAAAGTTTTCGTTCTCCAGCTCTCTCTCAATATCCATGTAAGTACGTAGATTCTCTAGTCCCTTTAACCCTAATTCTCTCAGCTCTCTCTCAAGCTTTTGTTATATTCTCTCAGCTCTCTCTCAAAGCATTGGGTACGTAGATTCTCCAAGATCTCTCTCAAAGCATTGGGTACGTAGATTCTCCAAGCTCTCTCTCAGCAGTTGTTATATTCTCGCAGCTCGCTCTCAATATCCATGTAAGTACAACCCTAATCTCTTCTTAAATCCATAAATGTTTTCGTTGGTAGCTATATTAGGGTTCTTTTATGTTTTGGTGTTTGCATTCTTGTAATAATTGCTCTCTGTTTGGGTTCTTTTATTATACGTCGGTTGTTAATTTACTCCCGCGTCTGAGTTTTAAGAAGCAACTGGTAGCCTAAAGACGACTGTTTCTCCATTAAACGTCGTCTTTAGGCTACCAGAACATCGTTCAAATTTCTGGGTTTGGGTGTCTTAATGACGATGGTGACTATAGATTCCGTCGTCTGAATGAATATTAAACGACGATTATTTTTTTTCAAACCGTCGTCTTGTCTATGTTTTATATTTAATTTTCATTTTGTTCTCTGCTATTTGAATGAGGTAGTGTTTCATTGCTGGTCTTTCCACTTTAATATATATATATATATATATATTTATATGAATTTTATAGAGTGTGAGATGGATAAGTCATGGATGCATGCGGATAGAAGATTGAAGGCATATGCGTTAGGGGTGGAAGGATTTTTGAATTTTGCGTCAGAAAATGTTGGAAATACAACTGAGATTCGTCGTCCATGTGTTAAATGTGGGAATATTCGATTGTTTGGGGTTGGAATTATAAGGGAACACTTATACTTTAATGGAATTGACCAAAGCTATAAGATTTGGACATGGCACGGAGAACCTTGGGAATGGACTACCAATGCTAGTAGAAATGTGGAAGAAGATGAGCAAAGTAGGGTCAGTTATGTTTCCTGAAGAATTAGGGATGGATGATAATGATTTTGCCAATACTGGATCTGATCCTTATGAGTTTTCCAATGTGATTGGGGATGGCGATCAACCCTTGTACCCTGGTTGCAGTAAGTACACAAAGTTGTCGGCTTTGGTGAAGTTATAAAATTTGAAAGCAAAACATGGGATGAGTGATGTTTGCTTTACAGAATTATTGATACTTCAAGGAGAATTTCTTCCAGAAGGAAATACACTACCTTCATCAATGTACGAGGCAAAAAAGACTTTGTCTACTTTAGGGATGAGTTATGAGAAAATCCATGCATGTCCCAATGACTGCATTTTGTATTTGGAAGGAGTATGAGAATGCAACTAATTGTCCTACTTGTGGTATCTCAAGGTGGAAGGAAACCAAGGATGGGTTCTTGAAAGAAGGTGTGGCAGCGAAGGTGGTGTGGTATTTTTCTCCAATTCCAAGGTTTAAAAGGATGTTTCAATCACATAAGACAGCTAAGAGTTTGACTTGGCATGCTGCAAGAAAATCAGTTGACGGTTATATGTCTCATCCAGCGGATTCCCCGTCTTGGAAACTTGTTGATGAAAAATGGCCCGACTTTGGTAATGAGCCAAGAAACTTGAGATTGGCTCTCTCATCTGATGGATTCAATCCCCACAGTTCTTTAAGTAGCAGATACAGTTGTTGGCCAGTTATGTTAGTTACATATAATCTCCCACCATGGCTATGCATGAAGTGGAAGTTCATGATGTTGACTATACTGATTTCCGGTCCTAATCAGCCCGGAAATGATATAGACGTCTACTTAGAGCCTTTGATTGATGATTTGAAATCTATGTGGGATGGGATTAGAGGAGTGTATGATGCCCACATAGGAGAATACTTTACACTTAGAGCTGCATTACTGTGGACAATTAATGATTTTCCTGCTTATGGAAACTTATCTGGTTGTGTTGTTAAAGGATATAAAGCTTGTCCAATATGCGGCGATGATACACCTAGTCACAGGTTGAAAAATGGCCACAAAATTTGTTTCATTGGGCATTTAAAGTGGTTACCAATCAATCATCCATATAGGAGGCAACGTGCGGCTTTTAATGGAAAACCTGAATATGGCATGCCTCCCGAGCCATTAATAGGAGAGAAGTGCTGCATATGGTTGAAGATATTAATTACATATGGGGCTCAAAAAATGGGGGAAGTGTTGGTGAGAATGATGGTGACAGAGTTTGTTGGAAGAAGAAATCAAAATTCTTTGATCTCGAGTATTGGAAATACCTCCCTGTGAGGCATGCCTTAGATGTTATGCACATTGAGAAGAATGTTTGCGATAGTATCATTGGTACATTGCTAGAGATCCCTGGAAAAAATAAAGATGGGATTGCTGCTCTGTTAGACTTATTGAATATGGGGGTAAAAATTGATTTGCAACCCGAGTATGGAGAAAGACGTACTCGCTTGCCTCCAGGGCCTTGGAATTTGTCAAGAGCAGAGAAGAGAGCGGTTTGCAATTCTTTTTATGGTATGAAGGTTCCTGAAGGTTGTTCTTCAAATATAAAAAATCTTGTATCTTTAAAAGATTCAAGACTTCTTGGCCTTAAATCTCATGATTGTCATACCTTGATGCAACAATTGCTCCCTGTGGCAATTCGTTCTGTTTTGGAGAAGCCTGCAAGGTATGCAATAACTCGATTGTGCTTCTTCTTCAATGCTATATGTGCAAAGACGGTAGATGTTTCCATGCTAGATAAGTTGGAAGAAGATGTAGTAGTTACTTTGTGTTTGCTTGAGAAGTACTTTCCCCCTTCATTCTTTGATATCATGGTTCATCTAGTAGTACATCTTGTCAGAGAAGTTCGTCTATGTGGGCCAGTATATTTTAGATGGTTGTATCCGTTTGAAAGATATATGAAAGTGCTTAAGGGGTATGTTCAGAATCGTACTCGTCCCGAAGGTTGCATTGCTTAGCGGTATATAGCTGAAGAAGCTGGAGAGTTTTGTACCGAGCATTTATCTGATGTTAGTACCTGTTGGAGTGCCTTCAAGCAAGAATATGGGAGTTTCAAAGCCATTATCAGGTTGCACAGTGAGCTTAGTTGATATGGACTTGTTGAACCAGGCACATCTATATGTCTTGGAGAATACGGAGGAAGTCCTGCCTTATATTGAGTACGTATGAGTTTAATTTTTCATATGTAGCCATTTTAAATATTATTACTCCTTATGTTTATCTTATATACAAGGGACCGCTATGCGTGTTTTTTTCGTGTCAATTGTAGGGAACATATGATCCACATCAAGACCACTTATCCGAAATTTAGAAAGAGAACAAAGTGGCTACAAGATAAGCACAATAGCACTTTCATTCAATGGCTACGCTTTAAGGTATATATGTTATTGAATGACATATTGAACTTATTTTACTTTTCTTTCTTTCTATATATATGTTAGAATGAATTAAGATATATGTTTAATTTGCAGGTTCAAACTGAATTTAATGGGGAAGACTATAATGGCATATCAGAAAATTTGAGGTGGTTAGCAGCTGGTCCAAGCATGGCAGTGCCATCATATAGGAGCTATCTTATTAATGGTGTCAAATTTAACACCAAGGCACAAGATAATGTGTGAACTGTCCAAAATAGTGGAGTTTATTTACTTGCACATACTATGCAAGTTGCTAGTGCCAAGGATAAAAACCCTATTGTCTCCAATATGGGTTTTTATGGGGTTATTCAAGAAATTTGGGATCTTGACTACCAAAAGTTTAGAATCCCAAGTCTTGAGGTGTGATTGGATAGATAACACTTCGGGCCTTGTAGTCGACGAACTTGGATTTACCCTTGTAGATCTGAGTAAAATTGGACATAGGAATGACCAATTTGTTATGGCTTCTCAAGTCAAACAAGTATTTTATGTTGACGACCCAATGCATCGTGGTTGGTCGGTAGTGTTATCAATGCCTAATAGAGAATATAATGATGTTATTGGTGATGATGTGCTAGGTGATATTAGAATTGAGTGTGAGCCATTTTCTAGAGGGATACCAAATGTTGACACATTTGATGACCTAGTGGGTGAGTTTGGGAGTGAGAATATTAGAGATGGGTGTGAAAATATATGGATTGATTGATTGTTGTAATGTATAACATTAGTTATGCAGTTAATTGTATGACATTAATTCATAGCTCTGGATATCATTTTAATTCCGATCACATTTTCATTCTGGAGGCTTTGGGCACGACAAATCAAAAATTAAAAATAATCGGTTAAAGCTGAAAATACGACGGTCAAGTTACAAAAATCGCAAAAAGAGACGTCTACAAAACAACCAACGTCGGGTTTTTCACAACCGACGTGGAATGACAACGCAAAAATGAAATAAAAGCCGCCATTTGAAAAGGAAAACACATCGGTTAATTAAAATCATTTCAAAACGGTTACTAAATATTTAAAACAACGACGGTATATAAAATAATCAACGACGAACAATAATCTATAACACGACAGGAGAGTTCAAACCGACGAAATTAGGGATATAATAAATTGATGATTAACGTCGTAAAAACATTGTTACACGTCAAAAAAGGTTATAAAAGAGGCTTAACAAAGGCTAGCCACGTCATGAAATAAATAAATAACCGACGTAGTAAGGAAATAACAACATCGAATAATTATATTCTTGGGACATAGTAAAGTATAATCACGACCTACATTTTATAATAACCGACGTCAAATGCATAACTCAACGCGTTTCGTTACTTATTAACAACGGTTAAGCTAAAAGCAATGACGTCTCAGGGATTACACACGTCTAAGTGGCTCACAAAAGAGACTTTTAAAATGCTAACCACGTCAAAGTCTACAACCACCGTCGTTGTAAATCACTAACAACGTCCTAGAATGTGACTCATAGGCCGTAGTAAATGGATTAAACATGACAGGTATTTTAACTAACCGACGTGTAATGTTAAATCCCCGTCGTTTTTTTGGTGTTCAAGCCGTCAAAATAATTTTCAACGTCCGTGGTGACATAAAGGGTCATGGTTATTTTTGTTTTTACGTCAGTTAAAGTAAATATAAGCCATGTTATATGTTTTAGACGTCAGTTTTTTTATTTAGTGAACGTGGTATTTATTAACCACGACGGTTTCTAAGTTTTACACGTCGGTTTTTTTATTATTTAGAGACGTTGATAAGAATATTTACGTCGGTTTTGTAGTTGTTTTTGACATTTAACAGTATTTAAACGTCGGTGTTTTACTAAAGCCGTCGTTTATTATAGTCGAAAGTTCTCTTTTTATGCTTTTATGTATCAAATCGACGTCGGTTTTAGTTTCTTTATGACGTGTAATATATTAACTACGTCGTTGTTTTTTTGTTCAAGCCGTCAAAATAATTTTCAACGTCGTGGTGACCTAAAGGGTCGTGGTTATTATTGTTTTTACGTCAGTGAAAGTAAATATATGCCATGTTATATGTTTTAGACGTCAGTTTTTTTATTTAGTGAACGTAGTATTTATTAACCACGACGGTTTCTAAGTTTTACACGTCGGTTTTGTTTGATTTAGAGACGTTGATAAACTTATTTACGTCGGTTTTGTAGTTGTTTTTGACATTTAACATTATTTAAACGTCTGTGTTTTGATAAAACCGTCGTCTATTATAGTCGAAAGGTCTCTCTTTATGCTTTTATGTATGAAATCTACGTCGATTTTAGTTTTTTAAATGACGTGTACTTTATTAACCACGTCGATTATTTACCGTCGTTATTTGATGTGTTAATAGACGGCGGTCGATTTCTCGTCGGTTGTAAACCATGATACACGACGGTGAATTCCCGTCGTCTATTTCATTTTTTGTAGTAGTGTGTAAACTGAAACTACGTTTTCATATAAAGGAAACGTCGTAGTAAATTATTTTTACGTCGCCTTCTTATTTTTACGTCGCCTTCTAAGAAACCGACGTCTTAAATATTAAATAATAAGATGGGGTTTGGGTTTCCTGGGATTCAAACGCGCATAATTAACCAAAAACATAGAGAGAAAACCGGCGTCATTTGAATAAACCCTAAACCCTAAACCCTAACCCTAAAAACCCTAAACCCTAAATTTTACAATAATTATTAAAAAATTACACAAGTATGAGAAAAATGAACCAAAAATTGCTACGGACTCCTTACAACAATGTCTTCTATAATAGTTGGCTAAAATTTGGATTTCATAATTTTGAATTTATGGCACCAATGGATCACATAAACGTTAGGGTTATGTAAAGAAAAGTATAAGGACTATCATGCTTGGTCTCTAAGTGTTTTTGACTTTTTATCACTTGTAATTTTGAAAACTAAAATTAAAATTTTCAGGCCTTTACGGGTAAGATATTGTCTCAATGAGTGCATTAAATTTGTCGGTTTATTTTTTAGATATTTTTTGATTATATTATGAATATTAGTAATTAAATACAATAAAAAAATATTTGTAAAATTACATTTTTTAGAGCTTTAGGGGAGAGACAATATTTCAATGAGTGCATGGTAGTTGTCAGTTTATTTTTTTGAATTAGTTTTGAATTTATTATGAATATTAGGAATTAAATAAAATATAAAAGTCATATTAAAATGAAATGACAACGACATAACTGACGTTGGATCCTTTTCAACGATGTTAAACAATACAAAACGTTGTTCTAGATCATTTTAGAAGTCGACAAGGACACAAAACGACGTTATTATGTTACCACGTCATCTTGTTTTGAATCACCGACGTGGGTTATTACGTTACAACGTCATCTTGTTTTTTATAATGACGTGGATTGTATTTACAATGTGTTTTCTAAAGTAGTTACCGTTGTTGTTTACATATACAACGTCAAAACAATTAAATAGATGAAATAGATTACGGTTTATAAATGAATGAGATGACGACAAAAAAGCGTCGTGGTATTTCACTCACAACGACGGTTCTTGCAAGAAACAGATGTATTATGGTTTTCTTACGTCGGTACATATATACTGTCGTTTTTTTGAAATTGTAACGTCTAATATTTAAAAGAGCGACGTCTATTTAAAATTTAAAAAGCAAAAAAAAAAAGAAGAAGAGATTTTACCGTTTCATCTTGCCGTTTTTTCAGGAGGATCAGCATCAAGCTTTGGATCTTCTTCCCCCAAAACTAGGGGTCTGGCATTAGTGGCTCCAGAGCAGCTTGCCTTGTCAGACAATGGATTTTTGGGGCTTTGTTCTTGAGGCTATATAGGAATTGGGGTAATTGGTGTTTTCAGCATGTTGGGATCAAAATTAGGAATTAGTTGACGGAATTGTGCCGACATAATTTCCGTTTATGCTCTGATGGCTTCCAAAACCCTTTCCCTTGACCTAGCCTCCATCCTCAATGTCTCTTCTCTCGACTCTGACTCCATAAGACTTTCCTTCAATTTGTCAGCAAATTTTACTCTCTGCTGTCTCGGCAAATTGAAGAATTGAGTTGGTGAAACTAGGGGTGGGCACGCACTACTACAAAAAGTGAAAAAGACGACCAGAAAAAGACGACGGCAGAACATAAAACCGTCGTTGTGTTTCAAAAGATGACGGTAACAGAAAACCGTCGTGGATAAGTGCCTTAAACAACTAAAAAATGAAGGCACTGTTGAATATTTTTGAACAACGACGCACACAAATAAAAAAGCGTCGTCTTATTAAAAAGGTTTTCTTCAGGGTTAAAATCTGACCAAAAAACAACGACAACTGGTATGAATCCACCGACGTAGAAAATAAAGATGACAGTTCACCAAAAAACTTGCCGTGTTAACTCCTAACTAAACACGACCAACTGTTCTTTCTCCGCGTCGTATAATATAATAGAATCCACGTCGTTATACTACGACGGTGCCTTCTCGGTAAACCGCGTCGTAATTTTGATTTCTTTTTAAGATTTAATTATCTTTTAATTTTGGTAGCCTACGAAAATTAAAATGAGATCCCAAGAGGTATGATATCTTACCATTGAGATCTTCGGATCCTGATCGTAATCGAACCACCAAAGTGAGAAACACAATATTTTAAATACACAAAATCCAAAAAGAAACCAGAATCTAACTGACCACGGCAAACTTTGAGAAAAACAATGTTTTGAAAGTTAATGATGTGTGCATTTTGGTGTCTTTGAGATACACCAAAACGCATACATCATTAACATCCAAATTATTGTCTTTGAGATGTGAGAGAGAGTGATGATGTATGTGTGTATGTGAGAGAGGAAGACGAGCCTCCATAGAGGTCAGAAGAACTTGTAAATGAAAACTGAAACTGAAAGAAAGTGTCAAATTTATACAATAAATCTTTAAAACCCACGGCGGTCCTTATACACATACCGCCGTCTAATTTTACAAAACCACGTCGGTTATTCTTTAATGGAATCCACATCGTATAGTATAAAAAAATCCACGTCGGTATGTGACAAAAGAATGACGTGTTAAATCAATGTACATGACGCGAGAGATTAATTTATCGACTTATTATTTTGGAGTGTTAATACGACTGACGGTACTTAAAACACTACTGTCGTATTAATTTACCACGTCCTAAGTTCAAATTACCGTCGTATTTTTTCTATTTATACGTACTTATTTTTATTGCTTTTTAAAATTAAATAATTTTTTATTTATTTTGGTAATATCTTTCTTAATATCTATCAGGAAGAACTACTGCCAAAATCTATCAAGAAGAACAACCTTTAATTTAATTCTCAAGTCAATAATCCTCAAGAACATTTAATTCTCAAGTCAATCCTCAACAACAGTTTCGTCTTAAAAGGCAAATCTCTACTGATCAATATTTAAAACGAGTTTGAAAACCTCACTTGAGAGCATCAGGAATGACCATCCTCTTTATCTTATCATAAGGAGGTGGAACACCCACGTATGCCTTCAAACGGGCAAGTGCGGCTGCACCACGCTTGGTCTTGTGAGGAATCATTCTGCAAACCAAAGACAATTTATACAAAGAAATTCCCCATGCTTGGTCTTGTGAGTGAAATATTTGCTTTCAGAAAGACAATTTTTTAGAAGTTGATGAGAAGAAGTTGGAAACTGAGAGTTAAAAACGCGTGAAAAAATCATATTTAAACAAATTAACGTACATATCCACATCGGTTATATTACACATAGCGACGTCAAATTTAACAAATCAACGTCGTCCTTTTCACTTCTGCAAAGAGAACGACGTCGTGTATTACAAACTTTTGTCGTGTATTCAAAAGAGAACGACGTCGTTTCAGGACACCAAACTAACCACGTCGGTTTCTTAAAATACATAGTCGTTGAATTTAGAAGGACAATGTCAGTTTAGATAAACAAGCGCCGTCATAACCACATCGGAATTCCAAAAGTCGTTTGGCTTTAGTGATAACCACGTCGGTTCGGATTTATACACCGTCGTTATAACTAAATACTAGGGCGGTTTTTAATAAAAACATCGTGTTAATGAACTATATAAACTTTTAGTCACCTGACGTAATGTTCTACGGTTCTCTCTCACCGATAAATATCTCAGTTCCCTCTCATTTCCCAAAAGCAGCATCATCGTCTGAATCTCGTCATCGTCGTCGTCTTCGTCTTCGTCTCCAAATCACCATTTTCTTACATCGGAAGGAAACTTTCTCTGCACGCCAAAGGTTTTTTCTCAATCTCTTCCCTTTTTTTACATTTAATTTGAAAGCCGTCATTGTCTGGAAACAAGATTCTGTCAAAATGAGGAAATCTTTCACTGCTTTTGATTAAATTCATTAGTCCATGACTCTCACGACGTCAAAAGACGACAGTTCTATCTTGTTTACGATGATAGAATGGACACACCACGATGGTCGTTAAGTCTGACCAAATGCAAACTGCACGATGGTGGTTAATAACCGTCATGGTGTTTCAATTAATACGTCGGAAAAAAGATAAAACCGTCGTCTAGTTGGAGAAGAAATAGTCGTTTTCTTGTATCCCATCTCTTAAGACGACGGTTGTATTTTGTGTTTGACATTGTAAATTTTAAACCACGTCGGTTATTAGGCTGAATAACCGACGTGGTGTATAAACATTTACGTCATGAACGAGATAAAACCGTCATCTTATTTCCATACTTGGTCTGAGAGATTGTTTATAGGACGTCGCTGTTTTCGTTTTACGTCGTGGTGGTTTATTTACGACGACGGTGTTGTTTTACAACCGTCGTTCTAAATTAAATATCATGGCTGTATTTTTTAGGACGTTGTTTCTTTATTATTACGTCGTTCTTTTTTAATAACCGACGTTGTTTTCCTTGGAGATTAATTAAAAATGGTTTCGAAATCTAAAAACAAGGAAGCTCAAGTGTCCTGAGCCAAATCAGTTTCAAAGGCTGAACTAATTGAAGCCAAATCAGTTTCAAAGGCTCAAGAGGATGAAGCCAAATCAATTTCAAAGGCTGAAGGCAAATCAGTTCAAAGCAAATCCTCGAAGAGGATGAGATTTTCTTCTGCTTCCGATAAAGACCCCAGCACATGTACAGCCACATTTGTTGAAGAGCCAAAATCCACCCGCAGGATCAACACAATGTGCCGTGTTGTTAAGAGGAAAGTTCAGAATATTAAGCATGTGGTTGAGTTCAATAAAAGTGGCAGACCACATGGCAAGGTTGCTACCTAGATGCAGTCTTATATTGGTGTTTTGGCACGCACCAAACTCCCTCTTGTGGACAAGAAATGGGTTCAATTGCCCAAGGATGCGAAGGAGCAGCTTTGGGAAGCTGTTAAAATGTCCTATGTTATTGAGGATGGGTGCAAGAAGATGGTCCTGCGCCCGCTGCCAAAAAATGGAAGGATTTCAAGTATAACGTAACTAAGCACTATATCCTTCCATTCGCACAGGACAAAGAGAAGTTAAAAGAACCCCCTGAGCTTTATAAGTTCATAGAGAAATCGCAATGGGATGCCTTTGTAGCTTCAAGGCTATCCTCAGATTTTGAGGCTGTGCATTCTAGAGCAAAAAGAGAAGGGAGAAATTGGAGTACAACCATAGGTTGTCTAGAAAATGGTATGTTGGTTTGGTGGACCAATTGGAAGACACCATGCCCGGTGAAGAAATTGTATCGAGCTCTTCTATGGAAGAATTCAAGAGAAGATAAAACAGGAAACATCCCTGATCCAAAGGTTGGAGAGAAGGCAAAAAGAATCGTAAGTCTCACGAACTCTGTTCTAAATTTGAAAAAACAGAGTGTTCTATTTTCTTATAGATGTCGCCCTTTTAAATTACCGACGTTATAAAATGAACACCACAACGGTTTTTATTTACCGCCGTTTAAAAGTGATTAGAACGTCGGTTTTTGAATAAATCAGACGTCTAGATAGAATTAATACGACGGCTTAAATTCCTCTATGAACTGCCTTTTTCTTTTAAGTTTACTCACGCACACACTCTCCCTCTCTCTCCCATTTCACTGAAATTTGTGCTGCACAATTTCTGGAAAAGAATGCAGATTTCAATCGAGTTTTTTCACTTCTACATGAAAATTTACGACGGGTTTATATCATTTAGACGTTAGAATATGTATACAATGACGGTACTTTTGTGCAGCCGTATGAAATTAAGTCCTACGTCTCTTGGTTCAATAGTCTGCGTGTTACTTTAAATACTACGACGGTTTTTTATTTATGTTTAGTCTGTTTTATTTTCAATATATGATGGGTTTGTTTCTCCCGACGTTGTAAATTATAAACAACGACGGTATTTAAATACAGACGTGTTAAATTAAAACTACGTCAGTTATTTAATAAAACCGTCGTTGTTTATAACTTACAACGTCGGGTTATTTATCTGTTTTGCACTCTGCTCAATGTCTAACAATCTCTCTTTCTCTCTTTTAGGATGATTTGCAAAAGCAACTCTCCGAAGGCACTCTGACTGTCTCTTAGAGCAATGATGTCTTGACTCTTGCTCTGGAACCCCCGAGCATGGTGGGAGAGTCAGGAGTTGGTGCCTGGCGTTTCCCCAACTCGACGTCTTCGGTGCCTCGAGCGCCGCTGGCTAACTTCCTCCTCCGTTCCTAAGGGTCGATCCCCTTGGCTGCTCTGCCCGTGGGGCAGATTAGGAGATTGAGCTTGTGAGGAGTCCTCTGTGGCTTGTTACCGTGTATTGGTTCTCGAGCGGGCTGGTGAGCGCCGATCACTGCGCTCGCCACGCGATTGCTCACGAACTCGAGCTCCTTGTGGGCCCAAGCGAGCGTGGACATTGGACTTTGGGCCCAGCCTCTCATGTACATTGGTCCTTGGACTTAACCTCTAATGGATCGTCGATCGGCTCAGAGTGCGACTTGCAGATGTCTGCGTCTCGTCGAGCAGGACCACGTTCTTCTCGCCTGCCCGTCGCCCCTAGCTGACCAACCTAGGATCTCTCGAACTTCTCGCTGGCATGCTCGTGCGTCCTTCTCTCCTCGTCACGGGGCCCAAGGTTAGGGCCTTGGTTCAAGTCGATCTGCCTGAATAGCTGGCCAATCAGGTTGTTTTGATCGTCGACCCTTTGTGTGAGCTGATCAACCCGTGAGTTAAGGTCCACCTGACCAGAGGTGTGCATTGGTCCCAATGGCACGTGGGCTAGGGCTCCATTAGACGAGTACACAGGTGCATACGTCAAGTGTGGTGGCAGAGGAGGGAGAGAATGGATCTGCTCCAAGACTGGGGAGGCACCAAACTAGCCATGGGGCTGTGTAGCAAATCCGGCAGCTGAGTGGTGCGGCTGCCTGCCTGTGTTCCGAAGGCGGGATGGCGCGGCGGAGCAGCTCCAGTAGTCGCGCTTGCCTCAGGCTGCAAGGCTGTGCAGGTCAGAGGATCATGCGGTGGCTGTTCTGGAATTCCACCAGCTGCCCGGAGCGACTGTTCTGGAATTTCGGCAGTTGGAGGTTGTTACGAAGCGCTAGGAGGCGGACGCAAGGCGTTGGCAGCCACGATTCCGTGAGGTTGCAGAGAGGCTTCCACCACGAGACCATGAGACGGGCCCGTCGTGGTGGTGTTACTCTTCGAACGTCTTGTATTGACCATGGTTGATTGGAAAAAAGTGTGGAAAATGGATTTAGAGCCTTGTGTGAGAGAGAGAAGGAATATGGTGGTTAGGGTTTGTGAATGATAATTTCCGCAGAGTTTTAGTAGGAAATTAGACGTACCTTAACCCTTGTGTGTAGCTAGGTATTTATAGGGGCCTCGGAGGCTAGGGTTTCAGAGGAATAATTCCGTAGATGGAAAGGAATTATTCCTCCCCTATTAGGAGAGATTTGATTAATTAGGGATTTGATTTATTTGATTTAAATCAAATCCCTAATTAGGGTAGGAATCAAATCAATTCCCATTTTAATTAGGTAATTGCCAATGTAATTGGGTAACTCCCAATTAAATTGAGTAACTCCCAATTAGGTCAAATAATCCCCAAATGGAAGGAATTATTTGACCTAGGGTGATTTAATTCGGTTCCCACATGTAATATATTAACAACGTCGGGTATTTGCCGTCGCTATTTTACGCAATAAAAGACGGCGGTCGATTTCACGTCGGTTTTAAACATGCTAGACGACGGTGAATTCCCGTCGTCTATTTCAATTTCAGTAGTAGTGACGATATGAGATGACATGGGATGGAGGTCATCTCGGTGTCAATCCCGAATAGGAGAATCGATATGGGATGACACGGGATGAGAGTTTTTGAAAACACGTTCAAATCATATCGAACCCAATCGGGATCGGTATGGTTCGGTATCAATGTTGATACCGTAAAAAATCTACAACTTTTCATAAATCAAGTGTAATACAACAAAATAAACAATCAAGAGCCTTGATTCAAGACCAACCAAGAAATGGAAATCTCATACAAAGTTCAAGTGAAAATGGAAGTCAAATCTCATATAGGCTTTTACAATAAATCAAGCCAAATAACAAACAAAACAAACAATCAATCAAGAGTTCAAGTTCAAGACATGTCAAATTACAAAGCAAGAAATGGAAATCTCTCACATAGACTTTTACAAAACAAAATATCTGTGGAGTCAGAGTAGGGTAGAACTGAAATTAAATTAGGATTAAGAAAACTCATATACTATTCGGTACGGTATGACACCAACCGGGATCACAAATATGAAACCGATGTCGTGCCAAATAGTAACGGGATGACACGGTATCATCCCGTTTACACATCAACACCAAATGGGACAACACAAGATTGGCATGGTTTGGCATGGTTCCGGGATGGTTTCGGTATTCCGGTTTTGATGCCCACCCCTAGGTGAAACACCATCTCCAACTCCTCTGACTCTCCTACCATGCTTGGGGGTTCCCAAAGCCAGAGTCAAAATATCATTGCTCTCGGATACAGTCAAAGTACCATCGGAGACTTGTTTTTGCAAATCATCCTAAAAGAGAGAGAGAGAGAGAGAGAGAGAATGAGAGAGAGAGAGAGAGAATGTTAGACATTGAATAGATGGTAAAACAGATAAATCAACCGACATAATAATCAAGTGACAACGACGATTTTTAAAAAAATAGACGTAGTATTGATTTCACACGTCGGTATTACAATACTGTCGTTGTGTAACAATTCCAACATCGGTAAAAAAAACGTTCGTATATTCAAAACCAATAAACAGATAAATAGAACTAAATCAAAAACCTGTACCATCGTAGTATTTCAATTAAGAAAACAGACTTTTTAAACAACCGATGTAGTAATAATTTCAAACGACGGTAGTAACATACTGTCGTTGTATATCAATTCTAACATCTATATGAGATAAAACCGCCATAAATTTTAATGCACAGGTGAAAAAACTTAACAAAAATATGCATTATTTTCCAGAATTTGTGCACCACAAATTTTAGAGAAATAGATAGAGAGAGGGAGAGTGTGTGCGTGAGTAAATGAAGGTAGTTCAAAAACTTTAAAAAAAGACAGCCATCTCAAGAATATAAGCCGTCGTAGTAATTCAATCTAGACGTCTAATTCATGCAAAAACCGACATGTTATTATCTTTGAAACAACGTTAAATAGATACCGTCGTGGTGTTTAAGTTATAACGACGGTTATTTAAACATGCGACGTCTATACGAAAATAAAACACTCTATTTTTCAAATTTAGAACAGAGTTAGTGAGACTTACGATTAATTTTTCCTTCTCTACAACCTTTGGATCAGGGAAGTTTCCCTTTTTATCTTCTCTTGCCTTCTTCCATAGCAGATATCGATCAATTTCTTCACCGGGCATGGTTTCTTCCAATTGGTCCTCCAAACCAACATACCCTTTCCTAGACAACCTATGGTTGTACACAAATTTTCCCTTCGCTGTTTTTATCCAGAATGCACAGCCTCAAAATCTGGGGATAACCTTAAAGCTATAAAGGCATCCCATTGCGATTTCTCTATGAACTTATAAGGCTCAGGGGGTTCTTTTAACTTTCCTTGTCATTTGCGAATGGAAGGATATACTGCCTAGTTAAGGTATACTTGAAATCTTTCCATTTTTTGGCGGCAGATGATAGGACCATCTTCTTGCACCCTTCCCCAACAACAAAAGCCATTTGAACAGCTTCCCAAAACTACTCCTTCAGGTCCTTGGGCAATTAAGTCCATTTCTTGTCCACAAGAGGGACTCTGGTGCTTGCCAAAACACCAATGTAAGACTGCATCTCAACAGCAGCCTTGCCATGTCGTCTGCCCTTTTATTGAACTCAATCACAAGCTTAATCTTTTGAATTTTCCTCTTCACGACATGGCTCATTGTGTTGATACCGCGAGTCGATTTTGGCTCCTCAACAAATGTGGCTGAGCTCGGGTCTTTATCAAAGGTTGAAGAAAATCTCATCCTCTTCGAGGTTTGCTTTGAACTGATTTGGCTTCATCCATTGGAGCCTTTGAAATTGCATCAAGGTCCTTGCCAAGACCTTTTGACACTTGAGCCTCCTTGCTTTGAGATTTCGAAACCATTTTTAATTAACCTGCAAGAGAAACAACAACGGTTAATTAAATAGATCGATGTAAAATTAAATAAAAGACGTCTAAAAAAGACAACCGTGATATTGAATTTAGGACGACGGTTATAAAACAACACTGACGTCGTACAAACAATACCACGACGTTATCAAGAAAACACCAACGTCTTATTAACCTTTCTCACCAAACATGGTATGACAATAGGACGACGGTTTTATGTCGTTCATGTCGTATTAATTGTTACACCATGTCGGTTATTAAGTCTAAAAACCGATGTGGATTACACGTTAACACGTCGAAAACAAAAGACAACCGTTGTCTTACTGAGAGGTGATACAGAAAAAAGGTAGAGTTCTTTCTCCCAAGAGACGACGATTTTATCTTATTTCTGACGTATTAATTGCCACACCATGACGGTTATTAACCACCGTCGTGCAGTTTGCATTAGGTTGGATTTAACTCCTGTCGTGGTGTGTCGATTCTAATGGCGCAAACAAGACAGAACTGCGTCTTCAGGCATCATGAGGGTAATAGACCAATGAATTTAATCAAACCAGTGAAAGATTTCGTCATTTTGACGGAGTCTTGTTTCCAGACTCATTCTTTCAAAACCCTCTTCAAATGAAATTGAAAAAAATGAAAAGAGATTGAGAAAAAACCTTTGGCGTGCAAAGAAAGTTTCCTTCCGACGTTAACTTTGGTGATTTGCGGACAAAGACGACGACGATGACGAGATTTAGAACGATGATGATTACAAAGCTGCTTTTGAGAACTGAGAGGGAAACTAAGATATTTTATCGGTGAGAGAGAACGTAGAACTTTAGGTCATGTAATAAAAAAGTTTATTTATTTTCCCAGAGTTCAATAACACGATGGTTTTATTAAAAACTGCCCTAGTATGTAGTTATAACGATGCAAAATAGTAGGAACCGACGTGGTTATTAATAAAGCCAAACGACTTTTGGAATTCCAAAACCGACGTGGTTATTTAAGTTTTACACAACAGAAGTTTACTTTTAATGACCTGACATTATATGTTATGACGACGCTTGTTTATCTAAACCGTCGTTGTATTTGTACAGTCAACGACCATTAGTAAAAGGAAACTGACGTGGTTATTCAAATTCAACGTTACCTTGTTTTAGTAGATTGTCGTGGTTAATTAAAAGTCAATGACTTCTTTGGTATTCCGAAAATGATGTGGTTCTCTGGGCAGTGGTATTTCATGTATTCTTTGAAAATATTATACGTCGCTAATTTAACAAATTACAATGTGGTAATCTTATTTTAAAGTTCCTATAACTTAAAAACCGACGTGGTTATGAAAAAATAACCGACGTGGTTTTGTACAATTAGACGGTGGTATTTATATAAGGACCGCCATGGATTTTAAAGATTTATTGTATAAATTTGACGCTTTCTTTCTGTTTCAGTTTTCATTTAGGGTTCCAAGTTCTTCTGACCTCTCTAGAGGCTCGTCTTCCTCTCTCGCATACACACATACATCATCACTCTCTCTCACATCTCAAAGACAATAATTTGGATGTTAATGATGTATGCCTTTCGGTGTATCTCAAAGACACCAAAAAGCACACATCATTAACTTTTAAAACACTGTCTTTCCCAAAGTTTGCCGTCGTCAGTTTAGCGTTCTGGTTTCGTTCTAGATTTTGTGTATTTAAATATTATCTTTCTCAGGATCCAAAGATCTCAATGGTAAGATTACGTACATCTTGGTATCTCATTTTAATTTTCATATGACGACGGTTTTCTATATAAACCGTCGTGATTTTTCTCAGTTCTTGTCATTTTGTTGATCTACCGTCGTAGGCTACCAAAATAAATAAATAAGTAAATCTTACAAAGAAATAAAAATTAAGACGACGGTTTACAAAGAAGACAGACATATAAATTGAATAAATACGAAGGTAATTTTAACGTTAGGACATGGTAAATAAATATTAGACGTCGCTAATTGAACAAACCGACGTGGTTATTAAATCTTGATATATAGTAAATGTGACGTGGATATTCTTATTTAGATGTCGTTATCTACTCTTCTGCTATCGCGGTTCTCTACTAATCTATAGGATAGTAGTGTTGTAGGTACCGTCATAGTACACTCCAAAATAATAAGTCGATAAATTTATGTTTCGCGTCATGGTACATTGATTTAACACGGCGTTTTTTTGTAATATACCGACGTGGATTCCATTATATTATACGACGCGGACTAACAACAGTTAGTCGTGTTTAGTTAGGAGTTAACACGACAGCTTTTTTTTTTAACAGTCGCCTTTACTTTCTATGTCGGTGGCTTCATACCTGTCGTTGTTTTTTGGTTAGATTTTAACTCTGAAGAAAACCTTTTTAATAAGACGATTTTTTTTATTTGGGTGCGTCGTTTAAAAAAAAATTTCAAGCGGACCTCCATTTTTTAGGTGTTTAAGTCACTTATCCACGATGGTTTTTGTTACCGTCGTCTTTCTAAACACAACGACGGTATTTTGTTCTATCGTCGTCTTTTTCACTTTTTGTAGTAGTGATGGTAAGATCAGTTCATAATTGTATATCATTTTGTACCTCTCTAGGTTATGATTTGGTTATGTTATTGAGTTAAACTTGTGCTTTTAATCCCTTTTCTGTTTTTCATTCAGTTCATTGGGCCTTAGGTAGTAATGGTGGCCTTGGATAAGAAAAGTTGCACAATTGTGCAAATAACGAGCAGCCTGAGTTAGCAATTTGTTTCGGCCTTAACTTCCTCCTCCCAACTTGGACTGGCCCAAATAATATGTGGATGGAAAGAGGAGATTCTGAACTGCATGATGGACTGCTCAAACGTATCCATTGATGAAGCCAAGCCCAATCCGTGGTCCCATCAAGTTGTACCATGCTCAGGATTACAGCTGCCAGCTGATGAGCTTGTCACCTCCTTTAAGTCATGTGTCTCACCCCAGCTGTATCTCACTTTGGCAGCCAAAAGAAGACCACATGGGTTGGCAGCCACAACTGATCAGCTTTGAACCCATGTGAAGAAAGCTTGAGGTGCAGCAGCAAAAGATGAAGGATGGTGTGGGAGTTCATCATGATGTTCCTCCCTCTTTGCCCTATAAATAGATAAGTCTTCAAGCTTCAAAAGAACAGACATCCACCCCATACACTCTAGGTACACAGCCTGATACTCTAAACTGCCCCAAATCACCAAAACAGCTCCAAAAAACCTCCCTTCCATTTCCCTACGAATTTCCTCTTTCTCAGCCACCACCACTCACTCAAACTCAACCCAAATCACCTCCATATCCTTCATACATCCTTCTAGACATGGAGAAGCTCTTGAAGAAGCATTGGACACCACAAGAACTTCAGAAAAGGGTTTCTTTTACTCTTATGGCTTTCATTATGTTTTCCCATTTATGTTTTAGTTTCTTTTCCATTATGAGTAGCTAAATCCATAACTAGGGCTTCGATGTAACCTAACATGAATAGTCTGGGTTTATAAGTTTGGAGTTTCAAGTTTGATGCATGATTCATGTTCTTATTCATCATGCTTATAAGTTAACATGCTTGTTTGAATGATTGATCACCATTAGAACTTGTTTGTTAACTATCTTGGTTTGAATTAAGAGTAGACACCATGCTTTAATTCGAATTGAACTATGAATAGGAAGAGTATGTATGGACATTCAACAACAGGGATTAGATACATGCTTGGTTGTTTAAATTGTTCTTCTATGCTTAATGGGTTCCTAATGCTTAATTTTAGGTTAGACAACAAATGATCAAATTAGGGAATTAGGAACACAAGGTTAGGACCAAACACCATGGCCTAATCATACTCTAGCTAGAATCAATCTTTGAATCTGAATTAGACTTGTTACTTGACTCCTTATAACCCAGAGTTGAATTGTTATGGTGATTCGAATGCCCTAGTCTCCAAATCCGTTTTCCAGTCCTTCAAAATCACTCTTTGTTACACTTGTTTATTTGCTTTCATTTGCAATTTCAGTTTGCTCACTTCCTTTCACAATCACAATCACTCTCACTTTAATTTCTGTTTTAGACTTAACTTCCTAACTTCTTGAATTCGGTAATCTACGTACATAACTAATTTGAACTTCTCAGTCTTCGTGGGTACGACCTCGTACTTGTCTTGCTATACTACTAATTGCCCCGTACAATTGCGAGTTAACATAATATTAACAACATGGTAGACTTCAGTTTTATATATAAATCGTCGTGTTTTAAGTACATGTCATTTTTAGAATTTGCCATCAATGTTTTATCTCCATCTAGCATAAGACTACGGTGATTTATATAATTAAGACGTGTTAACAAGAATGAGACGTTGGTTTTGGGGAATTACAGTTGTGTTCAAATAATAGGCGTTCATATAAACTCATAAATATCCTTAGTTGTTGATTGTTCAATAATTACAAAAAAAATTATGTACATTGTAAAAAACAATTTTGTCACTGATTATTCTTAATTTGATTGGTGACAAATTCTGTCCATTCCGCCCCTGACTTCGTCAATATTTTCTTGTACATACTTAATTGGTTCTATTTTCTTGTCAAATTGTAAAAATAAACGACAAAAACTGACGTGTTAAAAAAATAAAAACGACAGTTATTAATAATTAAAACCATCATTTTATTAATACACAAATGACCGTTTTTCCAAAAAACGTCGTAGTAGTTAAAAAGAAAAGAAATTAAATCCGAAATTTCATTTTTTACCTTCTTCTCAAATGTTAGGGATGGATCATGGATTATAACTGTTATGAAACGCATCATGTAGTAGCCACACTCTACATTTGTTGGTTGTCGAGGAGTGCCGTGTAGTGTTTCCATATGGCTGATTTACATGATTGTTTCCCTACATGAGAGGTATACATTTTGATTGCATTGTTTCAAGACAACAAAAAGTGTTAATGACAAATATTTGAGCCTACTAAGACACATTAGAACGTAGTAAATCAACTTATGTACTAACTATATTTCTCAAGTCCTCGTCATCGAGCGATTTGATAATGAATCCATATAATATACCGTCTCCTTATCTGGTCTCACAATCGCCAACACCCAATGAACCATACACAAAATGATCATATATAGGTTAAAAAGTTAGGTGCAAAGAAAAATTACAAAGAAAATCTTGTTAAGGGGACTAACCCTAGATTATAAGGCACCAAGAAAAATTGATCCCCATCTGCCTTTTTTAGGTGGTCTGCTAGATGTTTTGATTTGTGAGATAACGTTCCAGATTGAGCGCTAACTTGTCCAAGGTCGACGAGGCCAACAAGGTTTACCATATTTGTCATTTTTAAATAGTCAAATAGGTACCTAAATATATGAAATTCAAATGTGTTTTTTAATTTTAAAGAAAGAGACTTGTAAAATAAAAATTGGATTTTTAGAATTACCTCATGTATACTGTAATCACTGTGGATCCGATCTCAACCATGGATGCAAGTTGTAAAATATCTTCATGCAAGATGTAGGTATCATGCTCATACCCAAACACTTCCTCTGGAATTTTAACTCTCATAGTCTCGTTCAAAGCCTTCAACTTGGCATAGGGCTAATAAAGGAGGTGGCAAGTCTAGCTTTGAGAAATCCTATTTCAAGAAATAAAGAAAGAAATATAAGATAGCTTGTAAAAAGGTAAAATAAACGACTCTAGCTAAACCATCCCAGCCGTCATGGTATTAAAATATAAACTACGGTAATTTGAAAAAACCGACGTATTAAAAGATGTAGACGATGGTAAACAGAAACTGTCGTTGTGTACAAGTTCTAACGTCGCAAAACTATAAAACAAACATCTAAATAAAACGTAAAATGCAATGAAGATGGCTTGTAAAACAAGTAAAACAAATGACGTAGTAAATAACTTAGACGACGGTTCCTAAAAATAACTGACGTAGTAAACAACTAAGACAATGGTAAACATAAACCATTGTTATTTTCAAGTTCTAAATAAGATGCAAAATATTGTGCAAATATATATTTTCAAGTTCTTTGACAAAACAGACGTATTATGGGTTTCAAACGGCAGTAAATATATACCGTCGTTGTTTGAGAATTCTAACATCAAAGATGAAAAAGAGCGACATCTAATTAAAATTTAAAAAGCAGAAAGAAGAAAGTATCTAGAGATTTTACTATTTCATCATGCTGTTTTTCAGGCGTCAGCATCAAGCTTTGAATTTTCTTCCTCTAAAACTAGGGGTCTCTCACATTAGTGGCTCCCGAGCAGCTTGCTTTGTCAGACATTGGATTTTTGGTCTTTCCTCTTGAGGCAGTAAAGGAATTGGGGTAATTGGAGTTTTGAGCATGTTGGGATCAAAATTGGGAATTAGTTGACTGAAGAATTGACTTGGGGGAACCCCAGCTCCAACACCTCTGACCCTCCCACCATGCTTGGGGGTTCCCAAAGTCGAAGTCAAAGTCAAAACATTATTGCTTTCAGAGATAGTTAGAGTGCCCTCCTGAGAATTGTTTTTTTTAAATCGTCCTAAAAGAGAGAGAGAGAGAGAATGTTAGTGAGTGAATAGATTGTAAAACAGATAAAATAATACATCTAACTCAAAAATATAAACTGTCGTGGTAATTTAGTGGAGACGACGGAGTCTTTAAAAAACTGAGGTAGTATTGCGTTTCAAATGGCGTTTCAATGAAGACGACGGATTCTAGAAAAAATTGATGTAGTACAACGTTTCAAACGGTAAAAAAATTACCGTCATTGTGTATGCATTCTAACTTCGATATGAGAAAAAACCGTCATAAATTCAAATGCAGAGATAAATGAAGATAGTTGTAGAAACCAATTGCAGAGAAATAGACAGAGAGGGAGAGAGAGAGAGAGAGAGAGAGAGAGAGAGAGTGTGTGTGTGTGTGTGTGTGTGTGAGAGAGAGTAAATGAAGATAGTTGTAAAACTAAAAAAAAAAAGGTCTAACTCAGAAATATAAACCGTCGTGGTAATTCAATCCAGACGTCTATTTCCTAAAAAAACTGACATCCTATCCATTTTTAAACGGCGGTAAATAAAAGCCATCATGGTGTTTTCATTTCTAACGACAATTATTAAAACAAACAACGACTAAATGAAATTAAAAACCTCTGTTTTTCAAATTTAGAATAGAGTGAGTGAGACTTACGATTAATTTTGCCTTCTCTACAACCTTTGGATCAGGGATATTTCCTTGTGTATCTTCTCTTGCCTTCCTCCATAACAGAGAACGATTGATTTCTTCACCGGGCATGGTTTCTTCTAATTCATCCTCCAAACCAACATACCCTTTTCGAGAAAACCTATGGTTGTACTCGCATTTTTCCCTTCTCTATGACTGCTCAGAAATGCACAACCTCAAATTTTGGGGATAACCTTGAAGCTACAAAGTAACAAAGGCATCCCATTGCGATTTCTCTATGAAGTTATAAAGATGAGGGGTTCTTTTAACTTCTCATTGTCATTTGTGAATGGAAGGATAAATTGCCTCATTAAGGTAGACTTGAAATCCTTCCATTTTTTAGCGGCAGACGATAGCACCATCTTCTTGCCCCCTTGCCCAACAACATAAGCCATTTGAATAGCTTCCCAAATCTGCTCCTTCAGGTCCTTGAGCAATGGAGTCCATTTCTTGTCCACAAAAGGGACTCTGGTGCGTGCCAAAACACCAATGTAAGATTGCATCTCAATAGTAGCCTTGCCATGTGGTCTACCGCTTTTATTGTACTCAACCACGGGCTTAATCTTCTGGATTTTCCTCTTCAAAACATGGCTTCTCATCAAATGTCCTTGAGCTAGGGTCTTTCTCGGAGGTTGAAGTAAATCTCATCTTCTTCGCGGGATTGCTTTGAATTGATTTGGCTTCATCCATTAGAGCCTTTGAAACTGCAAGGTCCTTACTTTGACCTTTTGATACTTGACCCTCCTTACTTTGAGATTTCGAAACCATGTTTAGAAAGAAATTAAACCTGCAAGTGAAACGACGACGGTTCATTAAAAAGATGGACATCATGTTAGTATGAAATTTGTATTGTCATTTCCTAGACTCTAGCGTAGGTTGAAAATTAGTGTGTGAAGAATTGTTACTAGACGTTTTGGCACAACTCATTCAACCACATACTTCCGAGGCATGACTTGACCATATGAGAAACTAATTTCAGGTAAATCACGACATAATCATGCATTCATTATAGTATTCCTAGTTGAAGTTATTTTCGCTCAAGTATTTTTATGTTAATCCTATTTTTAATAGGATTATATTTTATCTCTTGAGATTCTTTTCCAGTTGGACTCTATTTTGTTTTAAAGTTAAAATATCTTTTTTATTTCAAACTTGGCAAGCACGTCCTAGTTGTTTCGTTGTTTTCATCTTGCTATATATTGGTTCCTTTTATAAAGAGATGATATTTGTTGGTATTTGGATACCATGCATAAAGCTGGCGTAAGTGACAGAATCAAAACATTATCCATAATTGAACATTGTTTGGTGGCTGTTTTGGTGTCTCAAGGAAGAGACCTCTTTGCATGTTGTCTAGGAGTTTTAGTTTGAATAGGTTTTAGAGTTATTGTTGCACAGCAAATGTGGCACGTGGGTTTCTCTCCAAGTAGAGAAACCTGCTTTGAATAATTGACGGGTGGTTCTTTTCATTGATGAGCTTTTCAACGCATTAAGTTTTGAGCATAGAGAATTCTAAGAAAAGTTGCTTTACATATATTTGAGAGAAATCATCAAGTGTTCCATGCTTACTTGGTGATTTATCAAACACTTTCATTATTCATGCTGCATTCATATGCATATCGGTGACTCATACGGTTGAGGGCACCAAGACCGTGGTGGCTGTTTTCCTCCAGCGAGCAATCGTGACCAGTATTGTGTTCAACATAAGGAGTGTCGAAGATCATCCCGTGACAGAAGTTGAGTTACGAAGAAGTTGGTAAACATTATCTAGAATGTGTCTAGGATAAGTGTGTGAGTACTTCTTGTAATCATCGTTCTATAGTGGATTTGTGTTGGACTGAGGAGTCCCGTGGATTTTTCCCAGAGGTGGGGTTTTACCATGTAAAATAATTCTCTTTGTGTTCTTTTATTTTATTCCCAGCACGTTTCAGGATTGATAAGCCATATCAATCCTGCTACCGAAGTTTATTTTTGTTTACTTGATTATAATCTGGAATTGGCCTATTCACCCCCCTCTAGGCATTTTTAGTCATCCTACATGTATTTTCACATCATATTCCATAGAAAATATCGGTAGAAAAACACAACCGTCGTGCTATTTAATTTAGAATGACAATTGTAAACCACCACCGTTGTCGTACAAAAAATAAAATGACGTCAACAGCAAAAAAATCATTGTCTTATTAAGAGGTGACACAGGAAAAACTGCACAGTTCTCTCTCTCCCACGATCATTTTGTATGTGTTGACCAACGCGAATCTCACGGCCTGGTGCTCCGACCGAAGGGATCTGCGTAACACGGGTCGTCCTTCTTTCGTGGGGTGCGATTGTGTGCGGGCGTGCCAGCACGGTCTCCGTGCATTTGAGGGTGATGCAATTAGGTGAATAGATGAGTTGTGTGCCTGTTTGAGTATGACTTCTAATCAGAGTGATTGTGGCCGAGAGAGGAACTGATCTTAGCCGTTAGGTTCACGGCCTGAGCTACAAAGCCATTAATGGTGGGTTTTTAGGTGGTGCTCCGGCGCTTTGCTGGGCGGCAACGGTCGTATGATATATGAGATGAACGAAAGAGTAACAGAGATGGTGCTCCGGGGCCTTGAAAATCAAGGGTTGTATGATATATTGATGAATGGATGTTCCTACAAACTGTCACTACTCCTAAGAAAGCAAGTAAAAGTATTGAAAATGCATTACAAGAAGATAAAATGACAGGAAGTAAATGACAAAAAATATAATTTGTTCCGTGGGAGGCTTGTGTTTGGTGTTGAACCCTTTAAATGTAGTTGGAGCCTGGTATTTATAGGGAAGGTCCTGAGAAGATAATGAGGTTGAAATCTGCATGGTGAGGTTGATCAGAGCTAGTGGGTAGTCGAATCGACATTTGGGAATGTGAAGCATGGTGGTGTGACCCCCATAAACCCCGACCGCGCCCCTGAATGTGGGCTCTGCCTTGGGCCTTGGAGGAGCATTTAATGCCCTGGTCTGATGGTTGGTGACTTAATCTTACAAGTCGTGAGATTTTCGCACCTAATCCCTGATTTTACTCCCAATATCTCGACTTCAATCACTTCCTCTCCTCTCCTGCACATTAAATGCTCTTACGTGACGTGGGTCTTCTGCTGTAGTCAGAGGCGTTACTTCATTAAATGAGGCGTGGGACCTTGACGCCACGTGGCGACGCCGCTTGACTTTCCTATCTTGGCCGTGTATATGAGGAATTATTACTTTCTTTGTCCTCAACTAGTATCACCGAGGCCATGATGACCTTGCCCTGTAAGCTCACTTTTGCTTTTAACGAAATGAAGCGAACAATGTGGCCATGGGTAAGCGCTAGGGCCGAGAGGAAGTTCATTCGGTTAGCTTCGTCCAGAGATTTATTAGGCACAAACAGGATGAAAATAAGATGACGGTTTTATCTTGTTTATGTCATATTAATTGTCACACCATGATAGTTATTAACTACCGTCATGCTTTTTGCAATAGCACATATTTAAATATTGTCGTGGTGTGTCAATTAAAAAATCATAAACAAGACAAAACCGTTGTCCTCACACGTCGGGAGAGCGAGGGACTAGTGAATTTATTCAAACCAGCGAAAGATTTTGTCATTTTGAACGGAGTCTTGTTTCCATACTCGTAATTTTGGCGTGCAAAGAAAGTTTTTTTTCGATGTAAACTTTGGAGATTTGAGGACAAAGACAATGACGATGACATAGCCACTTTTGGGAACTGAGAGGAAACTAAAATATTTTATTGGTGAGAGGGAACGTAAAACTTTAGGTTAGGTGATGAAAAAGTTTATATATTTTCCCAAAGTTCAATAACACGATGGTTTTGTTAAAAACCGCCCTAGTATGTCTTTAAAATGACGGAAATGAAGTAGGAACCGATGTGCTTAATAATAAAGCCAAACGACTTTTGGAATTCTGAAACCGACGTGGTTATTTAGGTTTTACACGAAAAAAGTTTACTTTTGATGCCCTGATATTATATGTTACGATATCGCTTGTTTATAGAGAACCGTCGTGGTTTTTTTTTAAAGTCAACGACTTTTAGTTTTACAAAACCGACGTGGTTATTTAGATTTACATGACAGTAATTTACTTTTACCTTGACGTGGTACACTCTTTAATACGACGCTATTTACGACTACACCACCGTGGTTTTTTAATATTAGACGACGCGATTTATAAAATTATTGATGTGTATGAGGCGTTTGTGTGTCTAAAAGACACAAACACACATACATCGTCGACGTCTAAAAAATTACCAAAACCACTATTTGAAGACCAAAAGGAATTATTGATGTGTATGTGCATCAAGTGAAACGCTTGGGCCACATGGTTTTGGAGATGGATTGTTTCTTCTTGGCATGACATGATTTTTCTTGTGACCACCTCCTTTACATGAGAGCATAAAAGCATTAGGCCCCATGTCTTTGCACATGTTGGTAGATATGAATATCTTGTCCAGGAGCTCAGATTCATGATCCAAGTAGGAGACAACCGAAATAGGAGCCCTCTAGCTCTTGTGCTTTAGTCTCTTCCAGCACAAGATTCTCATCAAAGCTTGACTAGCATGAATCCCTACACAATCTTCCAACATCAGGGCAACACGAATTTGATTTCATATACTCAAAAAATATGAATCGCCAATTATGCAGGGTTTTTTTTTTTTTTTTTTTTTAAAATGTATTTGCACAGGTGTGTCTCCAAATGGGCAAATGATGATGGCAGAAGACTTTCTTCATTCCCAAGTGTTGACATGTGAATAAGCTTGAGCATAGTGCAACATCTGTTTGAAGTCTTAGCAAAGGAAAGAGCTTAGCCTCGAACTGGATTTCTCATCTCTTTATTTGCAAATAGCAGAGTGGGAGTAGTGAACTGAGAAGGAAGGTACGAGGGCCTTGATGTTTCATGCTGGAGAGGAGAGGTTTATCCCTGGAGATCTATACACCAAAGAGGCCCTATTCAATTTTGGCTCAAAAAATATGTGAAACTTTATGCCGGATATAGTTATGTTGTTCTAGAGCTGGCCATGTTTCCTCTGTTGGCTAGAGCAGATGTTGCATATGGACACCATTCTCACAAATTGGGTTTGGTTAATGATGCCGGCATTAAGCCACGAGACCTATGAAAAATTGAAATATTAGGTGACAAATTTTAATATTTTAGTATTATATATCAACACTATAATTGTCACATCCCGGATCGCTCCACCATAGCACGATATTGTCCGTTTTGGGCCCCCCTTTTTGTCCTCACGGTTTTGTTTCTGGAGCTCACGAGCAACTCCCCAGTGGGTCACCCATCCTAAGATTGCTCTAGCCCCAACTCGCTTAACTTCGGAGCTCCCTTGAATTCGTAGCAAGTGAGCTCCCAAAAGGCCTCATTCTAGATGGAGGTGGGCATGTACATATAAGGCACATCACCCCTTCTCCATTGGTCGATGTGGGATGTTACAATCAACCCCCCTTAGGGGCCCGACGTCCTCATCGGCACACTTGCACCACATGGCAGAGTGGCTCTGATACCAAATTGTCACATCCCGGATCGCTCCGCTGTAGCACAATATTGTTCTCTGTGGGTCCCCCTCTTTGCCCTCACAGTTTTGTTTCTGGGCGCTCACAAGCAACTTCCCAGTGGGTCACCCATCCTGGGACTGCTCTAGCCCCAACTCGCTTAATTTCGGAGTTCCCATGAATCCGAAACCAGTGAGCTCCCAAAAGGCCTCGTGCTAGATGGAGGTAGGCATGTACATATAAGGCACATCACCCCCTCTCCATTGGTCAATGTGGGATGTTACAATAATAGTAAATTTTGTAAATGTAATTATACCTTGGGATGATAGCTTCGGTATATAAAATAAAGTCATGCTTTATTAGAATGATAGCCTTTAAGCAAACATCATATCGTATAATGCATAGATAGAGTAATAAACTGATTGCATGTATGCTTTAGTCAAAAAGTATTAACATGCGTTAGTTTAGAAGGTGGTGTGACTATTTGGCTCATGCACTAAACAAAATAATGATACAATATAATAATGCAAGTGGTAAGTAAAATAATGATAATGGATTAATAAATAATAAGAAAATAATGCAAGCTAGTGCACCATGTAATGCATCAGAGTATAAAAATAACAACTAATCAATCAATCTTTTTGACTTTGGCAGACCAAATGCACGTGCTTTTGTCTACGCTTAAGACTGTTTAATGAAACATGAATTTTATGAATATATTAAAACAGTAAACAAATATTTATGCTCTATTGAGATCAACGAGACAAGATAATAAAAAATCTTATCTTGGTGAAGCCATTTGCAGAGATGAGGTCGAGAGCATTGAGTGAGTGTTCCTTCTCCCTCTCTTACCGTGTTTGCACAATTCTAGAGAGGTGAGGGCTGCTACGAAGGTGATTTATGGCGATGAACAGACTTGCTGATGATGTTCCTTGGTGGGGAGGTGAACGGCAGAGCTAACCTCAACAATTGACGACGGTGGTCAGCGGCTTGCATGTTAGCTAAAGCCCCTAATATGTGAATGGATGTTGAGGTCAACCTTCTTCTGCTCAAGTATTTGTTTCTCTTCTTTGCTTTGTATGCTCTGTTTCTCTTTGCTTTGATTTTGCACGAAGCCCCCAAGTCATTTGGAATTGGGGATGGTTGTGGAGTTTGCTTTGGTGTCTCCGGTACCTCAGTGGCACGAATGCTCGATTTGCCTCAACCCCAGGGCTCCTTTTATAAGATCTGGTTTTGCCAAGACTTTTTCTTCCCTTTGGTTTATTGTTGCTAGGTGACTAAAGGATCTCGAAGCTTGCGGTAAAGAGTCGATGTAAGACTAATGGCCTAGTCCCCAGCATAGTCGCCATTTATGTTGGGGTCTTTTCCCATTGGAAGGCTCGTCCGGGCTTGTTAATTCTTGGACTGCCATAGAGTGGTGAATCAAGCCTTCGTTGCCCCTTTTTCTGAGTTAGCGAGTGCTAGGCCCAAAGCATCTCAAGGGAGAAGCAAGTTGTAGGGGAGTATTTTGTTCTTCTTCTAGCGGCTGCATGTTTTGTGCTGATCTTTCCGGTAGCTAGACAAAGAGTTGTTGATGGTGCACTGATGTTGCATAGGCTTGGCATGAGAGTTTGTTTTGGTGAATAAAGATACTACTAGGCTTGTGGCATGCGAGCGAAGAGAAAATGAGCATAAAGAAAGGATGAAGGCTTGAGATTTTTGGTGTTTTCTGCAGCTAGACGAAGAGCTTGCAATGTCTACGTTTTCTTACCAAAAAGGTAATGACTATCATTTCAACTTAGCTTGAGAGGATAGTTGTTTCAGATTTGGGATGGAGCTTTTTGAGAGAGAGAGAGAGAGAGAGAGAGAGAGATGAAGATAAAGGATGGGTGGCTTAAGTAGATTTCTAGTAGCTTGACGAATGCTTGGTTGTGCTTTTACATGGTTGAAGATGACTTAATGATGTTGAGCTTGGCATGAGAGGTTGGAGTGTGGGAGCTAAAGACCCGCAAGTTTAGCAAATGAGAATGCATGTGCTTGAGTTTGGGTGTTGAGAACTTGTTGTTTGTGGCTATGTCTATGGTGATTTAAGAGTTTCAAGAGAAGGATGATGGAAGGAAAAACTTGAGGCTTGAAGGTTATGGTGTTTATAGCTTGGAAGGGTATCAGGAGGAAGGAAAAGCTTGGAGTTATGCTTAGTGAGGCTTTATAGGAAAGATGAAGGATTGAAAGGATGAGAAAGTAGGAGACATGGTTGTGATGGTTGATGGGAGCTTGCAGCAACCAAGAGAATTAGTCGATGGTATCTGGATGCTTGCAATAGCCAAAGGATGGAGGTTGATGGCTCAGGAATGATTGTGATGGCTACTAGAATGCTTGCAGTAGCTGAAGAAAGGTGAGTTCTCATGGTTACTGATAAGATTTTTAGTACCTGCATAAACAGGGTTAAAATCACTGAAAATACTTGCAAGAATACAAGGTAATTGTAGTATAAATGCTCATGCAAGGTCGTTGTCCCCAAGGATTGTTTGACTAATTTGTAATTAAACTAACTCTTAATTAATAGTTAAAATAGATTTTAACAAAGATCTGAAATTTATGAATTTGAAAAGATTAAATTAACAATAAAAGAAATTTGAAAGTTGGGAAATAATAACAGCAAAGAAAAAACGTTTTAAAAATAACAATTTAGAGAAAACTAGGGTTTAGCCGTCACTGTCACAATCCTATGCAATTTTATCAATTACTTATGAATTTCCACATATATGCTTTGAAGGTTAGGTTTTCCTAATGCATATTTTCCTTGTGATGTTCAAGCGAAAACATATATCTAACATGCAATCCATCTGTGATGTTCAAATCAAATATAAACATGCAAGACTCATTAAGCTTTGTGAAAACCCTTTGAAAAACCATGAAACCCTTAAGAGCGTGATGTTCGCCTTAAGTGAACTTACAAGTACTAACCACAAGAAGCCATCCTCAATTTCAGGGTGATGTTACAACATAAATTGCATCAAATTACTTGTCTAAATATCCTAATGGTGATCAATCATTAAATTAGAAAGATAGTTTTAATCGCAATGATTCAAAGCAAACATGCATCCATTCATAAGCAAATTAATAAAATTACATATTCATGCTAAGGCTTATGGCCTCACCCTAGCAAAAAGGAAATTAGTTATGCATATTCATATCTAAATCCAAGAAAATATCATCATAATGAATAAGAATGAAAACACCTTTAGGTAGAAAATCCTCAAGAACCCTACCCAAGTAGCGTTCAAAAGCCAAAAGAGAAGTTCCTAAATTTTCTGTGAAAAATAACTTAAATACCTCCTAAAACCCAACTGCCCAATCCCCACAAGGAAACTAGGTTAAAATAAAATAATACTAGGATATAAAGTCCAAATTGGATTAAGAGAATCTGCCTACAATCTGCCCAGCCACTTTTTGGCCTCAAAACTGCTCCAAATCCGGCCCAAGGTAGCTTGTTTTAAAGATAAAAACGTTCTGAACATTTTATGGAAAGAGTTGGTGTGAGAAAGGAGTGGGTAATGGTGTTGGTCTGAAGGGTGTTTTGCTCAAGTATCCTTTGCTTTTGGATGGCCTGTGTTGGGTTTGTCTTTGGCCATGTGCTGGAGACTCCCAACAACCTGCATGCGCAAATACCTTATGGTTTTTCAGATGGTCTATTGTGGTTTTGTCTCTAGCCACGTGCTAGAGACTTTCAGATATTTTGTAAGTCACTTGGACCATTCCCTAAGGTGATGAGCTAGTTTACTAAGAGGATGGGCCAACTTTCTAAAGTGATGGACTATTTTTACTAAGGTGATGGGCCAATTTTCTAAGGTAATGGGCTCGAGTTTCGGGCTCCCAAGCAACCCAAAACTTCCACTTCTTGGCCCATCAATGGGCCTCGTGAATGCTCGTAACCATCCGTACCATAACCCACTCAGCAAGCCTTGGGCATTTGCGTGGCTTGGGCCCACTTAAGCTTGTAGCATGGCTAGGTGCAAACTAAGGGTTTTACGCTTGGCATTGCATGTCGATTAGAGTGCTCGTGCTCGAATTTTATCGTTTTGTAAAGGGCTGTGGTTGAGTCAAAACGGCGCTTGATGGGATAATTAGCATGGGTTCATGAAGTTGGTACATTTTATGGGCTTGTTACGACTCTTGGCGTGACGGGTTACATATTTGCTTGGCATGGGACGTGGATTATAACTCACGCGAGCGTGTACAACGAACTTTTGCATTCCCAAGTCAGGTTTCTTCTCTGTAAGATATCGCACTTGGGTCGGTTTCCCAAGTACCAACTTCCTTCCTCTCCCTTTTCATTTTATATTATTTCTTTTCCTCCCTCTTTACGCGCACCAGAATAAAACTCTCCCCATCACTTTCATCTTATTTCCCCTTCCTTCCTCCAGCGGACTCAGAGCAAACCTTTCCCCATTACTTTCATCTTCTTTCCCCTTCCTTCCTCTAGAAAACTCAGAGCGAGAGAGGGAGTGAGATCGAGAAAAACCCCCGTCCTCAGCCTCCAGAAGGGAGCTCGACCCGAACCGGACTCCGTTATTCTCTACGCGAAGAAACCCACTTGCCGTTGCTGGAAGAGATTTCTTCATGCTGACTTATCTTCCTAAAATCCCCGATTTCTCCTTTCTTGGTGCATCTGAGGCTATCCTTTGAGGGGTTCGTTGAGGGGTTCGTTGGGGCTATTCTTCATGCTGACTTCTCTTCCTAACAAGGTACGACTTTCTTTCTTCCAATTTTTTTTTGAATCTATTGAGGGGTTCGTTGGGGCTCTTCGTCCTTACGGGTTTTACGTCTTTGTTTTGGTAGCCAAGCACTCGACTTCTTTGACTCATCCGTTCTCTGCGTAGCAGCAACGAGGGTACCCATGGTGTAATCGCTAGCAAGGAAGGGTTTTCGTCAGTTTTGGGTCCTCCCTTTTTTATTTCTTTCAACTTTTCGTAAGCTGCTCGAAGGGTGCCGAAACCGTGAGGAGGAATTGCTGGTATAGATTGCTTCTTTTCCTTTTCTTTAGTTTTTTGTTGTGTGCTGGGCCTCTTTGTGCTAGTGAAAAAGGCTAACCTTTGCGTGATCCACTGTTCCCGTGATTGTAGGTTTATACGTCTTTGACACAGGAAGGGGAAGGTGCAGAAAGCTTGCGTCACATTCCTTGCTGCTGGAAGCTTTGAGCGCACTAGTTTCATAACTTGGGCATTCGAGCTTCTATCTTGGTATTTTGGTAAGTAGTTCTACCCATCCGCTGGAATCTCGAGTCCTTCTTTTGACTTTGTAGGAATAGACATAGACTGACGTTTGGCCTAGGCTCGTTCTTCTTACGAATACGTGCTTGATTAGCTTTGAACTTTCTCTTATGTTGCGGGAAAGGATGCACAATGGTTTGACTTGACTTGGGAGTAGGGATTTATTTTTTGTTGTAAACTTTCTTTGTTTCATTTATATTTCCTTTCCAAACTTGTCAAAGTATTGATGTTTACTAGTTAACCTTTATAATGAAATAAAAGCCTTTCTTATTTCATCATTTCTTTCCTATGGTTTGAACTGATGGAGAAACCCTTATTTTAATTTTTTTGTGACTGAACTTGGTATGTATTGTCCAAGCTGCCTACGTACCCTCGAATGAAAAGGGATCAAGTCATCACATAGTTTAAAGGGTTTTTTTTTGTCGGTTCTAATTTTTGCTTGTACCGTCTTTTGGGTTTTCAATTAACGAGCCCTTTTTTTTTTTCATACCTTGTGTAGTTTAAGTTCATGCGGGCCATGAGCTTGCATTCACTTCATGTGTAGTATTGTTTCAAGAACTTTCCATTGATATGGCCAGCTCTTAAACCATAATCGGGCACGATCTAGTAAGCGCCACTTGTGTATACTTCTTGTACTACATAAGGTCCATTCCATTTCCGAAGTAAACTTACTTCCGGTTTTGATGATAGACCTATGTATTGCAAGGACAAGATATCTTACCTGAAAAAGATCTACGGTAGACTTTCTTATTGAAAGCATTCAAAAGCTAAACTTGATTGCACTCTAAGCATTGTTGGGGTTCAAGTCTATTTTGGTCTAAGGCTTCCAACTCTTGAAGATGTAGCTTCGCATTTTCTTCATCGATCAATCCCTCTTGTATGGCCATCCTTAATGATGGAATTTGAGTTTCTAGAGGCAAAACTGTTTCCACGCCATACACAAGCAAATATGGTGTAGCCTGAGTGGGCGTCTATATCTCCTCGAGTAAGCCCATAATGTTTCATCTATTCTTTCATGCCAATCTTTTTTGGATCTCCCAACAACTTTCTTGAACAAGTTGCAAAGAGTTTTGTTGAATTCTTCACGAGACCATTGGTCGAGGCATTGTACATCGAAGAGTTGTGTTTCTTGAAACCAAAATCTTCGCATAGTTTATCCATCAAGTGGTTCGAGAATGGATTTCCATTGTCTGTGATGATGTAAAGTGGCATACCGTACTGATGAATGATGTTCACTTTGATAAAGCTCACTACTTTTTCCTTCTTCACTTCTTTTAGAGGCACAACTTGTGCCCATTTTCAAAAGTAGTATGTGGCTGTAAGGATGTAGGAATGACCATCAAAAGACTTAGGTGTTATCGATCCCACCACATCAAGACTCTATGCATCAAATGGCCAAAAAGTGATTGTGGGATGCAGTGGCTCCAGCAGCTCGTGTATGAAGTTGGCATGGAATTGACACACTTGGAATTTCTTCACATAATCCCTGTAATCATTGACCATAGTCGGCCAATAGTAGCCCATCCTAAAAGAACTGGCCTCGAATCCCCCCTTGGAATCCATGACGAACTATGTGCCTATTTGACACCTGGCAGGTGTCGAAGCCCAACCTTAGGTTTGACTTCTACCTGGAAATCCAACTAAGTCTCTCTAGAATTGGCTTTAATACTAGAATTTCTACCTGCAATGAAAACACAATTTAAATCTCCCAACCATTTGGCATGCACAATCTATAAACCACACACCAGTTAACAAATAGTTTCAATGGGCCTCAGGCTCCTTTACACAAGATGAATCACTCATCAAACTGAATCAAGTCTCAACCCCTAAAACAACATAGATAAATTATCAATTCCATCCTGACATAACTGAACATATTATCTTGAGCTTAACCTTATTGTACCTAGGAACACTAGGTTACCTATATACACTTCCTAAGGGATCAAGCCACACATAGTTCTTTATACAAGAATTCAGAACTCAAACAATATAGTACAAACCCAATATAGAGCTACAAATTACCCAATAAATTTTATTCCGTCGTCATACTATGTAATCTCATCTACACGAACTGAAAATTCCTACACATTTTTCTAAAATCAAACTCTTCAAACTATAATCAATTGGCTGAAACTTAAGCAAAAGATATTGATTAGAAGCCAATCTTCAACCCATCACATATGTGTGTATATATATATATATTAAGTCATTACCCATAAATGGGAAAACTAGAAAATTAGTAAAACAACATTGGCCACGAGAAAACCTTTATATCAATATCAATGGGTTAACCAAAACACCCGTCAATAATTTACAGTTACAAACGAACTCATGACTTAAGAAAACCTTTACAAATAAGTACCCAAGAACTCCAGCCAACCTAGCAGAAAAAGTGAACATGGTGGCGGGAACTATCGAGGTACTGGATGTGACGATGAAAATCAGCAAGTGCAGGCAAATCCTAGCAACAGCACAAGTAGAAGCCCCCAATATTTGTGCAAGCATATTGTTGCTTCGATTCAGCTGCACCAAAATGGATTCAGCTGCATCCTCAATTTGTGATACTCGCAAGTGCACGAGCCGTTCGGTAGTATAGCATATGTAAGTGCGAGGTTCGATCCCACGAGGATTGGTAATTGAATTATCCAATTCATTTCCCCTACACAAAATAGAAATGAAAAAGAAATAAATAAAACAAGAAAAAAAGGAAATAACTCAAGCAAATAAGTTCCCAAGTTCAATTAGATTAACGGATTGATTCTAGCTAAAGTACGATTAAGCCATGGTGTTTGGTCAAAATCTTGTGTTCCTAATTCCCTAATTTGATCATTTGTTGTCTAACCTAAAATTAAGCATTAGGAACCCATTAAGCATATAAGAACAATTTAAACAACCAAGCATGTATCTAATCCCTGTTGTCGAATGTCCATACATACTCTTCCTATTCATAGTTCAATTCAAATTAAAGCATGGTGTATACTCTTAATTCAAACCAAGATAGCTAACATGCAAACCTAAATGGTGATCAATCATTCAAACTAGCATATTAACTTATAAGCATAATGAATAAGAACAAAAATCATAATTGAAACTTGGAAACTAATTAAACTTGAATACTTAAGAAAGAATGTACATTACAAATAAAAGTAAAGTGGAACTAAGAAAACTTGAAGGAAAATTTAGTAAACTCATTTTGTTACAACAATTGACAACTTGAAAGGAAACTAAGAGAATTTGAGGGAGAGAAGGGAAGGGAGCTGATCAGTGCATATTTACATATCATTTTGTACCCTTCTAACTTATGATTTAGTTATGTTTTTGAGTTAAACTTGTGCTTTTAATAAGTTTTGTGTTTGTTTCAGTGTAATAAGCTTGAGACTCACTAATTGCATTTTGGAGACAAATTAGCTCAAAACGGTATCTGCAGATCAGTCAACTTCACGGATTGGACTGTACTTACTCAAGAAGAACCAGATAATGAGCCATACATCATTGGAAAGATACAGAAGTCTATTTTCTGTAGAATTTTACGGTTCATGATTCCGAGTCTTCTAGAGAAAGTTATACATGTTTTGGCAACTTAAGGTCAAATTCGGCAGCATCTGCGTTACTGGGCCAAAAATCACATTTGAAGGCCTTCCGGATTTTTCCTTGAGTTGGGCTGCATATGCTTGGAAATATAAGACAAAGAGCTTCAAGATCCATATTTTTCCAGAATTTTATGGATGGAGAAACAAGCCCAAAACGAGCCCAAAAGAAGACTGCAATGCATTGTCATGCATGACATATGCATGAGGTGTTATTGATTGTGGGGAAGTTAGGTGAAGCATATTCAATTCCTATAATTGAGTGGAATTTTGCAGCAACCAAATGAATTGAAAGATGTTGAAGTGGATGATGCAACACTAAGCCTAAAGACAAGAGGAATTGTTTTCAAATGCAATTATGTGTTAGGTTAGGTTGGTGAATTAAGTGTTGTGTGTTAGGTGAAGTTAGTGTGGTTAGTGAATTCAATTGTATATTCAGATTTTCATCTCCCCTAAGCCTATAAATAGGGAAGTTCTCTAAGCTTGTAATCACACCCCAAGGGGGGGAGCTCTCAAACACTTCTCTAGAGCTCCCTTCCCTTCTCTCCCTTAAATTCTCTTAGTTTCCCTTTTGTTGTTCTCAATTGTTGTAACAAGATCCTAGTACTATAAATCTCAAGCATTTTTCTTTTCTCTTCTTCTAAATTCTCCAAACACTTCTCTATTCTCTTTCAAAGTTCTCCATGCTCTAAAACATTTCCCAAATACAATTCCCACTCTCTTCCAAAATTCTCAAAGTTCCCAAACACTTCTCCCATTCCTTCATCAAATTCTCTAAAGTTCTCAAACACGTTTCCTTTCTCTCCTCCAAATTTCCCAAACACATTTCCCTTCTCTTCCAAAAGTCTCCATGTCTCAAACACTTCACAACACATTTCTCTCCCTTCCCTAAGTTCTAAAATTCTCCAAGTTCATAAACATTCTCCAAGTTCACAAACATTCTCCAAGTTCCCAAACACTCCTCCCTTCTCTTTCTCAAACACATCTCTCCTCTCTTCCAAAAGTCTCCATGTTTTCAAGTGTTGTACAAAACCCTTTTTGCTTCTTTTGTTTTCATTTCTGTTTTGTGTAGGAAAATTGAATTGGATCATTCAATCACCAATCCTTGTGGAATCGACCTCGCACTTACATATGCTATACTACCGAACGGCTCGTGCACTTGCGAGTATCACAAGTTGAGGATACAGTTGAATCCATTTTGGTGCAGCTGAATCGACGCAACAAGTTTTTGGCGCCGTTGCCGGGGATCGGTAACATTGTTTGATTCTATTTGGTTTTCCTACTTTTTATTTATTTTTTGTTTTTTGTATATAACTAGACAGTTTCATGTTTTAAAGTTAATGACGTTAATTGACAAGTTGTATTTGTAGTCCAACGGACAAGGACAATTGCCTGACAAGCAAGAGAACTGGGTTTGAGTCCCAGCTTACACAACACAAAAAGAAAAAGGTTCAAGTATCATGTCGATTATTTCTTGTTTATGGTTTCATTCACTTGTTCTTAATTAAATATCTTGTTCAAGTTTACATAAACACCATATGACTCTTGGACTGATTAGTGAATGAATGGGTAGATATTGAAGACAAACACCATGTTTAAATTCTACTTGGTTCTTTATTGTTCTTCTTGTTCTTAATGGGTTCGGAATTTGTGTTTAGACTAAACACCATAGCTAAATGCTTTTTCTGAATACTTGATTAAAACCACACACCATATGGATAATCATATTTGAGAAAGAACGAACTTCATAAACTAGTTTAATTTACTTTGTTGCTTGTTACTTTGAAGCATGGAATTGGATGTGTGTTGATTTTCCTTTTATTTCCTAATCCTTTTAATTCCATTTCAAGTTTGTGTGTCTGTTTTAGCAATTTATGACAGCTTAATAAAAAGGGAGAAAGAAGGCAACTTCAATGAATGGGAAGTGTGGAGCAGTGGGAGAAGTCGCGACCTCCAAGTGCATCCATGCTCGACCTAATCGCTTCAAGGGGGAGCATTTCAATCCTTTCTCTTCTTTAAATTCTGTTTATTTCTTGGTTTGTTTCTTTTAGTACAACAATTTATGTCATTTGTTTGAGTTTGTTTAGAGTACTTAGTTCATTTTCATTTATGGTTTGTTGTCTCATTTTATCTTTTTTTTTTCTTATCTTAAAAACTAAGAATTAAAAATTAAAAAATTAAAAAAGATTTTTCATATGAGCTGACTTATGGGTAACTCCAGGAAGCACTTCCGTCAATAGTGTCTAGGAGTTCTTTAGGCGACACCTTCGGTGTTTAAGAAGTTTGGGTTTTAAGCGGGACCATTGTGACCCCTCCAACCTTCCCGGATCCCCTGGCTGTGTTTTCTGAGGCCCTTAACTGGTCATCCGTGAGTTGCTTGTATATTCGTGTGTTTTTAAATTAAATTTTTTTTTCTTTGTTTTCTTTTTCTGTTGAGTCTTTTGTTTTTGTTTTGTTAAGTTAGTCTATGTATTTATTTACGTGGTATGGTTAGTTAGTTTCTAAGTGTTAAAACACAGTTTTATTTCACTTCAAACTCTACATTACAAACAAAAAAAAAACATTAAAAAAAAACATTAAAAAAAAACATAAAAAACATAAATAAATAAAAAACAATAACAACAACTTCTTCTTCATTTTCATCATCTTCATCATCTTCATCTTCATCTTCATCTTCATGGCATGCCTCTATTGTCTCGCACTTGCAGAATCTGCAGCAGCTCTACATGGTCCTCATTCTTTCTCTCTGAGTGCTTCCACATGCTGATTAGCAAGGAAAGCCGCTTCTGGAGGTCCGCCACCATAGCCTTCAAGGAAGCTACTTCCTCGCTCAGCGCGGCACACTCCCGTGTCCTCGCAGGAATCGCATACCCAAATTGGTAGCTGAGACCGCATGGAGCACCGTTAAATTGTGGGACTCCTCCACTGCAGCCTTGTCGGACCTCTGTGCCACATGCAGGTGATCTGCCGATGTGAGTTTACTGCCAATCATGTTGCCCAGGAGCACTGCTCTCATTCGGCACTGCCTCAGAAAAGTTTGGTATTACCTCAGCAAAGTTTGAGGCCGTACCGTGATGATATGTGGAGTTTGGGAAGACATGGTTTGGAGGAGCCCTTATCTGGGCATTCAGTGGTGCAAGTGAGAGCTCAAGGTTGAGATCATCAAGGTGAGTGCATGAGGATGTCATTTGTTTTGCTTCTGAATTTTCTGATGTTTTTCCTTGAGTTTGCAGGAAGAAATGTTGGGTATCATCCGCTTGGAGAGATGTGGTTTAAATAGGCATATGCTGATGAGAGAGAGCTAACACCATTTCGGATTTCCCGGGCATGCTCAACCTAATCGCTTCAAGGGGGAGCACATTAACTTTCACTTTACTTTATTTATTTATTTATTTTTCCGTGTTTTCGGGTGTTTTATGTTTTTGCCCGTTACTTTCATTTTCTAGGGTTTTGTGTTTTTCCCTTTCGGCTATCACCTTTGTCTTATTTTAGTTTGAGAAGTGTGTTTTCTTTTCCGTTTGTCGTCTTTGTTTTATTTTAGTTGGGAAGTGTGTTTTCTTTTTATTTTTATTTTTCTTTCTGCAACTTTACTCTTTTATTTCTGAAAACAAAAATAACAAAAACAAAAACAAATAAAAACAGTAGAAATCATTTCTTCACAGTGCTAGGTGTCTCGACCATAGGAGCTTTGAGTTTGGCCCTCTGGCTGTCCTCTTCCGGGGCTTCACGTACAGCCTCTTGAGCTCCCAAAGATCGCAATCTTAGCTTGAGTGTAACTACTCTCGCGATCTGCTTGCTTACGTTTACCCGGTCGGTCTAGGTCCTCCAGCTGCTTTCTCATGTCACGAGAATACAATTCTACCATCTTTGATAGGCTTTTATTCTCGTCCCGCAATACTTCTAACTGTGTCGATTCACCTCCACTATCCTTGCCCTCTCCCTTTTCAAGCTTTTTATAGCACTCTGACACTCTTCAACCATACTTCGCTCCGCCGCTCAACTGACCTTTCAGAATCTCTACCTCATGGGACTTCGCAAGTAGGCGATGACCCAAACTTGCAACACATGCTGTACTCTCACGCTCAGTGCCAGGGCATCACTCGTGACACGGTTGTCATCCCTTGTCCCGAACACACGTATATCTTTAGGAGTCACTAAATTTCTGCCAACTCCAATGGCAACATCGTTGTCCAGGAGTATTGAGTCATTGACAGTCACAGGCCCCCTTGCGGAGGCAAAGTAGGGTACCCACACTGGTGCCACTTGCTTGGCCCCATGTTTGAGTCGGTGGAGCTAGGTTGAGATCCAACGAAAATGGGTAGTTAGAGGCCATTTGATTTCTCACTCGCTTTTCTTCTTTCCTTCTTTTCTCTTTTGTGTTTCTGAGTTTGTGTTTTTTCATCCATTCTTTTTCCTTCTTATAGACTTAGTTTGCTAAACCCTAGCCATTGCAGCGTCATAGCATTTTCTGAATCTCCAGCATCCCTTGAGTCCCACAACCTTCTCGCTTTCCAACCATACCCAATTCATTTATCACGACGTGTCTTTTCTGAACGGACGCGTTCAGCAAAGTCGTCTTCGCACCTTTCCATAACCCGTAATTTGTGCTTGTGGAGTCTGCGGCGCTTCTATGCGTCGACACGTGTCTCGCCCTGTCAGTTGGTCCCTTACACTAAACCGAGACATCATGACCCATGTTCTTTTAAAATAATAATAGTAATAATAATAATAATAATAATAATAATAATAATAACAATCAATTGAACATGTGGGCTTCGAACTTCATTGTGGGCTTCGGGTTTTCACCGTTGTTTGGGTTTCTGATCAGTTCATAATTGTATATCATTTTGTACCTCTCTAGCTTATGATTTGGTTATGTTATTGAGTTAAACTTGTGCTTTTAATCCCTTTTCTGTTTGTCATTAAGTTCATTGGGCCTTAGGTGGAAATGGTGGCTTTGGATAAAAAAAGTTACACAACTGTGCAAAAACGAGCAGACTGAGTTAGCACTTTGTTTGGGCCTTAACTTCCTCCTCCCAACTTGGACTGGCCCAAATAATATGTGGATGGAAAGATGAGATTCTGAACTGCATGATGGACTGCTCAAACATATCCATTGATGAAGCCCAGCCCAATCCGTGGTCCCATCAAGTTGCACCATTCTCAGGATTGCAGCCGCCAACTTATGAGCCTTGTGTTCCACACCCCCTTTGAGCCTTGTGCCTCAACTGAGCTGTATCTGACTTTAGACCTAACATGTTGAGCAAATTAGGGAGGCATTTCAGCATTGGAAGTCCCAAGGAGCAAAACAAGGCATGCTTAATTATGGGGAAACATGTTTGCACAAAACAGGGAGGCAGTTTCCAGGATTTATGGTGGGCTGTCTGCACCAGGCCAATGGGAGGACGAATTTGAAGTCTATAAATAGAGAGTTGCAGCTCATTCAGAAATGAGACACACACACCATTACTCTCATACACACAAACAGATCCACCCCATACACTCTAGGTACATAGCCAGATACTCTAAACTGCCCCAAATCACCAAAACGGCTCCAGAAAACCTCCCTTCCATTTCCTACGAATTCCCTCTTTCTCAGCCACCACCACTCACTCAAACTCATCCTAAATCACCTCCATATCCTTCATATATCCTTCTAGACGTGGAGAAGCTCTTTAAGAAGCATTGGACACCACAAGAACTTCAGAAAAGGGTTTCTTTTACTCTTATGGTTTTCATTATGTTTTCCCATTTTCTGTTTTAGTTTCTTTTCCATTATGAGTAGCTAAATCCATAACTAGGGCTTCGATGTAACCTAACATGAATATTCTGGGTTTATAAGTTTGGAGTTTCAAGTTTGATTCATGATTCATGTTCTTATTCATTATGCTTATAAGTTAACATGCTTGTTTGAATGATTGATCACCATTAGAACTTGTTTGTTAACTATCTTGGTTTGAATTAAGAGTAGATACCATGCTTTAATTCGAATTGAACTATGAATAGGAAGAGTATGTATGGACATTCGACAACAGGGATTAGATACATGCTTGGTTGTTTAAATTGTTCTTCTATGCTTAATGGGTTCCTAATGCTTAATTTTAGGTTAGACAACAAATGATCAAATTAGGGAATTAGGAACACAAGGTTAGGACCAAACACCATGGCCTAATCATACTTTAGCTAGAATCAATCTTTGAATCTGAATTAGACTTGTTACTTGACTCCTTATAACCCAGAGTTGAATTGTTATGGTGATTCGAATGCCCTAGTCTCCAAATCCGTTTTCCAACCCTTCAAAAATCACTCTTTGTTACAGTTGTTTATTTGCTTTCATTTGCAATTTCAGTTTGCTCACTTCCTTTTACAATCACAATCACTCTCACTTTAATTTCTGTTTTAGACTTAACTTCCTAACTTCTTGAATTCGGTAATCTACGTACATAACTAATTTGAACTTCTCAGTCTTCGTGGGTACGACCTCGTACTTGTCTTGCTATACTACTAATTGCCCCGTACAATTGCGAGTTAACATAATATTAACAACAGTTTCAAGATGGGTTAATTTCATTGTGGGCTTTGGGCTTCAAATTTTTTTTATTTTTTTTTGGGTTTCAGAATTATGTGATTAGGGTTTACTATTTTGTTTGTTTGTTTGTTTGTTTGTTTTTGTAATTTATTTTTGTAATAACTATTTTTTTTTCTGTGATTTATATTTACTTTAGTACCTTTCATTTCTTGTTATGACATTGTTTGTGACTAATTTTTAAACATTGAGGACAATGTTCATTTCTAGGTTTGGGGGTATTAGATTTTAGCATGTAAATTTGGTTTTTCCTTAATTTAAATTTTTTTATTTGCTTGTTTTTATATTTATTTTTATTTTATTTTTGAGTCTTGCTTTTATTTTTATTTTTATTTTGTTTTTGAGTCACTTTCCGAACACATATGATGAGATTGTGATAAATGTTGCATGACTTAAATGAAAATTGAATTTTATTTATTTATTATTTTTTCTTTTTCTTTTTGTAACTTTTTATTGTAAAAAATAAAAATAAAAATAAAAATAAAATAAAATAAAATTGGCATTGTTCTAACATGATATGTTTGAAACCTTCTTTGCACTTGCCATTTGTTTCATAATTTTTCAATTAAAGGATTTGCATGATCTAAAGAATTGTATGAAGCATAAATTAGACTTATATAACCAACTATATAAAGTGAGCTTTTGAGCCTTGTACTTCATTTCTTGAGAATACACATACTCTTAATTTCTTGTCATCTAAGTTGTTGTTTGATCTCATTATTCATTGATTTGGTTGAACACTTAAAAGTCATTCATTCTTATGCAATTTGATTCCATGACATTTAAGAAATGATATTAAGGCCCTCTTTGGATCGTTTGTGCCTTTCAAGCTAACCTTATGCATGCTTAAGCATGATTTTCCATTGTTAACCATTTTGAGCCTACATGTAAACCTTTTCTTTCATTTAACCAATTATATTTCCTCGCCTTAACCTGAAAAACAAATATTTACCTTTCTAAGGAACTCATGAGCTTTCATTGGGATGTGTTTTTCATACTAAGTTTGGGAATAGGTGTTACATTTAAAAAAAAAATACATATTCACACAATTGGTGAAAGAAAAGATTAAAGTTGTGATTAAGTGGTGGTTGATTGAAAATTCATTTTTGGGACTTCAAAATAAATTGGTGGTTGTTCAATAAAGGAGTGAATCATTGTAAATGAAGATATAAGGAGTTTTGATCATGTAAAAATAAATTCTCATTGTGATGATTCGAAGTCTTGTAAACAATTGTTTTATGCCCTTATATTTTGAGTTCCTTGGACTTTGTTTTATCCATACCCTTCATTTCTTACTCACCTTACACCCTTGGCCCCATTACAACCTATGTTAAATACCTAAATTGATCTTAAATGTCATGTGGTTGAATTGCATACATTTTTCTACTTTTAAGTGTTTGGCATCCTTCTTGAGATCATATTAATGCAAGTTCTTCATCTTTCTATTTCGAGTTAAGTTTTTATGGTTTAACTCTAATCTCATGTTTATAACTGAGTGTTGCATTGTAACCCTCTTCCGAGTGATTCATTTGTGAGAGGACAACTTTGGTGAGATTTGAAGTTGAACTTGTGCTTTGTATGATTTTTGAAATTGTGTGAAAACTAAGATTGGGGAATTTGTTGCATTTGGCAATCACACTACTACACTTTGAGTATATTATGTTTTGAACTTTGCCGCCTTGTAAATAATGTCTAAATTGAGCTTTTATTGTTAAAACTTTTGAGTCATGTGCATGAGTCATTACTCTTCAGAAAATGTTCGGAACGATTGTTTTGAGTTCTTTTTATTTTTGTAATCGTTTTTGTTTTTGTTTTTGTTTTGTTAAGTAATGTATTTATGTTTGTTTTTTTTTTTGGTTTTGCTTAAGGACTAACAATCTTTTAAGTTTTCTAATTACGTTTGTGGATATCGTATCTGTTAAATTCTCAGGAGACACAACTCCTCATACTAGGGATGCCTAGAGGTTTAAAGGCTTGTTGCATACGCTAAATGTAATCGAGTTACCTACGAAAGTGGTCTAGTTAACTTCTTGTTTTATTTTTATCTCTGTTTTCCTTTTGTTTTGCTCGAGGACTAGCAAAATCTAGGTTTGGGGGTATTTGATCAGTGCATATTTACATATCATTTTGTACCCTTCTAACTTATGATTTAGTTATGTTTTTGAGTTAAACTTGTGCTTTTAATAAGTTTTGTGTTTGTTTCAGTGTAATAAGCTTGAGACTCACTAATTGCATTTTGGAGACAAATTAGCTCAAAACGGTATCTGCAGATCAGTCAACTTCACGGATTGGACTGTACTTACTCAAGAAGAACCAGATAATGAGCCATACATCATTGGAAAGATACAGAAGTCTATTTTCTGTAGAATTTTACGGTTCATGATTCCGAGTCTTCTAGAGAAAGTTATACATGTTTTGGCAACTTAAGGTCAAATTCGGCAGCATCTGCGTTACTGGGCCAAAAATCACATTTGAAGGCCTTCCGGATTTTTCCTTGAGTTGGGCTGCATATGCTTGGAAATATAAGACAAAGAGCTTCAAGATCCATATTTTTCCAGAATTTTATGGATGGAGAAACAAGCCCAAAACGAGCCCAAAAGAAGACTGCAATGCATTGTCATGCATGACATATGCATGAGGTGTTATTGATTGTGGGGAAGTTAGGTGAAGCATATTCAATTCCTATAATTGAGTGGAATTTTGCAGCAACCAAATGAATTGAAAGATGTTGAAGTGGATGATGCAACACTAAGCCTAAAGACAAGAGGAATTGTTTTCAAATGCAATTATGTGTTAGGTTAGGTTGGTGAATTAAGTGTTGTGTGTTAGGTGAAGTTAGTGTGGTTAGTGAATTCAATTGTATATTCAGATTTTCATCTCCCCTAAGCCTATAAATAAGGAAGTTCTCTAAGCTTGTAATCACACCCCAAGGGGGGAGCTCTCAAACACTTCTCTAGAGCTCCCTTCCCTTCTCTCCCTTAAATTCTCTTAGTTTCCCTTTTGTTGTTCTCAATTGTTGTAACAAGATCCTAGTACTATAAATCTCAAGCATTTTTCTTTTCTCTTCTTCTAAATTCTCCAAACACTTCTCTATTCTCTTTCAAAGTTCTCCATGCTCTAAAACATTTCCCAAATACAATTCCCACTCTCTTCCAAAATTCTCAAAGTTCCCAAACACTTCTCCCATTCCTTCATCAAATTCTCTAAAGTTCTCAAACACGTTTCCTTTCTCTCCTCCAAATTTCCCAAACACATTTCCCTTCTCTTCCAAAAGTCTCCATGTCTCAAACACTTCACAACACATTTCTCTCCCTTCCCTAAGTTCTAAAATTCTCCAAGTTCATAAACATTCTCCAAGTTCACAAACATTCTCCAAGTTCCCAAACACTCCTCCCTTCTCTTTCTCAAACACATCTCTCCTCTCTTCCAAAAGTCTCCATGTTTTCAAGTGTTGTACAAAACCCTTTTTGCTTCTTTTGTTTTCATTTCTGTTTTGTGTAGGAAAATTGAATTGGATCATTCAATCACCAATCCTTGTGGAATCGACCTCGCACTTACATATGCTATACTACCGAACGGCTCGTGCACTTGCGAGTATCACAAGTTGAGGATACAGTTGAATCCATTTTGGTGCAGCTGAATCGACGCAACAGGAGCTCTAGAGAAGTGTTTGAGAGCTCCCCCCCCTTGGGGTGTGTTTTGAAGCTTGAAGGCTTCTCTATTTATTGGGCTAAGAGGGAGGAACATCATGATGAATTCTCACACCATCCTTCATCATTTTCTGCTGCAGATCAAGCTTTCTTCACATGGGTTGAAAGGTGATCAGTTGTGGCTGCCCTTTTGCTGCCAACCCATGTGGTTGCCTTTTACTTGCTGAAAAACGATTCTTCTGAACCAGACTTGGTGTAGGAAGGGCTGAGATTTCAAAACGTATCTAATGGGGCTCAAATTTGGATATATTATACTAGACACCCATTGGAACAACTTCTATGAAGGAACTATTCGCATCGGAGCAGTAGAAGTGTACGTTTTGGCCACTGCAAGTTGGCTGCCGAAACAAGGACTGGAATTGACTTCATTTCATTTCATTTCTTTCTTTTGCTTCACATGCATGCACATGCTTCTATTTAGTTGCTCAAAAGCTGATCTCCATCTCCAAAGTGACCTGCCAATTCAATTCCCATGTTCAAAGGCTGAAGCAAAATGCCTCTCATCATTCCTCATTCTTCTCTCTCTCCTTTCCACCATGGCACTTTAACTTTGTCTCTTCCTTGTCCCCTTTGCCATGATGCATTTTTGTCTTCACAAATATGCTCTTTTAGACTTTCATAGCTGGAATGCCTCCCCACTTCACTCATTATGTTGAGTACAAAGTCTGTTATAGCTAGAATGAGGCACATGGCTAAAAGGAGGCACATGGCAAAAAGCTGGCAGCTGCAAATCCTCCTGAGCAAGGTTGAGTGTTGGACGGGCTAAGCACTCCACATATGTCCAATTGGGCTGAAATTTGGATATGTTGTACTAGACACCCATTGGAACAAATTTGATGAAGCTCATCACCTCATCCGAGCCCCATACCATGCTGATCCAAGGCCAAGAAGTTGACCTACAAAATTGGGCTGACAAGGGGTTGTAGCCAAAATGAGTTTGTCTTTAAGCTCTTCTTCCATTCACCCAAATCAGGCCTTAACATGCATGGATTGCATCATTTCCTATCCAAAGCCATCATTGTTACCTAAATCTCAATTAACTGAAAGATAAACACAAAAATGATTAAAAGCACAAGTTTAACTCGAAAACATAACCAAATCATAAGTTAGAATGGTACAAAATGATACACAATTATGGACCGATCACATATCATGGCAACTGAACATGTACATGACACGTGTAGGGCCCAACATTCCTGGCAACCACACGGTGGGCATGTTGTGGGCACGTAGACTAAACCAAAGGCAACCGGGTAGGCTAACCATGTCCGAAGACATATCATTATCGGAAGGCAACTGTATATTTGAAGGCAACTAGTGGAGGTAAAATATTGTGTTGGGATTTCAAAATCCCAAGACTTGTAGGAGAACAAATCATCTAACACATGCATATCTAATAAGAAATGAAAATTAAGCGGAAGCAAAAATAAGAGCTAGAGATTCATAGAAGTCCCATTTTAGGTCCCAAACTTTCTAGGATTATGAAAACTTGCACCAAAGACTCTCTAATGTAATATTAAGAGAAGGTTTTAAGAGCACATACCCTTGGAGGGAATCTTGAAACCAAGGATGGTGTTCAAGTAGAGGGATTGGTCCCTCAGGTGTTGATTCTCCACACTTGATCCCCAAATAGGAACACAAAGGATGCACCTCCCCAAAGAATCTTCACCAAGGATGGAGGAGAATAGGAGAATAAGGAAGCTTGAAGAGAAGATGGGTGCTATCCTCTTCTCTCCAAGATGGCCGTCCAAGGGAGACTAGTAAGGGAGGCTTGATGTTTCCTCTCTTCCTAAATGTCTAACTTGAAAATGCTAAGGAGATGTGGAGCTATGGCATTGTATATATATAGCCACATTTTGTCACACTATGTGACACAAGTGAACATAAAACATGTGCCGCGCCTTCTATGCCTTGGCCTCTCTTTGGGCTACTTTGGTCTACTACATTTATCTCATAGTGTGTCACACCTTGTCTAAGTCTATATGGTCCATTTCTATAAATTTCTAAGTCATGTGGAATCCTAACTAAAGTTCATAACTTTAATTGGATAATTAAAACTAATCTAATTAATTTAATTAGTTCAATGACTTAACAAATTCAACACTTACTTGTCTAACAAGTGTTGGTTCCGGTCAACCTAGTTGACATTGTCTAATGTTTGGTCAATAGTTTGACCTTTGACCTTTGACTTTTGACTTTGACCAAGCCGTAAAATCATTTATTCTCTTTTTAATTCTCGATCCACTACTTTTTCGATGTGCAATCTTATAAGTTCTAATTAATGATGTCGTGGGTAAGGATGATTTCTTCTAAATCAAATGTGAATTGTATCCCTCCATACAATTCTCCCGATTGGCGAAGACTAATTGTAATTAGTCCTTACAGGGCTTCCACAAACCATGAGTGCCATCTAGCAGTATGTCACGGCTACCTAAGCTAGATAGAATTTGTTTAGAGAACATAGTCAGTTTGTGATTACATTGCAATTCGATCTTTCACTAACACAATACTCTATGTCGTATTGTTGGGATATAGTTAACTCAAGTCAAATCCTTAACATGACAATTATGGGTTATATGATTCACTTGAATGTATTACAAACATTCTTGCTTCAATTCTTATCCTATAATTCGGCCAAATATTAAACGAATCATATTTTCAGATTTCTTGTTGTACATTCACATGCCTCTGTGCACATGTTGAGTGTCTTGAGGAACACATTTATGTCACATCCTTTTGATACGATTGTATAGTGTTCTCAAAGATAAACAACTCATACACAAGACAACCATGATATCTTAGGTTTGAGGACTAATTTGCATTTAGAATTCTCTGTTTGAAACTTGTGAGTAAGACTTCCATACAAGAATTCTTGAGTTGATCACATTTAGTGAACTACATCTCTATATGTAAAACAGGCCCTAGGCTCTGAATTGATCCACGTTAGTGTACTGATGTCATTTGAACACGATGCAGCAAGTACAACTAATGACAACATGAATATAAGCATACACAAAGATTTGTTAACCCAGAAACCCAACAAGGGGGAAAACTAGGGGACCAAGCCAGGAAGAGAATCCACTATCAATGAGAAGTACAAGATACAAAGGGAGTTGAGCTCCATCTACACTCAATAGGCAGCTAACTATCTAACCTTCTAGCAAAGCACAATATTAGCTCATCTAAACACAATAGGCAGCTAACTATCTAACCTTCCAGAAAAGAACAATCTTTACTTCTCAGCAGCAAGTTCTCTTCTAGTGTTTGCATGAGCATTCAGCTCCAATTGCAACAGACAAATCTTCATGATTTGCAACAACACCAAGCTCCAAGTTGCAGAAAGTATAATGATATGAAGTGTGTTGTGGTTTCAGATTTTCATCTTTCTTAATCACAAAGAATGATTAAGCTAGACAAATGAAACCAAGTGTTGTGATGATTAGACTAGAAGTAATGAACTTTGAAGCATATAATTTAAATCAACATAACAACAATGAAACAAAAGACTCAGTTGAAATCAATGTGAATATACTTGGAGGAATTTTATGTGTATCCAATCATACTCATACTCTCAAGTAATTAACAATGGCTGAAACAATAGAATAGTTTTTGAATGCTCGAAAGGAAGTTGTGTTTTGAAGTCCCCTGGGACAACCCGAAGTTACTTTCTGTTGAGAGCATAAAGTTCTCTCATCATATCATCTAGATGGTTACTCAAGAAGGGATGTGTGGGATACTTAGCCCATATCATCGATACTCGTGATGTCATCATAAATTTGGAGGATTTTCTTGTTGTTCGAGAATTCCCAATGTCTTCCCGGATGTCTTCCCGGATGATCTACCGGTTTACCTCCCCAAGAGAAACTGAGTTCACTATTGAACTTCTTCCAACACAAATCCTATCTATCAAGCACCCTATAGAATGGCACCATCTGAGGTATGAGAGTTGAAGACCCAATTGCAAGAATTGGTTGATCCTGGGTTCATCCAACCCAATGTCCCCTTGGGGTGCAGCATTGTTGTTTGTGAAGAAGAAGGATGGCACTATGAGGTTGTGTATCGATTATAGACAACTGAATAAGGTGACAGTGCATAACTCGTATCCTTTGCCTCATATTGATGACTTGTTCGATCAGTTTAAAGGTGCCAAGTACTTTTCCAAGATTGATCTCCGATCAGGATACCACCAACTAAGAGTTCAGAACCGGTTACGGCCATTACGAGTTCTTGGTGATGCCTTTCGGATTGACTAATGCCCCGAAAGCGTTTATGGATCTCATGAATAGATTGTTTCGACCTTACTTGGATCGCTTTGTGATTGTGTTCATGGACGACATCTTAGTATACTCACGGAGTTTGGAGGCTCATAAGAAGCATTTGAGATTAGTATTGAAGACATTGAGGAGAAACCAGTTGTATGCCAAGTTTAGTAAATGTCAAATCTAGTTAGATACATGTGATTTCAGCAGAATGAATCTCTGTGTGGACCCTCAGAAAGTGGAAGTGGTAGTGAATTGGGTACAACCTACTAGTGTGATGGAAGTGAGGAACTTTCTTGGGTTAGCAGGCTACTATCGTCGTTTTGTGGAAGGCTTCTCTATGATAGCTGCACCCCTCACTTGGTTAACAAGGGAGTCATATTTGTGTGGACTAAGGAGTGTGAACAGAGTTTTCAGGAGCTCAAGAAGCGATTGACTACCGCACCTGTTTTGGCTCTTCCTGATAACACGGGAAATTTTGTAATCTACAATGATGCGTCATTACAAGGTTTGGGATGTGTATTGATGCAACATGATCGGGTAATTACTTATGCCTCGAGGCAACTCAAGAAGCATGAACAGAATTACCCTACCTATGACTTGGAACTTGTTGCAGTTGTGTTCGGCCTTAAAATTTGGCAACACTATCTGGATGGAGAGATATGTCAGATCTTCACTAATCACAAGAGCCTCAAGTACTTTTTCACCCAGAAGGAGTTGGACATGAGACAAAGACATTGGCTTGAGTTGATTTAGGACTATGATTGTACGATTGAGTACCATCCTGGCTGAGCTAATGTTGTGGCGGATGCTTTGAGTAGGAAGTCTTTTGGAAGCCTAGCTCACCTTAGGATGGCTTACCTTCCATTATTGGTGGAACTAAGGAAAGATTGGATAGAACTGGGAATGAATGAACAAGGTGGACTACTTGCTAGTTTGCATGTGAGGCCTATATTGGTTGAGTACTGCTTTCCACCCACAAACCGATGGACAGTCAGAAAGAACAATTCGTACTTGGAGGACATGTTGAGAGCTTGTGTGTTACAGTTTGAAGATTGTTGGGATAGTCACCTTGCCTTGATGGAGTTTGCCTACAATAATAGTTATCATTCGAGCATTGGAATGGCTCCTTATGAAGCTTTGTATAGGAGACAGTGTAGGACTCCTACATGTTGGAATGAAGTGGGTGAGAGAAAATTGGAGAAGTTAGAAAGTATTCAAGAAACAATAGGGAAGATAGAGGTGATCAGAGAAAACCTTAAAAATGCGCAAGACCGGCAACAGATCCAAAACCTCGAGTTTCCAGTTGGGGATTGGGTATTCTTGAAGTTATCTCCTTGGAAAGGTGTGATGAGGTTCGGGAAACGTGGGAAGTTAAGCCCCTGTTATATCGGACCTTATGAGATCACAGAATGCATCATACCTGCTGCCTAAAGACTCGCTTTACCCCCAAAACTATACATGGATTCATGATGTATTTCATGTATATATGCTACGGAAGTATTGACAGGACCCACCCCAAACTCCTCGGGTTTCGGGACGAATCTTATGGTAATTACAACATCATACTAATGCCGGACCCACTTACTAAAAAGAAATGAGACTTTCTGCCGAAATTTTGGCAGTCTCCCCCTGAAAAAAAGATATTTCTAGAATTCTCAACCTGTTAAAAAACACATTTAATAACACCAACCAGCAGCATGCACAAGATAATATCATGCAATTAACATCCATGGCCTCCGGCCTTATAATCAACCCTAGCATGGGCGACATCAGAGGATATCTAACAAATCCCCTTTACAAATGGAAAGAAAGTTCGCCAGAAGAGAAACGATTAAAAGTTTTTCCTACACAAGCTCGGGGTCTCGGAGTTCACTACTTGATATGGCCGTTCAATTTCAAGACGACCTACCTGTTTGGGAGGTGCAAAGCAGAAAACGTGTGAGTGGACAAAACAAAATTTGTTATCTTTGAAATCAACATAATATAACCCCACCGTTTCGAAAATGATGCTGAAACCGACATGCATATATATATATATATATATAGTCAAACCAAAACCAAGATGAAATCCATATCTCACACTGATATACAAATATCCTTCTCATTCAAAAACCTTTCCCATTTTCCCCAAACTACTCTCTCAAATAAGAAGGAATGTCTATCTGCATATATATATATATATATATATATATATATAAGTATGATCACTACCAAACTTGTACCGGGAAAACAATCCAACCGGGGGATTGTTTGACTAGACCACATGGAAGAATCCTCAATTGACCATGTGGCTAGGGAACAAGCTGTCCAACCGGGAGACTGATCCTACCAGCATGCACATCAAAATCCTCAATACTCGTGCTCCTATGACAAGTCCTACACGCGCAGACTAACTCCGCTAAGAGTCTACGAAACACCCCGTCAAGGGTGCCCAGGTTCCAACATATCCAAATATCCGATTGTTCCAAATATCCAATCCACAAATTCCAAATCTGGGAGGTACATAGGGTAGTGCTAATAGCACTCAAACTAATTTAAACCACAACCCAATCCAAATTTCATAAACCCTGTCCAACAACCCATGTACTCAACACACATCCACGTATAAATAGCCATTCCAGAAAATAACACATATCCATTCAAAATAATCACAACCCGCAAATGTACCAACATAATCATATCATATTATATTTCAACTTCAAAATATATATTAACTCAAAATCAAAGGACTCAATATGCATATTTGTGTATCCTTGAAAATAACGACTATTATTTGAAAACAAAGTCCACTCACAAGTAGTCCCATGCTGCTTGACCTTGAGAGGGTCCCACTTGCTGTGTACGTTGGGCCGGTCTACCTATTTAACAATATGAGGGCGAGATTAACATAAATACTTCGAACGAGAACTTTAAATAAAATCCTAGTTTTCTGAGATTTGAGTGTGCACGACAAATGAAAAGTTCCTAAGGTCTAACTACGCATTTAGAATGGTGGAATAGCCTTAGAAGACGCTCGGTCAACTGAGTGGTCAAGCTTTCTGAATTTGGTCAACCAGACCTGCCTGGGCCAACAACCTCCGATTTCAGATCCGGAAGTTCATGTGGGTTCAACATGACTTATTATACATGTCTTCCAAGTTTGGTCCGAATTGAATAGTCGGATCGCTCGCGATTGTACGATCGGACGATTATCGTTTAATGCAAACTTTAGGTCATTGAATTGGAGCATCTGGAACTCCGATTCACGATCCATCGAATTCCTACATGATCCTAGAGGTGCCTAGATCAATATATTTGAAATTGGAGTCAATCCAACGGTTTGAACATATCTAATCCTGACAGTCAACGATAACCGAATTGAAATATGAGCATACCATCATACTCGGGACAACATGGGGATCATTTTAGGACCCAATGGCCGACCACAAAGTGGCCCACGCGCCGCTAGCGTGTGGGTTCCCAGAGTAAATTTTGGTGATCGTAAAATCTCCAAAACCGCCAGTCAAGACCTATACCTACATGATCAAGACAACGAGTGGAGCAACTTTTGTTCTTGGACCATGGCCAAAAAGTGACCGAAACTTGCCAGAAACACTAGCTGAAAACCAGCCAAACTTTAAGTTATAAATTGAGTTCCAAAATGCAAAAATCGATCCTAATCAACCCAACCATCAACTAGAATACATTGAGAGGATGAAAAAGCATACCTAGATCGAAGAAATTAGTGGAATTTTTGGGTAAATATCAGTTCGATTTCTCGATATTCTGGTGACAGGAGGCGCAGCTCTAGGCAGCGAAGGGGTGGGATGGAGAGAGGAGGTCAGAGTGATTCTTTTGGTACCCAACCCCGTCACGATTGGTGGTCGAAGGTGATGGTGATGACTCAAAAACCGATCAGATGAATAGTATGCGCCAGGTTAGGGGGAAGGGGGGGATGTCACGCATGGTAGAGAGGGAAAGAGAGAGAAGGAAATTCATATTTTTAAAGGAGCAAGTGTTGAGCTCTAGACACTACTACAGAAATTGAAATAGACGACAGGAATCCACCGTCGTCTAGCATGTTTTAAAACCGACGTGAAATCGACCGCCATCTTTTATTGCATATAATAACGACGGAAAATACCCGACGTTGTTAATATATTACACGTCACTACAAAAATAAAACCGACGTCTAATTCATAAATAAATAGCTTAAAAAGACAACTTCGACTATATTAGACGACGGTTTTAGTAAAACACAGACGTTTAAATAATGTTAAATGTCAAGAACAACTACAAAGCGGACGTAAGAATGATTATCAACGTCTGTAATTGAAAAAAAACCGACGTGTAAAACATAGAAACCGTCGTGGTTAACATATACTACAGAAAATAAACTACGTGGTTAATATATTATACGTCATAGAAAAAATAAAACTGACGTCTAATATGTAAATAAATAGGTTAAAAAGACAACTTCTACTATATTAGACGACGGTTGTAGTAAAACACAGACATTTAAATAATGTTAAATGTCGAGAACAACTAGAAAAACCGATGTAAAAAGAATTATCAACGTCTGTAATAGAAATAAAACCGACGTATAAAAGATAGAAACCGTCGTGGTTAATACATACTACGTTCACTAAATAAAAAAACTATCGTCTAAAATAAATAACATGATAAATTAGACGTCAATTTTGTCAAAAAAAGTGACGTTCGAAAGCTTTAACATGGCACATATTTACTTAGACCGACGGCAAAAAGAAATAACCATGACCCTTTAGGTCACCACTGACGTTGAAAATGAGTTTGACGGCTTGAAAGAGAAAATAAACGACGTGGATTTAATATTTTACGTCGGTTATTTAAAATATCTATCATGTTTAATCTATTTACTACGGCATAGGAGTTAAGACGTCGTTAAGATGTAAGGAGACGCCTTGAATTATGGATTTGACGTCGGTTACTGTAAAACAAAAGTCGTGGTTAGAGCTTTACTATGTCACAAAAATCCAATTAATCGACGTTGTTATGTAACTTACTACATCCGTGATTTGTTTATTCCATGACGTGGCTAGTCTTTGTTAAGTCTTTTTTTTAACCTTTTTGGACGTGTGTATTCTCTCCGAGACGTCGTTTGTTTTATTATAACTGATGTGCAACATTGTTTTTACGACGGTAATCATCAATCGATGCATCCTAAAATTCGTCGGTTTTAGGGCTTCCGTCGTGTTATTCTTTATTGTACGTCGTTGATTATTTTCTCTACCGTCGTAGTGGTTGATATTTATTAACCATTTTCAATTTAATTTTATTTAACCAAAGTGTTTTCTTTCTCAAATGGCGGTTTTTATTTCACTTTTTCATTGGCTTTCCACGTCGTTTTTGAAAACCTGGCGTTGGTTATTTTTTAGATCTCTCTTTTTGCGATTTTTGTCGTGCCCATTATTTGTAATTTTTGATTTGTCGTGCCCAAAGCCTGCAAAATGAAAATGTGATCGGAATTAAAATGATATACAGAGCTATTAATTAATGTCATACAATGAACTGCATAACTAATGTCATAGATTACAACAATCAATCAATCCATATATCTTCACACCCATCTCTAATATTCTCACTTCCAAACTCACCCACTAGGTCATCAAATGTGTCAACATTTGGTATCCCTCTAGTAAATGGCTCACACTCAATTCTAATATCACCTAGCACATCATCACCAATAACATCATTATATTCTCTATTAGGCATTGATAACACTACCGACCAACCACGATGCATTGGGTCGTCAACAAAAAATACTTGTTTGACTTAAGAAGCCATAACAAATTGGTCATTCCTATGTCCAATTTTACTCAGATCTACAAGGGTAAATCCAAGTTCGTCGACTACAAGGCCCGAAGTGTTGTCTATCCAATCACACCTCAAGACTGGGATTCTAAACTTTTGGTAGTCAAGGTCCCAAATTTCTTGAATAACCCCATAAAAACCCATATTGGAGACAATAGGGTTTTTATCCTTGGCACTAGCAACTTGAATAGTATGTGCAAGTAAATAAACTCCACTATTTTGGACAGTTCGCACATCATCTTGTGCCTTGATGTTAAATTTGACACCATTAATAAGATAGCTTCTATATGATAGCACTGCCATGCTTGGACCAGCTGCTAACCACCTCAAACTTTCTGATACTCCATTATTGTCTTCCCCATTAAGTTCACTTTGAACCTGCAAATTGAACATATATCTTAATTCAATCTAACATATATATATAGAAAGAAAGAAAATTAAAAGTTCAATATGTCATTCAATAACATATATACCTTAAAGCGTAGCCATTGAATGAAAGTGTTATTGTGCTTATCTTGTAGCCATTTTGTTCTCTTTCTAAATTTTGGATAAGTGGTCTTGATGTGGATCATATGTTTCCTACAATTGACACGAAAAAATCACGCATTATGGTCCCTTGTATATAAGATAAACATAAGGAGTAATAATATTTAAAATGGCTACATATGAAAAATTAAACTCATACGTCCTCGATATAAGGTAGGGCTTCCTCCGTATTCTCCAAGACATATAGATGTGCCTGGTTCAACAAGTCCAGATCAACTAAGCTCACTGTGCAACCTGATAATGGCTTTGAAACTCCCATCTTCTGGCTTGAAGGCACTCCAACTGTAGTAACATCAGATAAATGCTCGGTACAAAACTCTACAGCTTCTTTAGCTATATACCGCTCAGCAATGCAACCTTCGGGACGAGTACGATTCTGAACATACCCCTTTAGCACTCTCATATATCTTTCAAAAGGATACATCCATCTAAAATACACTGGCCCACATAGACGAACTTCTCTGACAAGATGTACTACTAGATGAACCATGATATCAAAGAATGAAGGGGGAAAGTACTTCTCAAGCAAACACAAAGTAACTACTATATCTTCTTCCAACTTATCTAGCTTGGAAACATCTACCATCTTTGCACATATAGCATTGAAGAAGAAGCACAATCGAGTTATTGTATACCTTGCAGGCTTCTCCAAAACAGGAACGAATTGCCACAGGGAGCAATTGTTGCATCAAGGTATGACAATCATGAGATTTAAGGCCAAGAAGTCTTGAATATTTTAAAGATACAAGATTTTTTATATTCGAAGAATAACCTTCAGGGACCTTCATACCATAGAAAGAATTGCAAACCGCTCTCTTCTCTGCTCTAGACAAATTCCAAGGCCCTGGAGGCAAGCGAGTACGTCTTTCTCCATACTCGGGTTGCAAATCAGTTTTGACCCCCATTTTCAATAAGTCTAACCGAGCAGCAATCCCATCTTTATTTTTTCCAGGGATCTCTAGCAATGTACTAATGATACTATCGCAAACATTCTTCTCAATGTGCATAACATCTAGGGCATGCCTCACAGGGAGGTATTTCTAATACTCGAGATCAAAGAATTTTGATTTCCTCTTCCAACAAACTCTGTCACCATCATTCTCACCAACACTTCCCCCATTTTTCGAGCCCCATATGTAATTAATATCTTCAACCATATGCAGCACTTCTTCTTTGCTTAATGGCTCGGGAGGCATGCCATATTCAGGTTTCCCATTAAAAGCTGCACGTTGCCTCCTATATGGATGATTGATTGGTAACCATTTTCTATGCCCAATGTAACAAATTTTGCGGCCATTTTTCAACCTGTGACTAGGTGTATCATCGCGGCATATTGGACAAGCTTTATATCCTTTAACGACACAACCAGATAAGTTTCCATAGGCAGGAAAATCATTAATTGTCCACAGTAATACACCTCTAAGTGTAAAGTATTCTCCTATGCAGGCATCATACACTCCTCTAATCCCATCCCACAAAGATTTTAAATCATCAATCAAAGGCTCTAAGTAGACGTCTATATCATTTCCGGGCTGTTTAGGACCGGAAATCAATAAGGTCAACATCATGAACTTCCGCTTCATGCATAGCCATGGTGGGAGATTATATGTAACTAACATAACTGGCCAACAACTGTATCTGCTACTTAAAGAACTATGGGGATTGAATCCATCAGATGAGAGAGCCAATCTCAAGTTTCTTGGCTCATTACCAAAGTCGGGCCATTTATCATCAACAAGTTTCCAAGACGGGGAATCCGCTGGATGAGACATATGACCGTCAACTGATTTTCTTGCAGCATGCCAAGTCAAACTCTTAACTGTCTTATGTGATTGAAACATCCTTTTAAACCTTGGAATTGGATGAAAATACTATATCACCTTCGCTGCCACACCCTTTTTCAAGAACCTATCTTTGGTTTCCTTCCACCTTGAGATACCACAAGTAGGACAATTAGTTGCATCCTCATACTCCTTCCAATACAAAATGTAGTCATTGGGACATGCGTGGATTTTCTCATAACTCATCCCTAAAGTAGACAAAGTCTTTTTGCCTCGTACATAGAGGAAGGTAGTGTTTTTCCTTCTGGAAGCAATTCTCCTTGAAGTATCAATAATTCTGTAAAACAAACATCACTCAACCCATGTTTTTCTTTCAAATTATATAACTTCACCAAAGCCGACAACTTCGTGTACTTACTTGCAACCAGGGTACAGGGGTTCATCGCCATCCCCAATCACATTGGCAAACTCATAAGGATGAGATCCAATATTGGCAAAATCATTATCATCCATCTTTAATTCTTCAAAAACATAACTGGACCTACTTTGCTCATCTTCTTCCACATTTCTACTAGCATTGGTAGTCCATTCCCAATCAGGTTCTCCGTGCCATGTCCAAATCTTATAGCTTTGGTTAATTCCATTAAAGTATAAGTGTTCCCTTATAATTCCAATCCCAAACAATCGAATATTCCCACATTTAAAACATGGACAATGAATATCCCTTGTATTTCCAAGATTTTCTAGCAAAATTCAGAAATCCTTCCACCCCTAACTCATATGCCTTCTATCTTCTATCCGCATGCATTCATGACTTATCCGTCTCACACTCTATAAAATCATATAAATATATATATATATTAAAGTGGAAAGACCAGCAATGAAACACTACCTCATTCAAATAGCAGAGAACAAATTGAAAATAAAATATAAAACATGAATAAGACGATGGTTTTTACAACATAATTGTCATTTAATATAAAATCAGACGACGGCATCTATAGTTATCGTCGTCATTACGATACCCAAACCCAGAAATTTGAACGGGTTCCGGTATCTTAAAGAGGACGTTTAATGAAGAAACAGTCGTCTTTAGGCTCCGGTTGCGGCCTAATACTCAGACGACGGGAGTAAATGAACATCCGACGTATAATAAACATTTAGACGACGGTTTTATCCATCAACCGTCGTCGTGGTAAAAAAAAAAACAGCTTAAATCTCCCATCCCCATTCCTTTTCCAAGAACCCATGGCCAAACAAACATAAAAGAACCCAAACAGAGAGTAATTATTGCAATAATGCAAACACCAAAACATAAAAGAACCCTAATATAGCTACCAATTAAGAACCCATAGCTACCAACGAAAACATTTATGGATTTAAGAAGAGATTAGGGTTAAAGGGACCAGGGTTGTACTTACATGGATATTGAGAGACAGAGCTGAGAGAATATCACAACTGGTTGAGGCAGACGACGGGAGAATATACCCAATGCGTTGAGAGAGAGCTGATAGAATATAACAAAAGCTATCAATTAAGAACCCATAGCTACCAACGAAAACATTTATGGATTTAAGAAGAGATTAGGGTTGTACTTACATGGAGATTGAGAGAGAGCTGAGAGAATATAACAACTGCTTGAGAGAGAGCGAAAACTTGAAGACAAATTTATGTTGAAGAGTGAGAATGAACTATTTTAGGGTCAAAGGGAAATTCTGAAAATTTTAGGTCGCGGTCAAAACTTTTAAAGTACCGCGTTTTTCAACAACGACGGTCAATACTTATACAGACGTCTATTTATTTCTTACGACGACGGTTTCTACACAAGACCGACGTCGTAGACAAGTCTTGGTTTATGTAGTTGACCAAAACTAGGAACTAGTTGACGGAAATATGCCAACACAGCCTCCCTCTCTCTCTCTACCTCTTCCATTCTAGTTTCCCTTGACTTCGCCTCAATCCTTAAGGTCTCTTCTCTCGACTCCCTCCCTCACACTTTCCTTCAATTTTTCACCAAATTTCACTCTCTGCTGTTTCGGCAAATTGAAGAACTGAGTTGGGGAAACGCCAGCACCAACTCCTCTGACTCTCCCACCATGCTCGGGGCTTCCCAAAGCAAGAGTCAAGACATCATTGCTCCCGAGACAGTCAGAGTGCCTTCGGAGAGTTGCTTTTGCAAATCATCCTAAAAGAGAGAAAGAGAGATTGCTAGACACTGCGCAGAGTGCAAAACAGATAAATAACCCGACGTTGTAAATTATAAACAACGACGGTTTTATTAAATAACTGACGTAATATTAATTTAACACGTCCGTATTTAAATACCGTCGTTGTTTATATTTACAACGTCGGGAGAAAAACCCGTCATATATTCAAAACCAAAACAGATTTAAACATAAATCAAAAACCGTCGTAGTATTTAAAGTAAGACGATGGACTATTGAACCAACAGATGTAGGACTTAATTTCATACGGCTGCACAAAAGTACCATCGTTGTATACATATTCTAACGTCTAAATGATATAAACCCGTCGTAAATTTTAATGAAGAAGTGAAAAAACTCGATTGAAATATGCATTCTTTTCCAGAAATTGTGAACCACAAATTTCAGTGAAATAGAGAGAGAGGGAGAGTGTGTGCATGAGTAAACTTAAAAGAAAAAGGCAGTTCATAGAGGAATTTAAGCCGTCGTATTAATTCTATCTAGACGTCTAATTTATTCAAAACCCGAAGTTCTATTCATTTTTAAACGGCGGTAAATAAAAACCGTCATGGTGTTTATTTTATAACGTCAGTAATTCAAACGTGCGACGTCTATAAGAAAATAGAACATTCTGTTTTTCAAATTTAGAACAGAGTTAGTGAGACTTACGATTCTTTTTGCCTTCTCTGCCAACCTTTGGATCAGGGATGTTTCCTGTTTTATCTTCTCTTGCCTTCTCCCATAGAAGAGCTCGATCGATTTCTTCACCGGCATGGTTTCTTCCAATTGGTCCACCAAACCGACATACCCTTTTCTAGACAACCTATGGTTGTACTCCAATTTCTGCCTCCTCTGTTTTCTCTTCAGAATGCACAGTCTCAAAATCTGGGGATAACCTTGAAGCTATAAAGGCATCCCATTGCGATTTCTCTATGAACTTATAAAGCTCAGGGGTTCTTTTAACTTCTCTTTGTCCTGTGCGAATGGAAGGATATAGTGCTTAGTTACGTTATACTTGAAATCCTTCCATTTTTGGCGGCGGGGCGAGGACCATCTTCTTGCACCCATCCCCAATAACATAGGACATTTGAACAGCTTCCCAAAGCTGCTCCTTCATGTCCTTGGGCAATTGAACCCATTTCTTGTCCACAAGAGGGACTTTGGTGCGTGCCAAAACACCAATATAAGACTGCATCTCAATAGCAGCCTTGCCATGTGGTCTGCCACTTTTATTGAACTCAACCACAGGCTTAATATTATGAACTTTCCTCTTAACAACACGGCACATTGTGTTGATACCGCGGGTGGATTTTGGCTCCTCAACAAATGTGGCTGTACATGTGCTAGGGTCTTTATCAAAAGCAGAAGAAAATCTCATCCTCTTCGAGGATTTGCTTTGAACTGATTTGCCTTTAGCCTTTACAATTGATTTGGCTTCATCCCCTTGAGCATTTGAAACTGATTTGGTTTCAATTAGTTGAGCCTTTGAAACTGATTTGGCTTCGGACACTTGAGCTTCCTTCTGTTGAGATTTCGAAACCATTTTTAATTAATCTGCAAGGAAAACAACGTCGGTTATTAAAAAATAACGACGTAATAATAAAGCAACAATGTCCTAAACAATGCAGCCATGATATTTAATTTAGAACGATGGTTGTAAAAAAACACCGTCGTCATAAATAAACCACCACGACGGTAACACGAAAAACAACGACGTCCTATTAAACAGTCTCTCATACCAAGTATGGAAATAAGACAACGGTTTTATCTCGTTCATGATGTAAATGCTTTATCTTGTTCCGCCTAATAACCGACGTGGTTTAAAATTTACAACGTCAAACACAAAATACAACTGTCGTCTTTGAGAGTTGGGATACAAGAAAAACGATTGTTCTTCTCCAACCAAACGACGGTTTTATCTTTTTTCCGACATATTAATTGAAACACCATGACGGTTATTAACCACCGTCGTGCAGGTTGCATTAGGTCAGACTTAACGACCGTAGTGGTGTGTCGATTCTATCGTCGTAAACAAGATAGAACTGTCGTCTTTTGACGTCGTGAGAGTCATGGACTAATTAATTTAATCAAAGGCAGTGAAAGATTTCCTCATTTTGACAGAATCTTGTATCCAGACAACAACGGTTTTCAAATGAAATGTAAAAAAGGGAAGAGATTGAGAAAAAACCTTTGGCGTGCAAAGAAACTTTCCTTCTACGTAAGAAAATGGTGATTTGGAGACAAAGACGAAGACGACGACGATGACGAGATTCAAACGATGATGCTGCTTTTGGGAAATGAGAGGGAAACTGAGATATTTATCGGTGAGAGAGAACCGCAGAACATTAGGTCAGGCGACGAAAAGTTTATATATTTTTACAGAGTTCATTACAACGACGTTTTTATTAAAAACCGGCCTAGTATTTATTTATAACGACGGTGAATAAGTCCGAACCGACATGGTTATCACTAAAGCCAAACGACTTTTATAATTCCGATGTGGTTATGACGGCGCTTGTTTATCTAAACTGACGTTGTCCTTCGAAATTCAACGACTATGTATTTTAAGAAACCGACATGGTTACTTTGGGGTTCTGAAAACGACGTCGTTCTCTTTTGAATATAAGACAAAAGTTTGTAATACACTACGTCGTTCTCTTTGCAGAAGTGAAAAGGACGACGTTGATTTTTTAAATATGACGTCGCTATTTTTAATAAAACCGACGTGGATATTTACGATAATTTGTTTAAATATGATTTTTTCACGCGTTTTAACTCTCAGTTCCAACTTCTTCTTGCCCTTTGCTCTGTCTCATCAACTTCTAAAAAATTGTCTTTCCGAAAGCAAATATTTCACTCACAAGACCAAGCATGGGGAATTTCTTTGTATAAATTGTCTTTGGTTTGCAGAATGATTCCTCACAAGACCAAGCATGGTACAGCCGCACTTGCCCGTTTGAAGGCATGCCTGATGCCTTATGATAAGATAAAGAGGATGGTCATTCCTGCTCTCTCAAGTGAGCTTTTCACACTTTGTTCATTTTGATTATCTGAAATTATTCCTGAAATCATCTGAACAGTAAATATTGATATGTGGCTATGCAGGAGCTTGAGAACAAGAGGAAGGGGAGGACCCAGCTTGCATATGAGAGCAAGGTAGTTGAACAAGCTGAGGGTGAAGGCAGAAAAGAAACCATGAAGAGATTTGCCTTTTAAGACGAAAATGTTGTTTAGGATTGAGAATTAAATTTTTTTTTGTGTTAAAAAAGATATTACCAAAATAAAAGAAAATTTAATTAATTTTAAAAAACAATAAAAATAAAACGGCGGTTTATAAAGAAGGCGGACGTATAAATAGAAAGCATACGACGGTAATTTGAACTTAGGACGTGGCAAAAATGTACGACAGTAGTGTTGTAGGTACTGTCGTAGTACACTCCAAAATAATAAGTCGATAAATTAATCTCTCGCGTCATGTAACATTGTTTAACAAGTCATTTTTTTAAATATACCGACGTGGATTCTATTATATTATACGATGTGGATTCCATTAAAGAATAACAGACGTGGTTTTGTACAATTAGACGGCGGTATGTGTATAGGGACCACCGTTCTATAACGACGCTTATTTATCTAAACCGACGTTGTATTTCAAAAGTTTACTTTGGTAGAAGTGGTATTACATATTACCACGTCGTAATGTTATACATAACCGACGTGGTTTACTTTGAAAGTCGTTGGCCTTAGTTTAAGGAAATGACATGGTTATGTTAATTTATACGTCTACAATTATTACGAAACGACGATTATTATTTAGTTTGACGTCGCTATCTGAATAGAACCGACGTGGATATTCAAGATAATTTGTGTAAATATGATTGTTCCACGCCTTTTTTTATCTCTCAGTTTTCAATTAGGGTTCCAACTTCTTCTTGCCCTTGGCTTTCTGAAATCAAATGTGGATACTTTAGCTTCTTATCCATTCGAAATCTGAAGAGTCACTTTAGCTTGTTATTCATTTCAGATTTCAAATGGTAAGAAGCCAAAGTATCCACTAGAAACCATTTCAAAGGCTCATCAACTTCTAAAAGCAAATGTTTTTAGTTGCGTTTTCTGCTTTATTTCACTCAATTGTCTTTGGTTTACAGAATGATTCCTCACAAGACCAAGCGTGGTGCAGTCGCACTTGCCCGTTTGAAGGCATACGAGGATGGTCATTCCTGATGCTCTCAAGTGAGCTTTTCACACTCGTTTTGTTATTTTTGTTTTCGAGAACAAGAGGAAGGAGAGGGCCCAACTTGCATATGATGAGAGGAAGAAATATTTGAACACAACCACGATGTATTTGCCTTTTAAATATTGATCAGTAGAGATTTGCCTTTTAAGACGAAAATGTTGTTGAGGATTGACTTGAGAATTAAATGTTGTTGAGGATTATTGACTTGAGAATTAAATTAAAGGTTGTTCATTGTGATGGTTTTAAGTATTTTGGCAGTAGTTCTTCCTGATAGATATTAAGAAAGATATTACCAAAATAAAAAAAATTATTTAATTTTAAAAAGCAATAAAAATAAGACGGCAGTTTACAGAGAAGGAAGACGTATAAAAGAAAAAAATACGACGGTAATTTGAACTTAGGACGTGGTAAATAAAAACAACAGTAGTGTTGTAGGTACCATCGTAGTACACTCCAAAATAATAAGTCGATAAATTAATCTCTCGCGTACATTGATTTAACACGTCGTTTTTTTGTAACATACCAATGTGGATTTTTTTATACTATACGACGTGGATTCCATTAAAGAATAACCGACGTGGTTTTGTAAAATTAGACGGCGGTATGTGTATAAGGACCACCATGGGTTTTAAAGATTTATTGTATAAGTTTGACGCTTTCTTTCAGTTTCAGTTTTTCATTTACAAGTTCTTCTGACCTCTCTGGAGGCTCGTCTTCCTCTCTCACATACACACATACATCATCACTCTCTCTCACATCTCAAAGACAATAATTTGGATGTTAATGATGTATGCGTTTTGGTGTATCTCAAAGACACCAAAATGCACACATCATTAACTTTCAAAACATTGTCTTTCTCAAAGTTTGCCGTGGTCAGTTCAATTCTGGTTTCTTTTTGGATTTTGTGTATCTAAAATATTGTCTTTCTCACTTTGGTGGTTCGATTACGACCAGGATCCAAAGATCTCAATGGTAAGATATCATACCTCTTGGGATCTCATTTTTAATTTTCGTAGGCTACCAAAATTAAAACATAATTAAATCTTAAAAAGAAATAAAAATTACGACGCGGTTTACAGAGAAGGCACCGTCGTAGTATAACGACGTGGATTCTATTATATTATACGACGCGGACAAAGAACAGTTGGTCGTGTTTAGTTAGGAGTTAACACGACAGTTTTTTGGTGAATTGTCGTCTTTATTTTCTACGTTGGTGGATTCATACCTCCTGCGTTGTTTTTTGGTCAGATTTTAACTAGAAGAAAACCTTTTTAATAAGACGACGCTTTTTTATTTGTGTGCGTCATTGTTTAAAAATATTCAACAGTACCTTCATTTTTTAGTTGTTTAAGGCACTTATCCATGACGGTTTTCTGTTATCGTAGTCTTTTTAAACACAACGACGGTTTTATGTTCTGCCGTCGTCTTTTTTCTGGTCGTCTTTTTCACTTTTTGTAGTAGTGAGAACCATTCCGGTTGTGAAGGTGTTGTGGAGGATTGAAAGGTATGGAAAATATGGTGACACCCGACCCAACTTTAACCGTTTATTTAATGTGTTCAATTTACTTAATTGTGAAATTACAATTTTGCCCTTACCATAAGGTCACGTTAGTCATTTTTCGATCCATAAGGAGTTTTGGGGCACCGCTATGTAGAGCTCGTCGATACAAGTTTGTAGACATGTAGTGGGCCCAAATCGGAGTTTAAAAGTCGGATTTTTCAAAGTTATGGTCAACGAAGTGCAGTGGCACAACCGTAAATTTTTCAAAGTCGGATTTTAAAAGCCAGGTTTGTTCTCTCTCTCCACCACATGACTTTCTCTCTCCTCCCCCGATCTCTCTCTCTCTCTCTCCACCTCTCGGTACGCACAGCGCCGGCACCTTTGACCGGCGAGATCTCCCTCCTTGGACCACCTCCAGCCACGAAACCACCCCTATTCGAACCAGCCCGGCCTCCTCTTCTCGTCCCCCACCTTCTCCGACAAACCCAGCGCCTCCTATGCCGGCAAGAGCTGGAGAAAGCTCCAGTTTCTTCCAAAATTCCCGTTGTCATTTCCGACGATCTAGGTATGCTTCTCCACCTACTCAACGTGATCTAGTTTATGGTATGGTTGGTTAGGTTCGATTTTGAAGTTTTGAAACTCAATCCAAAACCTAGAAAATCCCAGTTTTTGAATGCATTTTCCGGCCACTTCCCGGCCAAATTGGGGTTGGGCCCAAGACCAAAAGTTGCTTCCCTAGTTGTCACAATCATGTAGGTAGAGCTATTGTTGGGTGATTTGAGAAATTCCCGTCGCCGAAAATTTCTCAAGCCACCCATGCGCTATCGGCACATTTGGCGGCGCATGGGCCTTGGTGTGGGGCCTCACTATGTTCTAAAATATTCCCCATGTCGTCCTGAGCATGACGGTAGGCTCGGATTTGAATTCGGTTATCGTTTGATAGTCGAACGGATTTACGCTAATTAGGCGATATCTGGGTTCGATATGTTCGGACTGTTGGATTCGACTCCATTTCCAAGTATGTTGTTCTCTGTACGTCTAGGATCGTGTAGGAACTGAAGGAAACATGCTTCTAGTGCCTAGGAAATGAACTTTAGCCACAACCTATACAACAAAAACATTCTAAATGGCGGATTCATTTTGTTTATACTAGTTGAGCTAAACCTTCTTTCTCTTGATTTTGACTCATTCACCTTAAGGCTCCCAGAAGGAGTCCTCTACCTCACCACACCAAATGCTCCTAGAGATGAAGATAAGGCAATCAAGAAGTATGGATGCTAGTCTACTTCTTGATTGTACCAATTTTTGGTTGATGGAAGATGAGATATAAAGATGATCACTCATCAATCAAAGTAGGAAACCAAAAACCCTAGCTAGGTTTTCTCCAACACTTAGCTTATATAAAACAATACAAACGGCAATTGGGTGGGTATTTGGGGCTCCATTTGTCCATGGATCATGTCATCTTATGCCACTTAATTGACCAAGTCAAACTATTTGACTTTGGTCAATTGCTCCGGTCAACATGTTGACTTTTGACCATTGATTTTGACATTTGATTATCAACCATTAACTTGTGTCTCCTCATTTGTACCTCTAATCACATTTTTTGGGTGTGCAGATCCGTAGGTTCCCTTTAGCAAGGTAGTGGGTTGACTCAACTCCTCAGAGATGAAATACGAATTAAATTCCACAATTTAATTCTTCCTATTAATAAAGGTTAATTGAAACCTTTTAGGACATCCACAAACCATGGTTGTCACCTAGCAGCAAGTCAAAGTTATCCAAGCTAAATGAGACGTTGTGAAAGAACCTATTCAAATTGGAATGACCGTGCAATTTAATCCTTCTCTTATATCAATACTCCTTATTCACATTATTAGATCATAGAATCTGATTGTCAATATCCTAATGTGAATCATTCCTTTTATACGATTATCCTGGTAAGATTTGAAGACTTCTTCTTTCAAGTCTTATCCACTACTTTACACTAAGATTTGACCAATCATATCTTGGAGTATTCTCTCTCCTTTACTGAGAGTAGAGATTCCTTGTTGTACATTCATTTGCTTCCATGACTCTATTGAGAATCCTGATGAACACCTCTAAGCTATGTCTAATTTAGCATGACCGTATAGTGCCCTTAAAGATTAACAACATAGCCACAAAATATTTATCATGCGTCAGGTCTAAGGATTACTTTGCACCATTGCAATTTATGAGTTCCAGCTTGCTATGCGAGTAAAGACTTCCATGTTGTAACTCATATGTTGGATCGCGTTCAGTGTACTTGTTCTTCTACAAGCACCTACACACATGCCAATGTGTCTCCACACTTAATGACTTGAGACCTTGTCATTCCCTACATATAGAGACGATACTCTATGTACCTGGTCTCTCTACAGATATTGATGCCCAATCAATATTCCTATGACCAGGAACATATTCAGGATTTAGGGATGATGAGAAGTCTTCATATATGCAATCTCAATACATTGCTCTCATATCCACTTGTGTATTCCTTGTACTATGGTTGTTCTACATATTGAAAGATAATATAGGATGATTTAATGTATAAAACAACCTTCCTTGCTGTTTGGGCCTGATTGAAATTTGACCGGGTAGGCCCGAGATCCGAACAATTAAACTAATAGTGAGCCCAAGCTATATTTCAGTGGGCCTAATCAATAAGGTCGGACAGAAGCCCAAAATCATAAATGTAGCAAAATATCTATATGATGGAATACACCAATATGGCCGAACACATCAATATGGCTGAGAGCATAAAAGTGGTCGAAAGCCTATATGCGGCCGAAAGTGTAAATGCAGTCGAAAGCCTATATGCGGCCTAAAGTGTAAATGCAGTCAAAAGGCTAAAAGTGGCCAAAAGTGTAGATGCGGTCGAAAGACTAAAAGCGTTGAATACATAAAATCAGTCAATGCTTAAATAAGGAGAGAGATAATCCGTAGGAGGATTTTTCTCATAGGTTACAATTCAAATATGGAAGGAATTATGCCAGCTTGATGGTCAAGATGGAAGGAAAATCAAATCAAATGTTATTATTCACATTAAATCACATGCATGAGACAAGGGATTGAAGATATTCTAGAGCAATTATGTTTGATTTGAAGGCCAATTAACGACCGACCAAATTGAGATGCACCGAAGCCCCTATAAATACCAAGCTTATGGAAGAGAGAAAGGACCCCGACACAACACACAACTTGTCATTTTACATTCTCTTCAATTTCTATCATAGGAGTAGCATAATGTAGCCATAGCCTAGTTCTTATTTTTCCACCCCAGTTCTCATAGATTTCAATTATGCCTTTACATTCTTGTTCTTGTTTTTCAAATCTATTTTAATTACAATAATTTCAATTCATGTTATCTTTACTGTTCTTCGTAATCTAGTTTACTTTCCGCCATTTACTTTACGCACTCGCATTTCAATCATTTAATTTACGCAATTTACATTACGCACTCGTCTTTACATTCTTTATTTTACGCACTTTAAATTACGCACTCGTCTTTACATTCTTTATTTTAAGCATTTTAAGTTACGCACTCGCATTTAAATTATTTATTTTACGCACTTTACTTTCCGCACTTAAATTTCAATTATATTTAAATTCAAGCACCTATTACTTTACGCACGTGTTCTTCATTTTATTACATTTCACCTTCAATCTTCATCTCCACCCACTCCACATCATTTGGTTGCTCACACAAAGCCTTGCTTCCGAGGTAGTGAAAGAACCTAAGCCGTGAGGAGGTTCCTTACTCGGCCGAACAATTATTTGATTAAAGTCAGATTTTGGACGCATCATCTACTCACATTCCATTCAAGTCTAATTCGTGGCTTGGTGGTGGCACGCCCCGCACTCAATTAAAGAAGAACCAAAAACTTCTTTAATCGGCCTACCCGGCCGGACAGAGGGAAACATAATTTGGCACGCCCAGATGGGACCCACTATATGAGTAATCAAAATCAATGGAATTATTCCTACCAGCCGACGAGCTATAACGGCTATAAGTCTTATGGCTCGAGTAGCCAATCCACGGCCAATATGGTAATCACAACCAAAATGGCCAATATAATTGTACACATTAAGGTTGCTATAACAACCAGGACGATTCTACTTATCAATGTGGCTCTGGTAGCCAATTCAATGGCCAACATGGCGGAAACAACAATGATGGCCAAAATAATATGATGCATCAAAATTATTCGAATGGCTAACATGGCTATAATGGCCAGTACAATCAAGTGGCCGAAGGACAATGTACTTACCCATATGGCCAAAATTATTCAGCCAATATTTATAATCAGCCCACTTATGGTTTCCACCAAATGAATCATATTATTGGCTATAACGACCAAAATAATATTAACATAGGTGAGAGGCCATATGTTGACCGCATGGAAAAAGAACATCAAAATTTCATAAAGGAAACATCTAAAGTGAAAGATGTATTTATGGAGATGGCGAATGGGCTTTATGCTTCCAACAAACTTTTGATCCAAGGTTTGCATGACATTGCCTCGCGACTTGCAATCGAAGAGCAAACTCTTAGTCACAATCTTAAATCTCAGCCACAGGAGGAAAACCTCATAGTGGTTGAAGAAGAGGAAAATCTTGGTATGGTTGCAGTCTAGCCACCCGTTTCACCAACTTTTCTAGAGGAAAATGAATTTAGTCAGGATTATGTGAATGAGAGAAAAGTGGATGAGTCGACCTTAGAGTTGAATACTCAAATTGACTTTCCTGTTGAAACTCTCATGTTGGGTGAGGAAGAAAAAGCCACCCAAAAGAATGTGATCCAACAAGCGGTCGAGGTTGAATAGCTAAATATGACCCAACTTGAGACATCCATCCTTGAAATTAGTGACCAACAAGAAGAGAAATGTCTAAACACGACCCAACTTGAAGCAGTCATAATAGACATGGTTGTTGGGGACCAATCGGACGTAATTAGACCACAATTAGAGATGGTCAAGTTTATCAGACCCCAACAGAATGCCAAGTCCGGCCAATCAGCGGACTTGGGGGGCAAGGAAATTCGGCCAATATAAAAGGAAAAAACAGTTTTGGTCGTACCAAGGTGAACTGGGACACCAATTTACAGCTTGCGCAATCACGAAATTCATGCCGATAATAAGAAGGGTTCCTAGCTTGGAATTAAGCATGGGTGGCCACCCCCTTGGTCCCCATAAAAATCTTATTTTCAACGGCCATTACCCAAATAAGTAGGCCGACAATGTTCCCAATAAAGGTCATGTTAGTATTATGGCCATAAAAATATATATATGAAAGAAATAAAGAACTTGTTAGTGATTTGGGAACTACAAAAGTTCACAAACAAAAGCGGACGAATAGTATCGGCCGTCAAAGGTTTCTTCTCAATACAAGAACGGCCGGATCAAAGTCTATTATTTTAGTCGCAAATTATTTATGTGAAGAAAATCCATGCAAAGGTGTTAAGCCGCAATTACGGCCTAAACTTAGAAGCAAAATATTGGATAAAGGCTAATACTATTTTCTTCAAAAACAAGAAATTTAGTCATATCCAAAGCCTAAAATAAAGGCCGAAATTTATTGATGGAAATCAAAAGTTCATCAACTAAATAAAAAAGAAATAGTTTGAGGTTCAAATGCAGCCTAGTTGTAAAAATAGAGAAGGGTCATAAAAGAACTATGACAGGTTTTAGAGATGCTTTTGGATGGCCGTTTTGAAGTTTTCGGCCCTTATCTTGGAAATCGGCCTGTTGCTGCATAAACTTTTCTAGTTCGACCTGATGCGGCTGAGAGTCTTGAACCGCATTGTCAATCTTGCCAAGGATGGTTGATTCTATGGCCTCAATATTTTTCTGCTCGTCCTCTAGTGTGTCCAGTTCATCTTTTCCCTCTTGGCAGATATGTAGGTGGGCATGTTGAGAAAAGACGAGCATGTTGAGCCTCATTAGCTAAATCGGCATAGTCTTTGTCAAGAATAGTTTGGACGGTTGCTTTGGCCGCAATATTTAAGGAAGAGTTGTATGAAGAAGTGGTAGCGGCCTTTGCTGCAGCTAAGTAATCTCTCATGCCTTGCAGTGACTCCAATATAGCCGTTGAGGGCAGTGCTTCCTGCCAAAGGTGCATAACATGAGCAACATGGTGGCTATTGAGCATTCGCTTAATATATATAAATATATATTTTAAAACAAGTACCTTTTTATGCTGCAGAACACTCGTTTCATGTGCAGTAGTTGTTCACCCGTTTTGATTTGTTTCCTGAGATGAAAGGGTAAAGTTCCCCATTAATCCAAAAACCATTGTTTGGTTAATGAACTAACTTTCTTTGTGTGTCGAGCGTGCCACTGTTAGCAATTTTTCAATTCTAACAGACTTGATAGTGAAAATAACTTGCGCCCCAAGCTATTGACTTTGAACAAAACGATTGTGAATTTGGGTGAGGAATATCTCCCAAGTAAGTTCTTTTCTATGCCTTAGACTGGTAAGGACTTCATAATTTATCTCAGTATAAAAATCGGTAGTTCTGGCCAGAATGGATGACGGCAGATGGATTAATTTCAGGGCAGAACTCCCTTATAACAGGCAGAACTCCCTTGTTTTGGGCAGAACTCCCTTATTTCAGGCAGAACCCCTTTTTACAAGACTCAAAAAGGGAAAACTGACTGCATAAAGACGAAAAGGAGGGCTGCGCTTCCATTTCTGCCTGGATAGTTGCCAATTTTATTGACTTTTCCAAGTCAGTGATCACATGGGCATGTTTCCTTTTAATCGAAACTGTCAAGCCCATCTCTTTTGGCTTGGAACTGCTTCGGCCCTTTTTGCGGCCCAGTTTTTCCAACGCTCTTTGGGCCACGTGATATTGGCCTGCTGCATCGCTTAATGGGCTGGATGTGCTGATTGGCTGATTTTAAAACAAGCGGCTCAGGATCATGGGCTTTCTTCTTTCGGGCCTGGGTGCGCCAATTTTAAGCCCAAACAATGCCCCCATTAAGTCTGAGCTGTTTTTGAACGGTTTTAGACATAATGATTTTGCCATTAAATTGTGCGCGCCGAAATAAAACGTCCCCTGTCCGCCACGTCTGTCCACCACGAACTAGACTTCGTGGGAAACTGTTCGAGTTACTAGCTAGTTACGGGCTGGTCGTCTCGAGCTTTTAGGCATCTTGTCTTCCCACGATTTCGAGTCTTTAAAAGAAATTTGAAAACCTCAGTTCCTGCTCATCTCCTAACCCTTGTCTTCTCAGCCTTTGCTTCTTTCCAAATTTCTTTAGAATCCTTCCCACCAGAAGTTTTCTTTGATCAATCCTTAGTTCTTTCTAAAACATCCCAGAAAAAATGTCTTCTCCAAAAGTTCGTGCTCGTGGTTCCTCCTCCTCAGTTCCTCCTGATTATATTCCTGGGCTGGAGTCGATGCTCACGCCATGGAGGTTCTGCGAATAGATTCCTAGCTGCTACTAAATAGACAGCTAGAGCAGGGTTCAAACATTTGTATTCCCCAGGAATCCGTTTCAAAACAAGCATAGAGTCTCCCAAAATTTCCACAGACTGGACTCCAAGTTCTACCAACATTTCAAGGCCAATGATCAAAGCTTCATATTCAGCTCTATTACTGGTGCATTGAAAGTCCAACTGAAAAGAATAACAATGTCTAACTCCCAAAGGTTCTTCTAGAACAATTCCTACTCCGGAGGTTAAGTCAGTTTTGATCCATCAAAGTACAGCTTCCATGGTGTGAGATGAATTGAATAAATGGGATTGTTAAGGCAAACATGAGCCCTTGTCAGTAAATCTGCACTTGCTATATCCAAAGAGTCCATATTTTCAATCTCTTCTCCTGGATGATCCCGCGAGGAAATCTGCTACAGCTTGTCCTTTGACAGCTTTCTGAGGAACGTACCTGAAAGCAAATTCTGCGAGCGCCAGAGTCCATTTTCCAATTCTGCCTCTTAACATTGGCCTTGTCAGCATGTATTTGATTAGGTCTGTTCTGGCAATGATGTAGATGGTAAATGGCAACATGTAGTGTCTGAGTTTTACAGCGGTGAAGTATAAGGCCAGACAAAGCCTTTCAATTGCAGAATAGTTCCTTTCTACTTCTGCGAGAGTTCTGCTCAGATAGTAGACTGCTTGTTCCTTTCCTTCCTTGTTATCTTGAGCTAACAAGCTTCCAACAGATGTTTCTGATGCGGATATATAGAGCTTAAGTGGTCTGCCCTTCTTTGGTGGGGAGAGACTGGCGGATTGGAGAGATAATGTTTGATTTCTTCAAAAGCTCGTTGGTGTTGTTCTTCCCACTTGAAAGTCTGTTCCTGCTTTAGTCTTAACAAGGAAGAAAAATGCTGAATTTTTCCCGCGGAATTGAATATGAATCTTCTTAGGAAATTAATTTTTCCAAGAAGACTTTGCAGTTCTTTCTTGTTCCGAGGCAGTTGAGCTTTTATGATGGACTTGGCTTTATTTTTGTCAACCTCTATGCCTCTTTGATGTACCAAAAATCCCAAAAAATTTCCTTCCTGTACTCCAAACACACATTTCTTAGGGTTCATTTTCAATTTGTGTTGCCTCATCCTTAGAAATGCCTTTCTTAGGTTTGATACATGATTCTCTGATTCCGAGACTTAATCACCACATCATCTATATATACTTCCAGAGAATGCCCTATCATATCATGGAAAACAGAGTTCATTGCTCTTTGATAAGTGGCTCCTGCGTTTCTTAAGCCAAAAGGCATTACAGTGTATTCAAAAGAACCTAAATGCCCTGGACACATGAAGGCTGTCTTGTGGATATCTTCTTCTGCCACCATAATCTGATTATATCCCGCGTTGCCATCCATGAAAGATAACATCTGGTGGTGAGCAGCTCCATCTACTAGCATATCTGCCATTGGCATAGGATATTCATCCTTGGGGGATGCTTCATTCAAATTTCTGTAATCCACACATATCCTGACTGCCCCCTCTTTTTTTTTCAAAACTGGCACAATATTAGCTAGCCAGTCTGTGTAAAATGCCGGCCTGATGAATCCTGCCTTGAGCAATCTCTCTATCTCTTCTTTGACTTTCAGTTCTGTCTCCATGGACATTCTTCTTCTGCCTGTTCACTGGAAGGTAGCCTTCTTTGATAGGCAGCTTGTGTTCAACCAATTTTCTGTCCAGTCCCGGGCATCACATGATAATGCCAAGCAAAACAATCCCTGAAATCATGCAAAAGTGCGATGATTTCACTTTTGAGTGGTTCTTCTAGTAGTGCGCTAATGAAAGTAGGTCTTGGGTTCTCTTCTCCCTAGATTAATCTCCTGTAACGGATCTTCTACTTCTGGTAAGGAGTCATCTAGTGCTGCTTCCTGTGTGAAGTCCAATATTTCCTCTTGTAAACTTTCTTCATGTTCTTCAATGCTCTCATGTGTGAATTCTGCTATATTAATGGCTGGATTCTGCGCAATAAGCTTCCTTTTCCTGTTGATTGGGACTAAACATTGGAGTTCTGGAGGTTCAGAACGAAAGGCCTATTCCAGTCTTCTAGAGAATCTGCCAGGCCGTCTTCAATGAGCCTTTGGGCCGTGACACCGTGAGGGCGGCCGTTCTGATTGACTCCAAAGAAAGTGAAAGGACCAAGGTCATCATGATAATACCTTGCTTCAAAGCACAGGGCAGAAGGCAGAAATGGCCGTGGATCGGCCTCTACTATCTCCATGTATCCTTCCTCATGCCAAAGGGCTAGCTGTTGATGTAGAGTAGAGGGAATGCAAAGGCTTTGATGAATCCAGTCTCTTCCGAGCAATGCATTGTAGGTAGTAGAGGTAGTATCCACTACAAAGAATGCAATTTTCAGCTTTTTGGTTCCAACAATGACATCCACGTCCAAAATTCCATGAGTCTTAGTGATGCCTCCAGCAAAATTGGTGACGGTTAGACGGGTTGGAATTAGATCCTTTTTGCTTCCTGCCCATTTTACTCAACGGTCTGTGTGGTAAAAGATTAATAGCTGCGCCTCCATCTACCATTACCTTGGAAATAGGAATTCCTCCAAAGTTTGCAGTTATAAATAGAGGTCTGAGGTGATTAGCCATTTCCTTGGTTGGTTTGGAGAAACAAAGCTGTTCTGCAACTGGTTCCATGGTGGTTCCACCTGCTCTCGGCAGGGTAGTTGCTGTTCCTGGCACTTCTTCTACTTCCGCTAGCCTGCACTCAAAGTTCTCTTGTGAGAACACGTCTCCCTCCAAGGTACTTCCTTGTCCTTCTAATGCCCTGAATCTTTCTGATAAGATGAACACCATGTTGATGCCTAGATCACCTTGTAATAAGTCCTCCAATTCTGCACCAAAAGCTTCAGTCTCTTCATCTAATCCTTCATCATACTCCATCTCTTCTGTCCAGTCCTCTTGCTCTCCTGCTTCAGAAAACCAGTTTGATCCTCCGTAGATGGTTCATAATCCAACTGTTCCTCCTCGTTTCTTCAGCCCAGGCTTGCTGGTCCTTTTCTGGAACGGATTCGGGTCCAGCTTGTACTTGTGGAAGCTCAAGTTGATCGAGCTGAGGGTGAGTTTGAATGGACGGAGGGCTTGCCTGGAGGTTCCGTCTTTACCTGCTTTCGTGGCTCAAGTCCTGCTTGTTCTGCCTGAGGAGCCGTTTTTGGCTCTTTCTTTCTTCTTGGCAGAATTCGACTCTCTTCAGTACCTGTAGTCTCCTGTCTCTAAGGAAGGTGGAATATTGTTTCTGAATTCTTCTTTTCTGAGTTCTGCTTCAGTTCCAAGGTTGGTCTGCCGCTTTTTCCAACGGAATACCATCTTCCCTCTATGACAGTTGCCAAGGGTTTGTCGTTCCCCGGCATGCTGATTGGTATCTCCTCCTTAGGCTGTTCTGGCATTCTTCTGTTGTGCTGAACCGGCCTAAGACAATCCCTTTGTCTGACTCCGTTTTCTGGGAGGGGTTGGAGCTAGGTCTTGCCTGGTGTGACGTTCCAATCCGGTCAAACACGCGTGTGTGGGCTGCTTCTGCCTGTCCAGAGTTACTTCCAACTCACTTTCACACTTGCATTTACTGCATAATACTATCCCAGCCGAGATGGTTGCCTTTGGCCTTCGGAAGTCCTCATTTGTAGTTCTCTTGCTTCTCCTGGAACTGGCATTTTCCCTTCCGCTCTGGCCAATTTAAGTTGACCATGTTAACTTGAGGCTGGGGAAAAGGATCTGCGTAACTCTGAGGGAGGTTCTCCTCCAGCTTCAATCTTCCTGCAGTTATTCCTTCCTGGATGACGTCTTTGAAAACGACACAACTGTTGGTGGAATGATTCCAAGAGTTGTGCCATCTGCAATACTACCTACCCTTGAGCTCTTCTGGTTTGGGCAGCTTATGAGGTGTCTCTATTGCCTTTTGCGCCAGCATCTCATCAAACAAAGCATCAACTTTGGTTAGATCGAAAGAGTAGACCTTGTTCTGCGTCGGCTTGTTTGGAACGAATCCTCCTGTGAATGGTGGTGGCTTCTGTCCTTCGGTGGCTTTGTGAGAGCTTTGCAGCTGACTGGGATGTTTTAATTTTGCCATTTCTGCCACTGCAACCTCTCTTTCCTCCGAGCCTTCCGTATCTTCTTCAGATTCTACTTCAATCAAATGGATTGAAGAAGAAGGGGTCTTGTAGTACGTGTCTTTGGAAGAGTTCCTCTTTTGCTGTTCTTCCCTTAACAGTTCCTCATATTTGGATGCCTTGTCTCCAGTTCTCCCAGATCTCCGAACAGCATCCCATTGAATATTTTCCTCAAAGAAATCTTAAGGGAGGTTTGAGCCATCTGAATGAAGTGTCTTTCTTCCATAGGGATTCGGCATTTCATCTTGAGCTTCCTGAATCTGGTTATAAAATCCTGGGCGGGCTCATCTTCACTTTGCTTGAGAGCTGCAAGATCACTGATGGTGACTTCCTGCTTGGATCCTGAAATAATAATCATGGAAAACGTTTTCCATTTGCTCCCAGGTTCTAACAGAATTGGCTAGCAGAACTGGTATACCAGGTGAAAGCTTGTCCGGAGAGAGAATTTCCAAAAAGCCTTAGCTTTAACAGGGGATTGTTCTCTATAGCTATGCACTGGACAGAAAATCTGCCTATGTGCTCAACCGACGAAGCATGGGGATCTTCTCCATTAAATAAAGTGAAGTTTGGTACTTTGAAACCTGGCGGTAGAGGGATCTGATCTATATAAGCCGGGTATGGCTTTCTATAAGTTGGCCTTTCTCCTCTTCTGGCTTCTGGCTCCATCATTTCCCTGATCATCCTCTGTAATGCCCCCATGTCATTTAAAGCATTGACAGGATGTGGATTTCGTCCCTCTCTGGATGGTCGTGATTAAACCTGTGCTCCCCCTCTGTATGGCCTGGGCAGAACTTCTTCCCTGTGTTCTTCCTCTTCTTCAACCTCTGGATGGTTCCTCCACTTTGCCCCTGGCCTGTTTCCCGTCATTATTGGCAAAAGGGTTAATCCCCCCTCTGCCTCTTCTGCCCCTTGCTAGTGGAGGAAATGGATTGGGATCCATTCTCCTTGGCCTATAGGGTGGCACAGCTGGTGCCTCGGGCAGAAGTGGCGGCGGTTGATCTTGCGGACCCACAGGTGGTGGAGCGGGCGGTTCCTGGCTGATTCTCGGGAGCCTGAATTGGTGCAGGAACTTCCTGGCCTGAACTGGAGCCTCGTGTTCTTGGACGAGAAGGGCTCCTCCCCTCTGTCCAGCCTGGATTTCTTCGGGTCCTGGTATTCCAGCTGTCTGTGCAATAAGAGGATTCTCTTGATATGGCCATGCTAGCCCTGGTGGAGGACCGAAGGGAAGGTCCAGCAGCTGAACCACAGCATCAGGATTCAGAATTCTGGCCATGGCGGCCTCACGGTCTTTCCTGGAACTGCCTGCTTAACTGCCATTGCATCATGACTGTTATATTATTTAAAGACTCCTGACTCATCTGTGTCGTAGCCTCCTGTCCGAACACAGCTTCGTGTATTTGATTTAGCCTCCTGGAACCAGTTCTGGAACGCCTTCTCCTGTCCTCCATGAGCTGACCTCTTGCATCGCTTTCTTCTGATTCTTGGTCTTTCTTGGAAAGCTGCTTGGTCTCGACTCCATCGTGCGACGTAGATTCTGGCTAGAACTCCCAATATACATGTACTTTCAAAGTACGACAGAGTACATATACTGAGAAGTCCCACTGGGCGTGCCAAAATGTTCACCCATTTTGATTTGTTTCCTGAGATGAAAGGGTAAAGTTCCCCATTAATCCAAAAACCATTGTTTGGTTAATGAACTAACTTTCTTTGTGTGTCGAGCATGCCACGGTTAGCAATTTTTCAATTCTAACAGACTTGATAGTGAAAATAACTTGCGCCCCAAGCTATTGACTTTGAACAAAACGATTGTGAATTTGGGTGAGGAATATCTCCCAAGTAAGTTCTTTTCTATGCCTTAGACTGGTAAGGACTTCATAATTTATCTCAGTATAAAAATCGGTAATTCTGGCCAGAATGGATGACGGCAGATTGGATTGATTTCAGGTAGAACTCCCTTATAACAAGCAAAACTCCCTTGTTCTAGGCAGAACTCCCTTATTTCAGGCAAAACCCCTTTTTACAAGACTCAAAAAGGGAAAACTGACTACATAAAGATGAAAAGAAGGGCTGCGCTTCCATTTCTGCCTGGATAGTTGCCTCTCTTCTTGGCTCAGACTGGATGTGCCTGTCCTGGACTGGACCTTAAACAGCTTTTACTGAAAAGTTTTGGCTGCAAATTCGATACCAAAGCTTGAGTTTGGCAGAGCTTCAATCTATTTCAAGCCCTGGGAGGCTTTTGGATGGGCAGAACTAGGATTTATCCAGGTCTGAAGGGGGCAAAAGTGGCTGGACTTGAGCTAGAACTGTACCTGGACACCTGTGCTGCTTTAGCCAGAGCTTTTCATAAATTTGTTGAGGTTTTCGTATTTGAGAAAACTCAAACTCTGCTTGTCTTTGGCTTTTGCTAAACCAAATTTGTAACGAGAGAAGTCTCGTTGTTGCCGTCTCTTGTGAACTAGATGATTCTGCAAGCTGCCTGGGAAGCTTTTGAGATTGGAATGCTTCAGACTTTAGTCCGTCTGGAAATCTGCTTGTGATCAAGTGATCATTTTGAGTGTTTGTCTTTTGACTGAGTTTTTGGTTGGGTTGGCTGGTTGTTCTCTTTGTGTTCGCCCTCTCTTGTATTTATAGGAAATGTTTTCCTGTGGGTTTTTTTCATCTTTTAATAATGGGCGGCAAAATACTCAGGAGATCTTTTATTTTTAAAAGAAAAAGTAAAGGAGTTCTATCTTTGTTCTGCAAGCAGGCACTCAACCATTGATTTCTGAAGTGATTATTCCCTGCGTTTTGATGGGGTGCCATGCTCATCTCCCATTTTCCTGCTTTCGCAAGTTCCCAGTTTTTGTAAGAGTCTCACTTTTGAGATGGTGAGTTCTCAGTTTGAACAACTCCCGTTTCCCGCTTCTCTTCCTTTCACAGAACAAGAGTCCTCTTATCTCTTGAAAATGGTGTTTATCAAAAAATATCAGAATATCTTTAGATAAACTACCCTTTGGCAGGAGAGTTTTCTTTCAGAAGCGTTCTGCTTTATTCCTGCTCCTGTTCGATCTTTAACTCCAGCCGATTTTATTGACTTTTCCAAGTCAGTGATCACATGGGCATGTTTCCTTTTAATCGAAACTGTCAAGCCCATCTCTTTTGGCTTGGAACTGCTTCGGCCCTTTTGCGGCCCAGTTTTCCAACGCTCTTTGGGCCACGTGATATTGGCCTGCTTGCATCGCTTAATGGGCTGGATGTGCTGATGTGCTGATTTTAAAACAAACGGCCCAGGATCATGGGCTTTCTTCTTTCGGGCCTGGGTGCGCCAATTTTAAGCCCAAACAGTAGTGTCTTGAATAAGTAGAGCAAATTCAACTTCAACTGGAGTCTTTGATAAAGCTATAGTTTTTGAAGTCCCAACGTTAATTTCCTAAAAAAATCAAGGGGTGAGCATCCATAAGGGATAAAGGAGGAGGTTGGATTAAGAAAAATGTATACCTGGTTCATATCCTTAACTATTTCAACCACATTGAAAGGGGAGACATGTTTGCCTGGGTAGTCATCGAGCTAAGGCCGCAACAACGGCCTCATTAATCTCAGTTATGATAGTGTTATCAACCGGCGAATCAAATTGGTCTTCGGTCTCAAAGCCTATGAATTCTTGAGAATGGCCGGGTGAGGAAAGGTCAGGTAGATCCTACAATTAGCCTGTGCAAGAATATTATAAAAATGATAACATAATCCTTTAGTAAGAGTACCTTAATGATGGGATCCTTCTTGGCCCTTTTTGTTGGAGCTTTTGCTATTTCGTCATCATCTTCATCACTACTTGACTCGTACGTCATGCTAGTTTTTCGTCCAGCTACAAGTCAAGCAAAATCACAGTGATATTGTGTAGCCAAAGAAAAGAAGTTATGGGAGAAGCGATAGTCACATACTGCGAATGATAAGAGATTTAGGCCTTGAGACTACTTTAGGCTTGGCCGAAGCGCTGCCTGACCATGGCCGAATGAACGTCCTGGTTTAAATCCAAATAATGAAAATGATTACAAAGCTTGAGAACAAAATGCTTTGAGAGAAGTGAGAACGTTACCAGTCATGGTTGAATGGTTTCGCTTGAGGATCAGTTTTTTCTTTGGTAATGCTTGGTGAAGCAGAACTGATCTCTTTGGCCATGTTACCTTCAGTAAAAAATTGTTGAGAATCATTATAATTATATGAACAGTTGAAAATCAATCTTGCAGCCATGAATAGCACATACCTGTTTTCGCTGACCGAGTTGCTAGACGTAGCATCCTTAATTGTCGACGGCCATTTCTGAAAAGCGTGGCAAAAATAATGTCAGCAGCCGATGTAAACCAATCACGGGTGATGTGTTTCCACCAAGTATCAAAGTGGGTCATAGAATTAAAGTTGGCATAACGAATATGCATGTTAAAGGTTGTTCGCATTCGCTTGTTGTCTGCATAAACTACATTACATTCGGCTTTTGTTTTGAACTTCACTCTGTGGGATGTGCCCATATTGCAAGACTCTATGATCGGAAGAGGGATAGCTTGAGTAAAACCCAATTGACGACCGGTCGGAGAAGGAAAATAAACGTCAACCCCGCATGAGTAGTTGGCATGTGTACCGACTGACAGGCCGAGGTGTAAGTCTCTACTCAATAAAATGCTAGCCCAAAGGCTTCTACGAAAGACATCTCAGCTGTTATCAAGCGGGGAAGGGGAACTTAGTTTCAACCCAAGATAAGAAGGAAATTCTCAATCTAGACAAACAGAAAATTCATCTGGGAGCGGCTTTCACAATTGTATAAAATTCCAAAGTAATCCTCAACTTTGAGGCCGAAAAGGGGAACAGATAAAAGATTTACTCCAATAAGAGAATTAGGAGCAAATAGATCATGAGCTGGCCATACTTCTGGAAAGTATACTTGAAGCCACAATTGAAACAACCAAATCGGCCCAATGGTATTGCAATTCATTGAGTTGAGTGACACCATATTGTAGAGACCACGATATAAATACGCCAACACCATTGGCCCAAGGGCCAACCGTTGGCCTTTTGCTAGTGCTTCGGCCAAAGGCTGAACTTCTAAGGTAACTTGTGCCGACGCCATGCAAAAGACATATTTGCATAACCAAATCATGAGAAACACTGTATGTTCTTTATGCGTGAGCGGCCCTGTTTCTTGAGCATTAGCTTCCATGAAAACCTTGTAGCTTTTGTTCTTCTTGGTGAAACCGAAATCAACCTCACATTTTGATGGAGATAGAGCACTTACTTTACCACCACATGGTCAAAAACCCGCCATGGCAGCTAAGTCAAGAAGAGTTGGGGTCATCATCCCAAATCTTAACTTCATAGTATTGGTAGAAGGTGACCAGAAACAAAGACCAGCTACGACAAGATTACGGTCACATGTGAAACTAGACTTACAAAGCATGATTACATCATAGATGCCCTCCTCCCCCCATTGCGTATTGCACAAGCTTGACAATCGATCAAGCCACTTGTTCCATTTTTCCGGCCCTGAAGTAGGCCAACCCCTCATAAGCTTGGGCCAATCCCAACCTTGCCAATTAAGGTATTTTCCGAGCAAACAAATGTCTTTCTGTTGCGATCACATAACTCATACGATCGTAGAAATAGGGGCCAAGAACCATGTTGCGTGGAGTGGTAGGCACCGACACCAAATCATAAAAGTCGTTGGAGAAAGCGGTCTCATCTTCATTACCAAGATATTGTTGTACTCTCTTACTTCTTCAGGAGACATGGAAGAATAACAATAAAGTAGGGGGGAGGTTGATAATCTGCAAAATATTATTTGTTAGTAATATTAAATTTTTATTTTATATATATATAATTTGTCCTTACATGCTAGGTTAAATAAATAACCCCACGACCAAAATGAATGGCCTTTTGGGCCAAATTGGTCAAAACCGCATGCATGTTAAAAAATAAAAAAAGGAGGCCAGCTAGGTGGCCTTGCGGCCAAAACAATCTTCATGGCTTTGCAGCCACAAAATAATTCAAGTGGCCATGTGCATGCCAAAACAGTCATAATGGCCTTGCAGCGACAAAAATTCAGATGGCCATGTGTGTTAACAGGCCAATATTCGTGTGGCTAGGAAATATATATTTATATGCATGTATAGAGCAACGGTAATTACCTTAACAAAGTATTATGCCGAAATTGAAAACTGACGAATTTGAGAGATAGCCTTGAACGGCGCGTGGTCTTCCAAATCTTGATTGTGTGGCAGAAAAGCAAAGGAAACTGTTTGAGTGTGGTTGAAAATTCACAGCAATTGATTACAGTCCATAAGAATGCTTTCAACAATATAAATGCATCTATTTAATTGTTGTACAACGGACATGAATAAATACATATTAGTGCTCCTTTCAACAATACATAATTAAGCCTCAATAATATGGTGCATCAATATATTTATTCATATCTATTCATGCAGAAGGCACATTAGATCAAGTTGCATCTGATAAAATGGATTGTTAGCCTCAACTAATGCATTTATATAAATGCACTCAATGGATTGCCTTTATATCCAGAAATATCCCAGTACATGATGTCAATGGCGTGGCTTTTTTAATTATGGTTCCAGTTGGGGCACTCAAACAATATTTATCAATGATGTATAGCCATCGTGTGGTCTGCATCCACACGCCCAGTACCATTCGCCTAGTAACATCAGCTATCTATCTATAATATAATATTGACATTCATATCTATATATATATGTAGACCATGAGAATTTGCTGAAGGTGACTAAGAGGCCACTAATTGGCCTATTGCCATTTGTTTAAGTTTTATATATATATATATATATACGTGTGTGTGTGTGCAGAACAAAAATGGCGTGGGAATTTGCTGTAAACAACTCAAAGGCCATCAATTGGCCTATTGCTATTTGTTTAAGTTATATATATATATATATATGCAGACCATGGCTATATATGTGAGAAAAAAGAAAATGCATTAAAATCTGAAAATGATTAAAAGGCCATCAATTGGCCTGTTGTTATCAGTCTAAATTTAAATAGGATAAAGAATTTGGCATACCTGTTGATGGACTAACTGGCTATGGAGGAGCTCACACAGCTATGGAGAAGTTGGAGTTGGAGTTGAGCAGATGCAAGTGATGAAAGAGGCGTGGGATTTCTACAAAAAGATGAGGAAAGCTGCTAAGAAAGGTGGAGGGTGCAACTTTTGTAATATAAAACTATATGTGGGGAGAAAGTGTCGGGAAGATGGAAGGAAGGCTAAAATTTGCATGATTAGATTCATTGTATATATATATTTATATATAATGAATAGGCCCCACGATTTAAATTAGTTGGCCACATGATTGGTATTATTAAGACCCACCCACCAATTATTTGGAAAAAATCCTAATTCGAACTAAAAATCCTCGGTTCGAACCAAAAATCCTCTGTCGGAACTGAAAAATCCTCTGTCGAACCAAAAATCCTCTGTCGAGCCAAAAATCCTCGGTCTAACTAGGAGATCCTTGGTTGAGTGGAAAAATCCTTGGTTGGATGGAAAGATCTGTTGGAGAAAGTTGGCTCAACTAAAAGATACAAGGAATTGAAGAAAAGCAACCGGCCGTCTAGTTTCTGCCTGTGCTATTTTTTCTACATGTTTTTAACCTCTCTTTGGGTTCCTTGGGTGTTTTTCCATGGAGGGCTTTTGTTGTAAGTTGCTTTTGATTGGCCAAGGAGAGAACAACCTGCAGGAAACATGGAAGCCTAATTTGAGGACTTGTTTCAAGATGTTCTCATCTTTGGTCGAAGATATAGCTAGGCTAAGATTTTCAATGAAAGTTAGTTGAGGCCATTTAATGGCCAAACCCATGAGCTGAAGGAAGCTCTATAAATTGGTCGTTAAGAAGAAGAGAGAGGACCGCCAACTGAACACACAAAATCTATCTCTTTATCCTGACTTTTCAATTCATAGTCTAGGATTTTATCTTTCAAGCTATTCAGATTATCCGAGTTTCTTCGTTTTTCTAGTGTAAGCTTACTTTCTTGCAATTTAATTTCAATTGTCTTTACATTCGAATTTAATTCAAGTCTTTATCGCTTTAATTTATTTAATCGCATTTAAATTTTTGTCATTTCATTTCCTGCATTTACATTCACTACACTTATCACAAAAATCCTAAAAATAGTCATACAAAGCTCAATCATCCTTGACCTCAAGGAAGAAAAAGAACCTAGACCAAGAGGAGGTTCCTTGCTTGGTCGATCAACCGTTTGATTAAAAGTTTGAAGCGCAAACACACTCACACTATCTTTCCATCCAAACCATCAAGTGGCTTGGTGGTGGCACGCCTACGCATCTCAAGAGAAGAAGGACCAAAAACTCCTTCCATTGGCCTATCCGGCTGAAAAGAGGGAAACATAATTTGGCACGCCCAGTGGGACTAGAAAAGAATTGTATGGTTGTAAACACTAGGAGGAATCCTAGAAGAGATCAAGAATTTGAAGAGTGTAGACTTCATTCGGAATCAGAGTTGAGCATGGTTGGCTCACTTCCTACGAATTCTCAGCCACAAGATGTTCCGAACAATCAGCAAGGCCCAAATGGCCTTGGCCGAAATGCGGCCATTGATCTCGACCACGTGGTGGTCGAAGATGTTGTGGAAGCCGCCGAAGGACCGGTCTTGAGACGAAGTTTGGCCACATCGTTGGAACTCCAACAACTCTTCCGTACGATAGAAATGTCCAGCAATCAGAGAATGCAAGAGGCAGCTCAAACTATTGCTCAAACAGTTGCTCAAACTTTGGCTCAAACCATGGCCACTCAGAATGCTCAGTTCAATGAGAGATTTAATCGATTGTTAGGCCAATAAAATGGCCAAAATGGAAATCAGGCGGCAAATGAGTGCCAGTGAGGGCTTCAAGTGGAGGCCCAACCAAACGTCTTTGGGGCGAATCCGCCTCAACCAAATGCACCGGCTGGGGGCAACCCAACCCCAGCGGTCAATGTTCTGCCGATCGGTAATAACCCATATGCGGCGGCCAATCAATTCCAAGGACTCCCAGGGTTCAACCAATTCCGCCCACAAGTTCACCAGGGGGCAGGGGCCAATTTTGCTGGGCGTCATATAAACCAATTTGCCGGAGTGGGTGGATGGAATAATCTTGGTGGGAATAATCCATTACTAGGAAATCAAGCAATCGACCGAGGAGCGGTCGAGCTCATGATCCAAGATATGGTCCCTCATGCTAGAAGAATTGGTAGACCCGTCTCCAGGAGGCCATATCCTGGAGCATTTTGATCAAGAGGAATTTCCACGAGGATTTAAAGTTCCAGATTTTGCATTATTTTCAGGAGATGGACTCCAGGTCAACCGTGGAGCATATTGGTCGATTCACTGCTCAATGTGCCGAAATCGGACATCGCGAGGTCTTGAAATTAAGGCTATTCCCGAGCACCCTCACGGGGGCTGCTTTTTCATGGTATGTTAAACTTCCTCAGAACTCTGTTCCAAATTGGCAGACCATGGAGCAAATCTTCCACGAACAATTTTATCGGCCAGAAGCCAGATGTGTCAATGGCCGACTTGGCCAAGATGCGCCAAGGACCAAACGAGTCAGTCCCAAGAATACTTGGGAAAATTCAGAGAAGCAAGGGCTAGATGTACGGTCAACATGCCTGAGCATGAGTTTGCAAAGTTGGCTCAAGGTGGGTTGTTGCTCGACCTTCGGAAGAAGTTCGAGGGTATTGAATTCCGCGATATTTATGACCTCCTACTTCGGGTGGATCCATATGAAGCTCTTTTAAAGGAGGAACAACAAAAGAATCGGTCGACATCTCGGCCAAACCAATTTTTGACCAACTTTTAAAAGAAAAAATGATAAAATTGCCAAATGGTCATGATATTCCATCGGCTAATGAACTTAGGAACAAGACTTTTTGCAAATGGCATAATGTATGGTCTCACACGACTAACAATTGCCTTGTTTTTCGGAATGTTGTGCAGGATCTCATTGATCGAAAGATCTTGAAATTTCCAGAGAAAGCTACAATGGGTGTTGATCAGAATCCATTCCCAAATGCTCATGCCAACATGGTGAATGCCAACTTCCCAAGGCCAGATCAACCTCGACCAAGATTAGACTTGGGTGGCTCCGGAAAGGCAGCAGCTTAGAGACGAGCAAGGGAGAACTTGATGGATCCTAAGGCGAAGGGTAAGGCCAAAATGTACCCAAAAGTGACAAAGGCTCTAGATGAGAAAATGCCAATTATGGAAGAACCTCCCAAGGCTATTGTGCTATGCAGCCGATGTCAATGTGAGGTCTCAGTGGAGGGTAGTTCTACCAAAACCCAAGGAGTCAGCCAGGGAACCGACTAAGGAGATGATCAAGGATCAAGTCCAGAGGGAGACCAAAAAGTGCTGGGAAAAACATGATCAAAAGTTCGGTCGGGAAATTACGGCCCATATAGCCCAAGGGGCATGATGGAGATGAGGCCAAACAAACGACCATTGCATGAGTACCAAGATAGGTACGAGAGGCCACCAGATTCAGCCCAAGAAAAGAGGTCATCAGATGCCACTAAAGTATGAAGATGTTGTTCCGCTGAACCCAAGCCAAGATAAAAATAGAAGCATGTGGGTTTCGGCGGAGAAGGAAAGAGTCGAGATGTGGCCTATGTATCAAGACCTCGCCCATCTGATGGTGGTGGTGTCCCAACTTTCAAGATGCCAAATACCAAGCCAGGACAATGGTATAGGAGTAGAGGTTCGAAGTTGCCTTCGATACCCTTGAGCAAAACTCAAACAAGAAGGGCTCAGAGACAATCTGCTGCCACTTGTAAAGCGGAGTATGAGTGGGCAGACGAGAGGCATGCCCAACTTAACCGATTGGTCGACCTCCGAGAGAGCTTCGACTTGGAAGAGTTGGAGTTCGCCAAAGCCGATGTCGTGGCTTCGTTAGAGGCAGGCGGCCGAGGAGATGAAAATACATCGACAATGGGTGAATGGTCAAGTTGTGGTGACAACCTTAAATGAGCCAATGTTGGAGTTGGAGGCTCATTTGACCGGAGCTTTTGAAGCAAACAATCTCAAGGCGGAATCTAGCAAGCCAATGAAAGTGTTGGACGATGGACCATCAAAAGTTGAGAAGTTTAAAAAGATTCAACCCAAGGCCAATTCTTCGACCTCCAGGAAGCAAATACCAATTAAAGTGATATCACCACCCGTGGTCCAGGAGAAAAAAGAAAATAACCATGAAATGGTCGAGGATGTCAGAGGAAAACCCCAGAACGACAGAAGATAAGCTGGACGACGAGGAGGACCAAGTCATGGTCGATGTCCAAACATCCGTAGTGGAAGAAAAGGCCGAACCAACGGCCAACATAGAGACTAAAGAGACTTCAGAAAACCTAGGAGGCACTTTGGCCAATGATGAAGAACTTTATGGGGAGAATGAAGAGTAAGGTGATGACGAGTATTTCGAAGACCTCCCAGAAGAAGCTATGGAGCAACTAGCTAATGAGTGTAGGGAAGAGATTACCAAGTTGGAACTGAATTGAAGACAAATAAGACCAAGGTGAGGTTTGGGGACTTCAACGAGGTTGATGCTATGGTGGTCACACTTCCATTATTTTTCGAAGCCCAGCCAGGTCAACGAAACTCCATGGAGGGAGATGTTTTTGATGAAGTCGAGTCCATGGTTCAGATGGGAGAACCAAAGGAAGTCGAGGTAATTCGGGAAACTCCAAAGGCAGAGGTAGCTCAACCTCAAATTGTGATGCCAAGTGCGGAGAAGGAAATGCCAGGAGAAAGTGTGCTTTGAAATGCCTACCAAGAAGATGTCCTCCCACCTTAAACCTTTATACGTAAATGCTCACTTTGATGGGGTTCCAGTGAGCAGAGTTCTAGTTGATACGGGAGCCACGGTGAATATCCTCCCAGCTTCAGTGATGAGGAAATTGAAGAAATGCTCAGAAGAACTAATTCCAACTGAGACAACGGTCAGTGGCTTTGTGGGAGACACCACAATATCAAAAGGAATCATCCCACTCCAAGTCAGAGTAGGGGAAAAGGTCAGGATGACAGCTTTCTTCGTGGTGGAAACAACGGCTCACTTTACCGCATTGTTAGGTCGAGATTGGATTCATGGAAATATGTGTGTCCCTTCCTCGCTCCATCAAACTCTACAATTTTGGCATGAGGATGGGAGCGTGGAATTGGTTCGGGCCGACTCACGGCCTTTCATGGCTTCAGCCAACGCGGTGGAGGCCAGGTTTTACGAGGATGATCTTGGTCCTTTTTATTTTCCAGGGGTCAGTGTGAACGGCCGACCTACGGGAGTCTCGGCCAAGAAGTTGATAGACTTGGGGGCACACGATGCATAAGCAGGATGGGGAGCGCCCCACGATGTCTGATTTTTTCTCTCTTAATGATTGATACAACCATGAAAGAAGAGAATAGAGCCGCAGTGTAAGACACCTCGAGACGGCTATATGGTTTTTGGGCCGAGAGCGGCCGAGCATGGGTCCACTGCTCATTTGGTGGAATTCCTCCACGAAGGCCCTGAACATGATGCGCTTGAAATTGAGGAAGTGGAGTTGGCACCAACTCAGATGGATGATTCAAAGGCGGAAGTCCAAGACCCTTTGTTGGAAATCAACTTGGGGACGGGAAGACAATCGTCGGCCAATCTACATCAGTGGTCTGCTGGAGCCGAGACTTCGGGCCAAGATGGAAGAGCTTTTAAGAGAGTTCAAGGATTGCTTTGCTTGGGATTACACGAGATGCCTGGACTAAGTCGTGACTTGGTGCACCGCCGTCTACAACAACGGAGGATTTCAAGCCCTTCAAGCAGCCACCTCGCCGAATGTCGGCGGAAGTAGAATTACAGGTCAAGGAAGAAATTGTAAGGCTTGTTAAAGCCAAATTTATTAGGCCAGCAAGATATGTGGAGTGGTTTTCTAATATTGTACCTCTAAAAAAGAAAAACGGGAGCAATAAGAATTTGTGTTGATTTTCGTAACCTTAATCTCGCAACTCCTAAAGATGAATATCCCATGCCCATGGAGAACCTCTTAGTTGATGGGGAGGCCAAGCATGAAATTCTGTCCTTCATGGATGGACACTCGGCTATAATCAAATATTCATAGCTGAAGAAGACGTTCACAGACAGCCTTTAGATGTCCGGGTTCCATTGGAACCTTTGAGTATGTCGTGATGCCTTTCGGCCTAAAGATATCCGAGCCACGTACCGAAGGGCAATGAATTCCATTTTCCATTACATGATCGGTCGGAACTTAGAAGTTTATATCGACGATGTGGTGGTGAAGTCGGAATTGAGACCGGGCCATTTGAATGACCTTCGGTTAGCCTTCGAGAGAATGCGAAGCATCAATTGAAGATGAATCCAAAGAAATGTGCCTTTGGGGTTTCCGCGGGAATTTCCTAGGATTTTTGTTACATCAAAGGGGATCGAAATTGATAAAAATAAGGCTAAGGCCATCATTGAGGCGCTGCCCCCGAAAAACAAGAAAGGATTGCAAAGTTTGCTAGGCCAAATAAATTTCCTCTGAGGTTTATAGCTAATTCCGGCGGAAAAGTCGAGCCTTTTTCATCTTTGTTAAAACTCAAGGATGAGGAGAAATTTCGATGGGAAGAAGTTCACCAAAAGGCATTTGATTCCATCAAAGAGTATTTAACCAAGCCACCG